>CM030190.1:11862812-11882812 GCA_017639675.1 Aplochiton taeniatus
GTGTTTGGGGTACTACTGTGACCTCAGTCATCAATACACACACACACACGGAAACACAATCTCCCCTCACACACACACACACACACACACACACACACACACACACACAACCCCGAGCCCATCAGCCGCCAAGTTTAAACAGGCCTTTCTGCTGCTCTGGTTTGGCACACCCTGTGTTTTGAAAAGAGGGAGGGAGGGAGGGAGGGAGGGAAGGAAGGGAGGAGGGCACTGCGTAGAGCTGTGGTTGGAGGAAAAGAAAGAGAGGCGGAGAAAGCGAGGGACAACAAAGAATATGAGAAAAAAGGAGAAGTCGACCCTGAGCTTGACCTTTGACCGCTGGGGTGGATAGGCGAGATCATTGAGCTGAACTCTGACCTTAGGCATTCCCTCTCCGAGTTCAGAGAGAGGCATGATTACCCCCAGGCCGGCCCAGAGCTACCAGGAGAACACTGGAGCTTAACAGCATGGGCAGACAACATACACACACACACACAAACACACACACACAGACGCTCACACGCTCACACACACATTCACACCCACACACACACACACACACACACACACTCACACACACACACTCAAAACTGATTGGTTGAATATATGGTGGGCGGTAGCCTAGCAACGCTGAGCCTGTCCGTGAGGTTTGAAGGGCTGCGTGAGAGTTACGGGTTCAGCATTTCATTTTAAAAGTTTGGAATTTTTATAATTAGAAGAGAACCATAATTACATGATTACACACACACACACACACACACACACACACACACACACACATGCATGCACACGCACACACACACACACGCATGCACACGCACATACATGCACACACACACACACACACACACACACATACACACATACACACACAAACAGACCCACGTCCAGCCACCCCTCCTCCACCGCACTATGGGGTGTTTTGAATAATTAACATGGAGAGATTGGGCCGTCAGCCTTGGCCCTTGGAGGGCCATCGATTTCCCACAATGCATTTTTAATGAGCAGCCAGCCAGCGTTCATTTCAGCAGGGCACTGTCCATGAACAGCTCCCTGACACATCACACACACACGGACACACACACGCACACACGCACGCACGCACGCACGCACGCACGCACGCACGCACACACACACACACACACACACACACACACACAGGGCTGGGCCAGGGGAGACAATTAACGCACCAACACAACAACCAGCTGGATGGCTGCATCCTCCTGACCACAGCGGAGTGCCACGGCCCCCCAGAGCAGAGGGCACCACCAGGAAAGAGCCGGGGGTGGGGGGGTGTGGGGGGGATGTCTCACCTTGCCCGTCTCTCTCTCAAAGTCCACGTACTCTCGGGTGGGCGCCTGGCGCTGGTCGCCATGGAGGTTGGCAGGGAAGAACTGGAGGGACAGGTTGGTGCCCGTCGCCACGAAGGCCTGGGAGAGAGGGAAGACCAGAGGGAAGACCAGAGGGAAGACCAGAGGGAAAGGAAGGGCGGAGGAGAAAAACAGACAGAATGTATTCACTTGACTTTCCTAGGATAAAAGGAAAGCAAACCCATTTGCATGAGATTTGAGACAACAAAAACCTAAACCTCTCAAATGAAGAGGAATATTAATATTAAAATGGAAGCAACTCCCCTGCTTACAACGTTTTGTTCTTTCAGAGATCCAAGCAGCAACAGTAAATGCGTTGCACTCTAAACAGATAATGTATTTAGCTTTGCCTTATTTGCCATTTATGGAAAGGACTCTCATAACAGTACAGTGCTTTCTTAAAAGAAATCTCCAAGTATAGTATAAATTGAAAAATAAAGTTATTTATGATCGGACAGGCCTTCTGCTGAATCAATGGTAACAGAATTAGAGCACTGACTGGGTCGAGTACACACACACACGCACGCACGCACGCACGCACGCACGCCCCCCCCAAAGTCTATACATGAAGTACACACACATCTGACTCTAGTTTAGCGGCTAGTGGCCCTCTGCAGCTCTGGCTGGCACAGAGAGACGTGGAGAGAAAGACCGAGGGGAACTGTCGAACGAGAAGCACCAAAGACGTCTGAGAGAAAGAAAGAGGGGGACAACAGGAGGGGAGGGAGAGAGAGACGGAGGGGAGAAAGAAAGAAAGAAAGAGAGGGACAACAGGAGGGGAGGGAGAGAGACGGAGGGGAGAAAGAAAGAAAGAGGGGGACAACAGGAGGGGAGGGAGAGAGAGACGGAGGGGAGAAAGAAAGAAAGAGAGGGACAACAGGAGGGGAGGGAGAGAGAGACGGAGGGGAGAAAGAAAGAAAGAGAGGGACAACAGGAGGGGAGGGAGAGAGACGGAGGGGAGAAAGAAAGAAAGAGAGGGACAACAGGAGGGGAGGGAGAGAGACGGAGGGGAGAAAGAAAGAAAGAGAGGGACAACAGGAGGGGAGGGAGAGAGACGGAGGGGAGAAAGAAAGAAAGAGAGGGACAACAGGAGGGGAGGGAGAGAGACGGAGGGGAGAAAGAAAGAAAGAGCGAGAGGAATCGATAGCAGTTACGAGGCCTCCCCGGTCTGTGACCCCAACTCTGTACATATGAATTATGATCTGTTCAAATCCTGCGTGGAGTTGAAAACATACGGCACGCATTTGAGAAGTCGAAAATAGCCAAACATAAATATCTATTTCTGATTATTTTTCAACAGTTATCCCAAAACACAAAACACTTTTGAAAAAGAAATGGCGTGAAACAGACTGGGCTGTATGATCATATATTATAATCAAACTTAAAAAAACTCTCATTGATCTGACTTGCAGTATATACTCACCGATTTTACTCATCGGACTCATGTCAATGAATGTAAAAAATAAATGTAGGATTATAAATGTACATTTATCATCAAAAAAACAAATCTCTGTTTGTGAACCTGTAGTCCATAGTTTTAGGACTGTGGCCAAAGTCAAAAAGCTTGAGGCTTACGGAGTCCCACATTGTGATAACTAACAGTATAAACAAGGCAATGTTAGACAGACAGACAGACAGACACAGACAGACACAGACAAACAGACAGACAGACAGACAGACAGACAGACAGACAGACAGACAGACAGACAGACAGACAGACAGACAGACAGACAGACAGACAGACAGACAGACAGACTACAGGGAACTACTCTCATTGGCATGGCTTTGTTATTAATTATTGTTATTAATTGTTATTAAAGTATTTTCCATTACATTACATTGCTTTATTTGTTATTTACCCCTTATTCTGCTGCTAACCATTCACTTTTACTGTAACTCTCACTTTTACGCTCGTGCTATATGGTATTGGACGGAGGAAAGCTCTGTAGTTTGTGTTCTTAGGTTCGGTTAGCCAGAGTGAAGGAGGAAGTCAGCTAAATAGATCGACTTATGTCTTGGATGTTCCGGGTGCCGACTGGTGACAGACAAATATTGAGTCAGACTATTTATCTGCTGTGTTTATTGAACTAATGTTATAATAAGGTTATAGTAGATACTATATCAAAGTCACACAGCATCCGAGGTCATGCAAGCTCTTCACTAGGCCTATACTCACAATCTCCGACCGGCCATCTCGGCAAGCATTCCCGAACCGAGCTTGCCGCTCCTCGTGCGGTCTGTCCCTGAACCCGGTGTATTTGATCTGAAACACAGAAAAGACATTTTTAAATTCCTGATGAAAAAAAAGGGAATTATGTTATGGTTTTACATGAACTAAATTAGCGTGAATCTGAATGAATAAAGTCTGGCCGAGTAGACAATATAGGCCTTTGACTAGCCCTCACTTTTGAATCATGTTGGAAATCTTGGAAATAATTGAAGATTTACTAAAATATTCACAACTAAATGTTATTTACAGTTTTTTTCGTCATAGTTAAATTTGTTTTTAATGGTAGTCCTGGAAAATAACAAAAAGCATCCTTCTTGACTGTGCGCAAATTGTCCAAAACCTAAAAATACGCAAAGCCATTGTAGCATATATGGGCTAAGTAGACTTGTTAAGTAAAATACACATTATTTGTCTATAGTTTTATTATTTGAGGAGGACCCAATCCAATGGACTAATAGTCTACTAAACATATCCGCGTTTTGTCTGCGTTATGAGTATGCCACTTTGTTTCCGCCGTCAGATGAAATGTAACTAGCGTGTGTATAACTCACCTCGCACTCCCGACTCAGTTTCCTGAAAAACTCCTCGTTTTCAAACTTGCTTCTCTGATCCGGGACCACCCGAGGCATCTTAAAAGTCCACTGAATTGTGTATCTTTATACTTTACAGATTCGTGTGTAAACGAAACAAGGTATCGGTCGTGAAAGTAACTCGCGCTCAGTTGAAGCCTCTCACTCTTCTTCCGTCTTTTTGCCTCGGAGTGTGTAGCAATGTCCTCTGCGGAGTTATGTACCTTATTGTGAGCAGGGTCGTGGTCCCTCCCCTCCTATGTCTATTCCCTCTAATCAGCTTGATAGTGTGCCCAAGTTGCAGCCAGTGCTCTGTTTCGTGGTTGGCGATAACTCCTTATCGACGTGTGTGATCCTGGGCCACTGACAACAGACAGCCGCACTCTCACTCGGTATTATCAGTTGCTCTCGCTCTCTCTCTCTCTCTCTCTCTCTCTCTCTCTCTCTCTCTCTCTCTCTCTCTCTCTCTCTCTCTCTCTCTCTCTCTCTCTCTCTCTCTCTCTCTCTCTCTCTCTCTCTCTCTCTCTCTCTCTCTCTCTATTCTCTCTCTCTCTCCTTCTCTCCGCGACCTAACTTCCTGGCTCCGTAAAGTCCAACTTGTGACTGTACTCCAAAATACTCCCCCATTCACAAGAATATTCTCACAATACTCTCGACCAGTGCGCAGGCGTTGAGCATGGCCCAAACTTAACAGTGACTCATTATGGCATCAGACAGACAGGCAGACATATACAGACGGGCAGACTGACTGGCTGACAAACAGTAAGGCCTAATAGAGACAAATGTAAGGATAAAATACATATTTAAAATTATTTACATCAAACTGTTTCCAAATTGTCTACAATACATACAGGCCAAATTAAATTGAATATAATTGGAGTGCTGTTCTAGTTTTAATTTTTCTATATGCATGTGTTAATAGAACTGTTAAAAAAAAAAAAATAATCTGATGTTGGATGGTATATACAATTAATATAACTGATTGTATCTACCATACAAACACATGAAAATATTTCAGAATATCTCTCTCTATTCCTCTTGCAGGCCAGACACAATGATGCAAACCCACCAACAAACTAACATGCACACACACACACACACACACACACACACACACGCACAGGCACACGCACAGACACACGCGCGCGCGCGCGCACACACACACACACACACACACACACATACAGAGTAAATTGGATCGACATAGTAGACTGTAATTAGAAGCGGCTCATTATCAATCGGAGCGGCAGCTCTGTTGAGACTGGCTGTTGTCTCTCCTGTGGCGGTCTGGGATATGCAGTTCTACTTTGTCATTTGTCTGGTGAGTGTATGAAATATTTACAAAATGCTGAAAAGCGGTGTTGCTGGTGCCGGAGAGAGACACTGATCATCAAAGAGACGATGCAGATGAGACACGCACTCTCTCTCTCTCTTTCACCCTCTCTTTCTCACACACACACACACACACACACACACACACACACACACACACACACACACACTTATTATGTACACGTGCACATCAACAACGCACGCTGCACGCACACACACAGACAAACACTGGATACGCGGCATAATGGTCGTGTGTTCAGGGACTTCAATAGAACATATGCCACTCAGTACTGTTAGTGTTTTTATGGCCGTTGATTCGTTCCACCAGTGTGGGTATACGACCCGCTAGAATAGCTGCAGGCTCCGTCGGGTGTGAGCGTGAACTGTTGCAGAAAATAAACCTTCATTAATTAATCAAGCACTCAGCCCTGACAGAACTCGCTCCGTTTGGTTTATCACTGTTGATGTTCCATTGCATTGATTTCAATTTTTTTCTTATTTTCTTAATATGTTAGGTCTACCGACGGTGCATGCATTCTAAACAAACGAATTAAATCAGACGATATTCTAGGTCAACGTTGTGTGTGCGTCTAAAGTTCACACAATTATCTTGCCTTGGTGAAGCTTATACTTATTTCCTCTGATTTGAGCTGAGCTGCTTTGAGACGGGTTATTAAACATTTAGCAGCATCAATAAGACAACACAGACAATATGCTGCTATACCGCACAGCTGACTGCACACATTCTCCGCGTGCGTCAGAGTTAGAAGGAGCAGAGGGGAGGACGCGGTTGGAGACAGGAGCGCGTGTCTACAGATAATACTTTCATTTAGACTGCTGTGTGTGTTTCAAGAGGAAGACATTTCCGAACACAGAGCAGCAGAGTTGCTCTTTTTAACGGGAACACAACTCAGCAGTGTTTAGGAAGCAAAAAGGAACAGAGATGTTCATAATCATATTTTCTTCAGCCACCAGGAAAAAAGTATTCTGCGGAATAAAGTAAATCTATAGGTATATGCAAAAGGACAAACATGAACGTGCGTAGCTGCAGTAAATATTCCACTATAGGCTAAACAAAATATCTCAAGGATATCATTCGGTTGGCAAACGTAGGCCTGTATCCAACATTTATGTTCTCTTAATTGGTATTTTCTTCCGTTCGCGCATCAACGCATCTCACTCCCTATTATTTTACTATAGCATTTTGTCTTTCTTTATAGCCTATGAGGGCGCCACTCCCAAATCGTATTGTCAAGCTTGAATTAAGTGACACTGGCTGGACCATTGGGGCCTGGTCTATTTACGGCATGTCAGATAATGACCAACAGAGGGTCACCGGGCACCACGCGTTGTTAAATTGTTAAAACGGCTCATGATACCGGGCAATACGTCAGAGGCTGAGAATTACCTCACGCGGGTGCAGCGCCGACCGTGATTAATGGCATGTTACTTAATCTCTTCGGCTTCCCCGTCTCTCACGCACACGGCGGGAGCGACTAGGGGTGGCTGTTTCTGTATAGCTGGCACGCTGCCACGCGGGGGGTCCTTTATGGAACCGAGGACCAGTTTACTCTGGGGCAGACGGCGGGACCAGATTGGAATGGCGCGTAGCCACGGTGACAGCCTGTCCGTCTGAGGGTGACACCAGGAGCTCTCTTTCCTAATGGGTGCAGAAGAGAAATAGAGAGAGAGAGGAAGAGAGAGAGGAAGAGAGAGAGAGAGAGAGAGAGAGAGAGAGAGAGAGAGAGAGAGAGAGAGAGAGAGACAGAGAGAGAGAGAGATGGAGAGGGAGAGAGAAATAGAGAGAGAGGGAGAGAGAGAGGAAGAGAAAGAAAGAGAGAGAGAGAGAGGAAGAGAGAGAGAGCGAGAAAGAGAGAAATAGAGAGGGAGAGAGTGAAATAGAGAGGGAGAGAGAAAGCCTTTGTGGAAATCAATTAATTGCCAACAGATGACATTTAGTTAACATTTTTGTGAAAAGTATGTCTGTGTGATAGGTTCATCCAACCTATCCAACCAGTGATGCCATTGCAATAAAAAATACAGTAATTATAATAATTATAATTCAATAATTTTCGACAGTTTATGACGGAGCAGACAGTTACAGTAATATAGACACAGCACGGGATAAGAACAAGGTTAAGCTAGTAGTAGCATATTCTGACCACAAGAGGGAAGTGTACAACTACTTCACATATAGGTAAAGCACTTTTTCTTCTTTATTGCTATTATTTCAACGCCCATTCCATAGAAGATATATCTGTTACTCTTGCGTTGTTCTGCAGTACTGGGATTCACTATTATAACCATACATTATTATTTTCAATGAATCTAATGTTTTCTCAAAGAATATGATTCTCATACCCTGAACCCATGGCCAATAAAGCAGTTCATCATTTGATACCATCTGCTTATTCTGCCACGTTGGCCAATTTCTATAGAACCCTGCAGGACGCTCAGCTAGCCTAGGCTCTGTCGGAAGCAGCTTCACCTTCACTCCCTGACTCCCATCTTTATGTAGAAAGAGAGGGAGGAGAGGGTGGGCGGAAGGAAAAGGAGGGGAGGGAAAGAGGAAAGGAGGGAGTGGATGAAGGGAAGGAGGGAGGAAAGGAGGGAGGGAAAGAGGGAAAACGGAAGCGGAGGGAGGGAGGGAGGGAGGGAGTGAGAGTGGGAGGGAAATAGGGTGTGAGAGAGGAAGGGAAGGAGAGAGTGAGAGAGGAAGGGAAGGATGGAGTGAGAGAGGAAGGGAAGGAGGGAGTGAGAGAGGAAGGGAAGGAGGGAGTGAGAGAGAAAGGGAAGGAGAGAGAGTGAGAGAGGAAGGGAAGGAGGGAGTGAGAGAGGAAGGGAAGGATGGAGTGAGAGAGGAAGGGAAGGAGAGAGAGTGAGAGAATAAGGGAAGGATGGAGTGAGAGAGGAAGGGAAGGAGAGAGAGTGAGAGAGGAAGGGAAGGAGGGAGTGAGAGAGGAAGGGAAGGAGAGAGAGTGAGAGAGGAAGGGAAGGAGGGAGTGAGAGAGGAAGGGAAGGATGGAGTGAGAGAGGAAGGGAAGGATGGACTGAGAGAGGAAGGGAAGGAGAGAGAGTAAGAGAGGAAGGGAAGGATGGAGTGAGAGAGGAAGGGAAGGATGGAGTGAGAGAGGAAGGGAAGGAGAGAAAGTGAGAGATGAAGGGAAGGATGGAGTGAGAGAGGAAGGGAAGGAGAGAGAGTGAGAGAGGAAGGGAAGGAGGGAGTGAGAGAGGAAGGGAAGGATGGAGTGAGAGAGGAAGGGAAGGATGGAGTGAGAGAGGAAGGGAAGGAGAGAGAGTGAGAGAGGAAGGGAAGGATGGAGTGAGAGAGGAAGGGAAGGAGGGAGTGAGAGAGGAAGGGAAGGATGGAGTAAGAGAGGAAGGGAAGGAGAGAGTGAGAGAGGAAGCACGCAGCAGAGGGTGAGTCAGAGAAAGAAAGATAGAGATCAGGGTTGACATGAGAAGAGAGAGAAGCAAAGACACGAGACACTGAGGATCTCAACACATAAGCCTAACATGAAGTGGAATGTAATACATTTTACCTTCTTCTCTCGTTGCCGTAGGGACATTGTAGACAGGCCAGGTAGGCTAGTTGCCGTAGCAACCGCAGTTGCTGTAACGCAAGCAATCACACGTACACGCACACGCTCGCACGCACACACACACACACATAAACACACACTTGTAATAGTGCACTCCCCTAGAGGACATGTGTTTTGTAACACACCCAACGAGAGAATGTGTGTGTGCCCGGCTCAGGCAAATGGGAGGGGATGCTGTTCAAGGTGAATGATTCTTCTAACGGTGGAGGAGCCACAGCCAGGTGACACACCAAAAACTCCAGACTTGGCAGGCCACAAAAGCACACACAAACACACACACGAACGCACACATTTCTGACCCAAAGCGCCAAGGATTTTAAAGAATGAATTACCATGAAATATATTGTCTTAGTTGGGGGCCACCCCAGAACCATCACATAGACTAAAGTCATCCTAGCAGATAACGTTACCCCTTCAAGCTTTTTTTCATGCAATATTACTTGTAATCAGTACCAGATTACATGAGTAATCAGAATAGAACAGGGCAGGATACCCTATGTAGAAGTCGGCCAGTTAGTTCATTTTTCAACCGTAGTAGATGTGATGGGTCTAATTGGGAGAAAGAAAGAGAGAGAGAGAATTGTGCCGAACAGTAATACCCTCATATTTGTAAACGAAACAGGAATTGCTTGCAGAATTCCGAGCAAGGCGGTTACCTAGCAACACACAGACAGCGCTGGGGTTCTATAAATATCTTGTTGGTGTGTGCATGGTGTGTATGATGTGCGTGTGTGTGCGTGTGTGTGCGTGTGTGTGTGTGTGTGTGTGTGTGTCACTGCTCCTCCTAGCTGGCAGGCAGGCGTGAGGGGGAGCTGAGATGCAGCTGCTACTGGAGCACTGGCCCCCGCTGGAGCATCCTTTAGGTTCTTACATGGTCTGTGTGTGTGTGTGTGTCTGTGTGTGTGTGTGTGTGTGTGTGTGTGTGTGTGTATGTAAGCAGACGTCATGCCCGTTGGAATACCCTTTAACTTCCACACGCATGGAAGGGTGTGTCAGCCAGGATCCGTACAACTCCCTGCTTTGCATTCGTCCCTTAATGCCGTTTACGACAGTGCTTTGCGTTTTGTAACTGGAGCTAGTTTTACGAGGTACTGCTGGGAAATATGCTTTTTGACATTACTTCCCTTTGAAAACACATGTCAGGAAGTTATAGCTCACAGGACTATAACAATAATATAATTTCACCACTGAAAGTCCATAAGGGGAAACAGAACTGGAAAAAGTAGCTTTCAACAGGAATTGAAAGTAGAGCAGTGTGTTTGGGTTGAACAATTTACAATTATTATCATTTATTTATGATAACATATTGATATTCGAGGATATGGGAGTTGAAGAGTGTTCGTATTTTGGTTGAAACAAAAATTTTGTTCTATATTGTAAATATTGTAAAACATTGTTATTATTTGCTTTTTTAGATTTTTCTTTTCGTCATGTTTGTTTTGTTATTGTGATTTAGATAAATTCTACTTTTAAAAAGGCCACTGCTGGAAAAGAAACATAGTTGGTTACCCCTGTATAAATAAATGAAATAATATTATTACAGTAATAATAGTGTATTCTAAGGGGGATTGGCATCTTACCAGCGTTGACCACTAGGTGGGGAAATTGTTCCATTTCCCCTGGGGTGCAGAGCTAGGATTACCACAGAGTAAGACACTCCAACGGGGAAGGAAAATAATGATTCTTCGAATGCTTTCCGTTTGCTACGTCTTCTTTTCCACCGCCCATCAAAACTCATCTTTCTTCACTTCTCTCTCTCCCTTCATCTCTCTTACCTCTCCCTTCTTCTCTCCTTCTTCCCAGGGGTTGTGTTCCTCCCTTTTCTCCATCCCTTTGGTTTTCATTCTCCTCCCGATGACAGATAGGAGGGGGTCCATGCTGAGGCAGCTCTATCTCACTGAGGCCATTTACACACACACGCACACGCACACGCACACTCACACGCACACACACACACACACAAGCACGCACAAGCACGCACACACACACACACACACACAAATCTTATCTCTGTACACTGCAGTTGGAGGGAGATTCCCGCAGATCCACTTTGTAATCTTCTAACTTATCAAAGTGACAAACTTACACATACATTATTGCTACAAAGAGAAGACGTGATTCTATTCCAACGTACAGTAAATTAATACATTGAGGATGTAGATACATACAGTAAATGAATACATCGAGGATGTAGATACATACAGTAAATTAATACATTGAGGATGTAGATACATACAGTAAATGAATACATCGAGGATGTAGATATATACAGTAAATAAATACATTGAGGATGTAGATACATACAGTAAATAAATACATTGAGGATGTAGATACATACAGTAAATGAATACATTGAGGATGTAGATACGTACAGCCTGTTCTGGTGGAGCACACAGCTATCCAATACCGTATGTGTGGTCAGGGGCCTGGTGCATCCAACGGGCCCTCTTGGCCTGGCATCAAAGACCCTCCAACTGATCCAGCTGTCAATCAATGAATGATCCAAGATCTCCATTCTCTCTCTCTCTCTCGGATTCAGATTCAGATTCAGATTCAGATTGTTTTATTGGCATGAAATACACAATGTAAATATTGCCAAAGCATACATGCAAGAAAAATAATAGCGACAATAAGAACAACAAAAATTAATATTACAATTGACATATTACAGTATAATTCCACTCATTTGTATATCATATGTGACAATACAGTTACATAAAAAGCCATGTCTTTTTGTGTCTTCCTTTTTCAATCGCCAGTTGATGGTCACTTCAAGTCTGTTCATGGTCAGGTTCTGTCTCTCTCTCTCCCTTTCTCTCGCTCTCTGTCTGTCTCTCTCCCCCTCTCTGTCTGTCTCTCTCTCCCTTTCTCTCCCTCCCTCTCCCTCTCTCTCTCTCTCTGTCTCTCTCCCCCCCCCCCCCCCCCCCCCCCACCCCCACAAATTCCGTGCCCCCCCAGTCGGACCGTAGCCCCCCCCCCCCCCCTCTAACCCATCCCTGAGAGATGAACTTGATGAGCCAGCGTTTGCAGCCGCCGTCCAATAAGAAGAGGTTCTGAGTTGGCATGACAATGATCCGCCACATCTTTCTCCTTTTGCCTGGGACAGTTTATTCTGTGTTTGTCTGTGTCAGTGTGTGTGTGAGTGTTTGTCTGTCAGAGTGTGTGTGCATGTGTGTGCGTGTGTACAGTGCATCCGGAAAGTATTCATACCCCTTCACTTTTTCCCCATTTTATTATGTCACAGCCTAATTCCAAAATGGATTAAATAAAAATGGGATATTTAATTTTTTTATTTTGAATACATGTACATAAGTATTCACACCCTTTGCTGTGACTTCAAAATTGAGCTCAGGGGCATCCCGTTTCCACTGATCATCCTTGAGATGTTTCTACAACTTGATTGGAGTCCACCTGTGGTAAATTCAATTCATTGGACATGATTTGGAAAGGCACACACCTGTTTATATAAGGTCCCACAGTTGACAGTCCATGTCAGAGCACAAACCAAGCCATGAAGTCCAAGGAATTGTCTGTAGACCTCCAAGACAGGATTGTATCGAGGCACAGATCTGGGGAAGGGTACAAAAACATTTCTGCAGCACTGAAGGTCCCAACGAGTACAGTGGTCTCCATCATTCGCGAATGGAAGAAGTTTGGAACCACCAGGACTCTTCCTAGAGCTGGCCACCCAGCCAAACTGAGCAATTGGGGGAGAAGGGCCTTGGTCAGGGAGGTGACCAAGAACCCGATGGTCACTCTGACAGAGCTCCAGTGTTCCTCTGTGGAGATGGGAGAACCTTCCAGAAGGACAACCATCTCTGCAGCACTCCACCAATCAGGCCTTTATGGTAGAGTGGCCAGACGGAAGCCACTCCTCAGTAAAAGGCACATGACAGCCCGCATGGAGTTTGCCAAAAGGCACCTAAAGGACTCTCAGACCATGAGAAACAAAATTCTCTAACCCTAACCCTGAAACCAAGATTGAACTCTTTAGCCTGAATGCCAAGCATCATGTCTGGAGGAAACCAGGCACCGCTCATCACCTGGCCAATACCATCCCTACAGTGAAGCATGGTGATGGCAGCATCATGCTTTGGGGGTGTTTTTCAGGTGCAGGAACTGGAAGACTAGTCAAGATCAAGGGAAAGATGAATGCAGCAATGTACAGAGAGATCCTTGATGAAAAGCTTCTCAAGAGCGCTCTGGACCTCAGACTGGGGCGAAGGTTCACCTTCCAACAGGACAACGACCCTAAGCACACAGCCAAGATAACAAAGGAGTGGCTTCGGGACAAGTCTGTGAATGTCCTTGAGTGGCCCAGCCAGAGCCCAGACTTGAACCCGATTGAACATCTTTGGAGAGATCTGAAAATGGCTGTGACCCGACGGTCCCCATCCAACCTGGATGGAGCTTGAGATGATCTGCAAAGAAGAATGGGAGAAACTGCCCCAAAATAGGTGTACCAAGCTTGTAGCATCATACTCAAGAAGACTTGAGGCTGTAATTGCTGCCAAAGGTGCTTCAACAAAGTATTGAGTAAAGGGTGTGAATACTTATGTACAAAAAATTAAAAAAAAACTTTTTCATTTTGTCATTATGCGGTATTGTGTGTAGAATGTTGAGATTTTTTTTTTAATGTAATCCATTTTGGAATTAGGCTGTGACATAATAAAATGTGGAAAAAGTGAAGGGGTATGAATACTTTCCGGATGCACTGTGTGTGTGTGTGTGTGTGTGTGTGTGTGTGTGTTTGTGTGTGTGTGTGTGTGTGTGTGTGTGTGTGTGTGTGTGTTAACACCAGAGGCAGAGGCGACAGGTTGTAGTCATGAAAACGGTGGCTTTAATGTAAACACTACATTCGATCGGTAATCCAGCAGGGACACCCACAGGAAAGAACAACCATTCACTAAGAAGGAGGAGGAGGAGGAGGAGGAGGAGGAAGACGCAGCACAGAAAAAAGCATTCACTGGGGGAAACAGAAAGAGGATTGAAAAAAAGAGCGCGTTTCAAAAATGAACAGAATTCAGCACAGCAACATCATCATCATCATCGTCATCATCGTTGTGAAGTCAGAATCATAACACAGTCTTTACTTTTTTAGCCTTTTTTTTTTATAACTCAGAACCATGGAAGCCAGTGGAGCAACCAATCAGGGAGCAAACAGCGTACAGCTTTCCAAATCTACAGGTGTTCTGTGGGTGTGTGTGTGCGTGGGTGTGCGTGTCCGTGTGTGCGTTTGCGGACGTGTCGTGAGAGCTGTGCTTTTCACTGCAGACCTGGAGGAAAGGTGCGTGTGGGAACGAAATGAGAGATCGATGGACAGACGGAGAGAGAGAGAGAGACGGAGAAAGAGAGAGGGGAACAAGCGTGACTCTGTACAGCAAATGTGAACACAGACCCCGCCCCTAAGTGGCAGTGGCCGTGACGCGCCCCGAAAGAGTGGTTCTTCCAAAGGAATTCAAAAGAAGTATTAATATATGGTTCTACGTCAGGGAGGGTGAGGAGGTTTAATGCAGGGAACAGGCAAACGAAACGGGACTAACAACTTGGATCGGCTTGGTTCAGTTCGGTTCTGGATTACGGGAACGCCTGCTAAACCTCTTTTTTTATTTAAAAAAGGGGGAAGATAGAGAGAGAGAGAGAGATAGAGAAAAAAAACAAAAAACTTTCTGTAGCTACAAAGCACAAGAAATAGACTTGAATCATATTACAGAATCGTCGATGACGTCGTCGTATTCGACGTTGTTTATTATTGTCTTAAGGATCATAACTTTTTTTTATACATTTTTTAGATTTTTTTATTCTCAGCTTGACTTCTAGAAAGCAGAGCGTCCAGTGTTCTACCAGATACAGTGGCTGACCACCTTCACACCCACCGACCCCCGACCCCAGGACGACCTCCTGGTCTTTCACATCCCTCGCGGGTCCCAACGGTTTCCATTTTTATATACATTTTTCATTTTGCAGATTTTTTAAAAAGGATTTTCTTACTTTTTTTCTTCATTTCTCAACATTTTGCTTAGTGAACCATTTAACGTGTCTTTATACAAAGGCTGAATGTCTCATGCTAACTGTAGGAGAGGGCAGGAGGGGTTTCGTCAACCCTGATCCCGAGAATGACCCTTGACCCCAAACAGGAAGTCAGGCTGCCGTGCAGAGATAGAAGGATGGAAGGTGAGAGAGAGAGAGAGACGAGAGGGAGGAGAGGAAGGGTGGAATCAGGAGGTGTGTGAAGTGAGAACAAACAACCAATAAATAAATTAATAAATTAATCAACAATAAGAATAAAAAAGAAGATCAATGTTAATAGGTGCGTTTCAGTGAGTTAGATTTTTCTACTTCTATACTACTATAGATACCGATATATATATATATATATATATATATATATATATATATATATGTATAAATATATATCCTTGCTCTCTAAATACATCGACACGCATATATATATATATTTATGTATATATACCTGCCATGTTAAGAGAGTTGGCACTGATATGACACTTATCAGATATCTGATTGGTTCAGAGGCTCAGGCTCGGTCATGAGATGCACCGCAGCCAATGGCAAAGGCCCGTTGGAGTAACAGGAAGGGGGCAGAGTCAAAAATGGAACAGGAACGTAAACGGATTGAGCTGATTGGACGCTTCGATCCTGACAGCTTCCTGCTCTCGAACAAATCACATGGCTGAACAGAACAGGGTGATCCTGAATCCCGTCTGCCAAAAACATTGTCAAGAAACCTTACATTTTTTACTAAATCAATGTAAACCAAAGACTACATTATGTACGTTCTAGACTCTTGTGAAATATGGACCAGGCTAGTGTTAGCTAAAGTGATAGCAGTACTGCATGTCAGCTGACCATCTGATAGCTTTAACGGTCAACAATCCCTATGGCAACCGAACAAACATGTCATGTCAGGCAAAGGGAGCTGATCCAATCAGGATGGTCTCAGGTAATAAATACAAACAGGATCAATCAAAGAACAACAGCAACATGTCAAATCGAAACAAAAAGAAGCAGTTTGTAAAACAAGGTGAAGGATTGGTTTTTTTGTAAAAATAAAAAAAGGGAATAGGAAAAGGAGGGAGGGAAGGAGGGAGGGAAGGAGGGAGGGAAGGAGGGAGGGGGTTAAGTGACGGACAGAACTCTGGCCGGTCGGCAGCTCATCAAAGAGAGGAACAGGAGGACAAAACTAAAAACATTTTATATATATATTTATATATACGTACGCCTATTTTTAAAATCATCATCATTATTAATATGTACCAAGTTGCATTTTTTTTCCTTTGTATATTAATTAGAATCATCATTTCCAGAAAGGGGGAGAGTGCCAAAGAGGGAAGGGGGGGGGGGGGGGGGGGGAGTGGCGGGCAGGGGGCGGGGGGGGGGAGGGGGGGGCGGGGACCGCGAGCGCGCTCAGTACAGGCCACACCCCCTCAGGTTGTTGGCGATAATGATGTCGGTGACGGCGTCGAACACCACCTGGATGTTGCCCGTGTCAGTGGCACAGGTCAGGTGGCAGTAGATCTCCTTGTTGGGGGAGCGGTTCTTGCTCTCGAACTGGCCCTGGATGTAGGCGGCTGCATCGTCATAGGAGTTAGGACCTGGGGGAGGCGCGGGGGGGCACAGGGAGAGAGCGTTGGCCCGAGGTGCACCGGAACACCGTGCGGCAGCAGTCGGAACGCGGAGGAGGAGCAGGAGGAAGAGGAGGAGGAAGAGAAAGTGGAGGAGAAAGAGGAAGAGGAGAAGGAGGAGCAGGAGGAAGAGGAGGAGAAAGAGGAAGAGGAGAAGGAGGAGCAGGAGGAAGAGGAGGAGAAAGAGGAAGAGGAGAAGGAGAAACAGCAGGAGGAAGAGGAGGACCAGGAGGAAGAGAAAGGGGGAAGAGGAGGAGGAAGAGAAGGGGAAGGATGAAGAGGAAGAGGAGAAAGAGGAAGAGGAGGGGGAGGGGGCACTGTGTCACATGTCAGATACAGGCTGGCTACTGTTCTGCTCAGGCTTTTCCCCCGTGGCCCTGGAAGGGTGTGTGTGAGTGTGCGTGAGTGTGTGTGAGTGTTGGACAGGATCCGGGGGTGTGTGTTATGGCAGGCGAGGTATGATATACAGCTGGGGGAATTCGGTTTGTTTGAAATCCCTAAAGCCCTAAAGAAAAGAGAGTGTGTACCTACATGTGAGCACAAGTTCGGGAGTGTATGAGAGGGAAGGGGATGTGTGTATGACCCGATGCGTGTGTGTGTGTGTGTGTGTGTGTAGACAGCCCTACTCCTCTCTCCCTGCTCAAGATCGTTCAAGCGTGACTGTCTCTCCACTCTGCTGCTCTGGCTCCAGCTGCCCCTCCTCACCACCTCCTCCTCCTCCTGCTCTTCCTCTTTCTCCTCCTCCACGACCTCCTCCTCCTCCTTCTCTTCCTTTTTCTCCTCCTCCTCCTCCTCCACCTCCCTCCCCCTTTCCATTTCATTATCTGGATGTCCCCATCTCCCACGTCCTCTCCCTATCTCTCCCTATCGGCTTTGCCCTGTGTGAAACTCTGTTTATGGCAGTCCTCAGCTACAGTGGACTATTGTAAACATGATTTCTGTTGAAATTGCACGGTGTAATATAGGTACATTACAGTTGGATTATGTATGGGGTATGCCAGTGTGTGTGTGTGTGTGTGTATGCGTGCGTGTGCCCTCATGTTCTTACCTGTGTACTCGGGGAAACAGATACTGAGCGGTGACTTTTTGATCTTCTCTCCAAACAGGTCCTTCTTGTTGAGGAAGAGGATGATGGAGGTGTCGATGAAGAATTTGTTGTTACAGATGGAGTCGAACAGCATTAGAGACTCGTGCATGCGATTCTGGAGAGGAGAGCCAGAGAAGGCAGGAGGAAAGACAGGAAGAAAAAGGAGGAGAAACAGAAAAAAAGACAACAGGGGTTATCACCAGTAGCAGTGAGAGTCCCACTCGTATAGTACGCTAGATTGAACAGCGTCCGGTTGGTCCAAGCAGAATAGACTTGAACCAATAGGAGGACTGCGAGACCAGTGAAGGAGGCGGGGCCAGGCACCGCTCTGACCCAATAGAGCGCCTCCATAGGAAGTCTATGAGAGAAGTCTAGGAAGTTGAACGAGAAAAGACCACAGGGAAAGGGAACGTGGCCCCCGCCTGAACCTCAGGGGGAGGGCAGACAGCGGAGGAGAGCAGCCCAGCACCAAGCACACTCATAGGACTGAATCACCCATGTGACTTGGTCCATAGTGGGCATCGGAGGATATCTCTGATTCACTGGGAATGTGTGTGTGTGTGTGATGTCAGTCGACAAGAGTTAGTTACCGGACCTGAGTGAATGAGAGCATGATGTCTCTCCGTATGTGTTATGTCACTGTGTGTGCGTGTGTGGGTGTGTGCGTATGTGTGCGTGTGTGTCCCAGTCCCCGGGGCTCTGGACTGCCGGCAGTGACACGCTCGTAAGTTGTTCATCAGTCAAGGAAAAACATGGAGTAAGGGATAGAGACGCTTAGAGACAGAGAGACACACACACACACAGAGATAGGGTGAGAGAGAGAGAGAGAGAGAGAGAGAGAGAGAGAGAGAGAGACACACAGAGATAGGCTGAGAGAGAGAGAGAGAGAGAGAGAGAGAGAGAGAGAGAGAGAGAGAGAGAGACCAATAGACAGAGAGAGAGAGAGAGAGAATGTAACCATATTCTTTATTCAAACAGCCATGTAATAAATGGATCACACATAGAGAGAGAGAGAGAGAATGTAACCATATTCTTTATTCAAACAGCCATGTAATAAATGGATCACACGTAGAGAGAGTCTCACCTAGGCTTTAAATGGGGTGCTTTATTAGAATCTCCATCTTGATATATAAATACACCTGGCAATAAATAATCACATGTCAGTGAGGTGGACGAGTGTGTGTGTGTGGGGGGGGGGGCAGTCATAACAGCAATCAGAGCATCAAAACAAGAAATACATACCGTGGTTCAGACATACACAGACATATCACAAGAACAGGGTGGTTCAATTCTTTAAAAAAAACATATTTCAATGAAATCTAATCTTTGAGAGAGCAGGAGCGATGAGTGCGGTTCAAACACTCGGGACCTACCATGCCCGCCCCCTCAAAATAAGAGCCAGGGCCACTGTTCCGTAGCGACAGAGCAGGACGTACTGACTAAGGGGTCAAAGGACAGGAGAAGGAAAAGTAACTCTAGAAGGAAGGGAGTCTGACAACCAAATGGGTTCCCGGACTCTATCATGACTTACAATATCCATCTAACCCATAGACTCAATTACCCCGAATCTCCTCCGTTCAGACTTCAGACTGCATTACCCATAAATCTCGGCGTCGACGTGGCCTTAAACAGTCTATTAGCCGTCAGCCTGACTGGCAGGAACATAAACTGCATTACCCAGGGTTCTCTGTGCTGCGCCGGCTGATGTCAGTGTCCATTACTCTCTGTTTCTTTATTGGCTGTTTGTCAGGCAAGTAGACGGCCAGGCAAGGACACACACACGCGCGCGCGCGCGCACACACACACACACACACACACACACTGGTAAGAATACAGTTCAGAATGTTCTGGAATGTGGAGAAACCCTTCTGTTGTTCATAGGCTGGTCTAGAGGGCAGTGGGGAAGTATCTGCTAATGTTACTGCTTACACCAACTCCAGCTCTAGGGGAACTACCCATTGGCACAGACCTAAGATCAAACCGTATTTAATGTTTCAACAGCAAAATGGACGGATAAGAGCCTATAGACAACTAACATGCTGGAAGTGTCTTACCAGAAGAGAGAAACAGCAAACGTGGGATATAAAGAGACACATTCAAATCCCCTAGATTTGAATAAGCAATAGAATAAGGATCAGACAGAGCACTATATGGCACTTTGGATCGAAGC
>CM030190.1:11897812-11902812 GCA_017639675.1 Aplochiton taeniatus
TTCCTCCAAACACGACGAGTTGAGTTTTGACCAAAAAGTTCTATTTTGGTTTCATCTGACCACATGATATTCTCCCAATCCTCTTCTGGATCATCCATATGCTCTCTGGCAAACTTCAGACGGGCCTGGACATGTACTGGCTTAAGCAGGGGGACACGCCTGGCACTGCAGGATTTGAGTCCCTCTCGGCGTAGTGTTACTGATGGTAGCCTTTGTTACTTTGGTCCCAGCTCTCTGCAGGTCATTCATCAGGTCCCTCCGTGTAGTTCTGGGATTTTTGCTCACCGTTCTCATGATCATTTTGACCCCACGGGATGAGATCTTGCGTGGGGCCCCTAGATCGAGGGAGATTATCAATGGTCTTGTATGTCTTCCATTTTCTTACAATTGCTCCCACAGTTGATCTATTCACACCAACCTGCTTGCCTATTGCAGATTCACTCTTCCCAGCCTGGTGCAGGTCTACAATTTTCTTCCTGGTGTCCTTCGACAGCTCTTTGGTCTTGGCCATGGTTGAGTTTGGAGTCTGACTGTTTGAGGCTGTGGACAGGTGACTTTTATACAGATGACAAGGTCAAACGGGTTCCATTAATACAGGTAACGAGTGGAGGACAGAAGAGCTTCTTAAAGAAGAAGTTACAGGTCTGTGAGAGCCAGAAATCTTGCTTGTTTGTGGGTGACCAAATACTTATTTTCCACCATCGTTTACAAATAAATTCTTAAAAAATCCTACAATGTGATTTCCTGGATTTCTTTTCTAATTTTTGTCTCTCATAGTTGAAGTGTACCTATGATGAAAATTACAGACCTCTCTCATCTTTCTAAGTAGGAGAACTTGCACAATCAGTGGCTGACTAAATACTTTTTGGCCCCACTGTATGTATGTATGTATGAGTGTATGTATGTATGTATGTATGTATGTATGTATGAGTGTATGTATGTATGCATGTATGTATGTATGTATGTATGAGTGTATGCATGTATGTATGTATGAGTGTATGCATGTATGTATGTATGTATGTATGAGGGTATGTATGTATGTATGTATGTATGTATGTATGTATGTGTGTATGTATGAATGAGTGTATGTATGTATGTATGTATGTATGTATGTATGAGGGTATGTATGTATGTATGTATGTATGTATGTATGTATGAATGAGTGTATGTATGTATGTATGTATGAGGGTATGTATGTATGTATGTATGTATGTATGTATGTATGTATGTATGTATGTATGAGTGTATGTATGTATGTATGTATGTATGTATGTATGTATGTATGTATGAGGGTATGTATGTATGTATGTATGTATGAGGGTATGTATGTATGTATGTATGTATGTATGTATGTATGTATGTATGTATGAATGAGTGTATGTATGTATGTATGTATGTATGTATGTATGAGGGTATGTATGTATGTATGTATGAGGGTATGTATGTATGAATGAGTGTATGTATGTATGTATGTATGTATGTATGTATGTATGAGGGTATGTATGTATGTATGTATGTATGAGGGTATGTATGTATGAATGAGTGTATGTATGTATGTATGTATGTATGTATGTATGTATGAGGGTATGTATGTATGTATGTATGTATGTATGTATGTATGTATGAATGAGTGTATGTATGTATGTATGTATGTATGTATGAATGAGTGTATGTATGTATGTATGTATGTATGTATGTATGTATGTATGTATGAATGAGTGTATGTATGTATGTATGTATGTATGTATGAATGAGGGTATGTATGTATGTATGTATGTATGTATGAGGGTATGTATGTATGTATGTATGTATGTATGAGGGTATGTATGTATGTATGTATGTATGTATGTATGTATGAATGAGTGTATGTATGTATGTATGTATGTATGTATGAGGGTATGTATGTATGTATGTATGTATGAATGAGTGTATGTATGTATGTATGTATGTATGTATGTATGTATGTATGAGGGTATGTATGTATGTATGTATGTATGTATGTATGTATGTATGTATGTATGTATGTATGTATGTATGTATGTATGTATGTATGTATGAGGGTATGTATGTATGTATGTATGTATGTATGTATGTATGTATGTATGTATGTATGTATGTATGTATGTATGTATGTATGTATGTATGTATGTATGTATGTATGTATGTATGTATGTATGTATGTATGTATGTATGTATGTATGTATGAGGGTATGTATGTATGTATGTATGTATGTATGTATGTATGTATGTATGTATGTATGTATGTATGTATGTATGTATGTATGTATGTATGTATGTATGTATGTATGTATGTATGAGGGTATGTATGTATGTATGTATGTATGTATGTATGTATGTATGTATGTATGTATGTATGTATGTATGTATGTATGTATGTATGTATGAGGGTATGTATGTATGTATGTATGTATGTATGTATGTATGTATGTATGTATGTATGTATGTATGTATGTATGTATGTATGTATGTATGTATGTATGTATGTATGTATGTATGTATGAGGGTATGTATGTATGTATGTATGTATGTATGTATGTATGTATGTATGTATGTATGTATGTATGTATGTATGTATGTATGTATGTATGTATGTATGTATGTATGTATGTATGTATGTATGTATGTATGTATGTATGTATGTATGTATGTATGTATGTATGTATGAGGGTATGTATGTATGTATGTATGTATGTATGTATGTATGTATGTATGTATGTATGTATGTATGTATGTATGTATGTATGTATGTATGTATGTATGTATGTATGTATGAGGGTATGTATGTATGTATGTATGTATGTATGTATGTATGTATGTATGTATGAGGGTATGTATGTATGTATGTATGTATGTATGTATGTATGTATGTATGAGGGTATGTATGTATGTATGTATGTATGTATGTATGTATGTATGTATGTATGTATGTATGTATGTATGAGGGTATGTATGTATGTATGTGTGGCGTACGGTGACACTGGATATTAATATCAGTCCGACGAAGCCATAGTTCCTGTCAGTGTCAGGTGTCCATGGAGACAGGGATATCCGATCGGATAACGACACTCTCGCCATCTCTCAAACACACACACACACACACACACACACACACACACACACACACACACACACACACACACACACTCACGCTCTGTTTTGGTTGAGTAATGTCAACAGAGTGCGGTTCTGCTCAGGTCAGAAAAAGGTGTCATTACCGCCCTGTGTGATATTAGACCTTTCTCTCCCTCCCTCTATTTCTTTCTCCCTCTCTTTCTTCTCTTTCATTCCCTCACACCCTCCTAACCCTACATCCTAGCTACATCAAGACTTCAATTATGCATCAATAATCATTCCCACACCAGATATGGATGAGACACACACACACACACACACACACACACTTCAACCCCAACAGAGGAGGACAGTGAAGACAGCTTACCATGTGCTAGACATTCTAACCAAGTTTAGACAGGCTATGATTAAGCTTTAGTTTCTAGCTAACCAACCAAGTTTAGACAGGCTATGATTAAGCTTTAGTTTCTAGCTAACTAACCAAGTTTAGACAGGCTATGATTAAGCTTTAGTTTCTAGCTAACTAACCAAGTTTAGACAGGCTATGATTAAGCTTTAGTTTCTAGCTAACTAACCAAGTTTAGACAGGCTATGTTTAAGCTTTAGTTTCTAGCTAACTAACCAAGTTTAGGCAGGCTATGTTTAAGCTTTAGTTTCTAGCTAACTAACCAAGTTTAGACAGGCTATGTTTAAGCTTTAGTTTCTAGCTAACTAACCAAGTTTAGGCAGGCTATGTTTAAGCTTTAGTTTCTAGCTAACTAACCAAGTTTAGGCAGGCTATGTTTAAGCTTTAGTTTCTAGCTAACTAACCAAGTTTAGGCAGGCTATGTTTAAGCTTTATTTGCTAGCGACCGCTAGCAAGCTGACGTTGCCTAGTGTCCATTCTGGTTGATGTAACGCCATGCATTTAAACTGATCTTAGATCTGATCCGAGCGTTCTGGAACACCATTCCCCCCCAGACTATGTTTAAGCTCGGTGGGGCATCGGCACTCTGTAGGGACTCCCCTCATTCTGTGCCATCGCCATGGCGACGTGGCATGCTCAGCTGTGATTGGCTGAGGGGTACGGGGGAGGAGCGGCTGGTGGGATGCTCTCCCTCGTAGATAGACGCAACCTTTTGGGGCAATGTCTGTGACCTCAGCTGGACGGACACACACACACACACACACACACACACAACCACACACTATGCTACTCTGTCTTTGCCAAGTCTGATCCTCCATCTTTACTCCTCCATTCCCTCCACACCAGCCGTTTTTCCTTCTTCCCCGCCAAACCACCGTGACCCATGGGGGAGCATGGAGGAGGGGGGGGTATAGAGGAGGGGGGGGGGTATAGAGGAGGGGGGGGGGGTATAGAGGAGGGGGGGGGGGTATAGAGGAGGGGGGGGGGGTATAGAGGGAGGAGGAGGGGGAGGGGGTATAGAGGAGGGGGGGGGGGTATAGAGGAGGGGGGGTATAGAGGAGGGGGGGGGGTATAGAGGAGGGGGAGCATGGAGGAGGGGGGGGGGGGGGGGGTATAGAGGAGGGGGGGGGTATAGAGGAGGGGGGGGTATAGAGGAGGGGGGGGGGTATAGAGGAGGGGGGGGGTATAGAGGAGGGGGGGGGGTATAGAGGGAGGAGGAGGGGGAGGGGGTATAGAGGAGGGGGGGGGGTATAGAGGAGGGGGGGGGGGTATAGAGGAGGGGGAGCATGGAGGAGGGGGGGGGGTATAGAAGAGGAGGGGGGGGGGCATGGAGGATGAAGACACACTCTGAACTACCAGAGGAGCGCATGAGCAGACACACACACACACACACACACACACACACACACACACTGCCAGCTGTCACGAAGGAAGAGCTATGAGAAGAACCAGAGTAACCAGGACCACTATGAGTTAAGAGGGAGAGAGAGAAGGAGAAAGA
>CM030190.1:11905312-11907812 GCA_017639675.1 Aplochiton taeniatus
ATGATCATATTTACCTTTTATCAATCAACAGTGAGGCTGGTAAAATGATAACTGCAGCCTAGGCCAGGTCCTCCATGAGTCTGGCTCCAGAGAATAATATTCCTGTGTTCTGATTGGCCCGGTAAGGCTCCAGAGGCATCAATATGCAATCTGAATGGTTATTGGCTACTGAACCTTCTTTCTCGGTTCCGGTTGCCCAGTGCCCAGTGCCACTCCAGTGCCACCAGTATATCAGGGCAACTGGAGTGGCTGGTAATATTGCTCCACAAGGCTGCCAGTGTATCATGGCCCCGACTCGGCTGTACAGTTGACTTGGTCCAACTTGCTGGTACAGGGACAGGCAAACTGCAAGGCACGACATACAGTATGTTGGTCTGTGTGTGTGTGAGTGTTTGATCGATCTGCCTGTGTGTGTGTGTGTGTGTGTGTGTGTGTGTGTGTGTGTGTGTGTGAGTACTCTCCATTAAGCTGAGTTGTGAATAACAAGCCAGTCCTGTGGTCGGGGTGTTGCCTGGGTGGTGCCCTGGTACCTTGGCTCTTCATCACACACACACACACACACACACACACACACACACACATATATGCGCAGACCCCCCCCCCCCCCCAAACAAAACACACACATACACGCAGACCCACCCACACACACATACACGCACACGCAGACCCCCCCCCCCCCCCCCCCCCCCCCCACACACACACACACACACCTTGGCAGACTAACAGTGTAATGAGGCCCTGTAAGTTGGAAAATGTAAGACCACACACACACACACACACACACACACACATAGGTACAGACATAGGGGCAATGGGGCACACAAAATCACACACACACACACACACACACACACACACACACACACACACACATACCCGTTGTGGTGCAATGCAAAGCCCAGGGCTGTTATTCAGAGATTTGTGTTAATAGGGAACAAATCTCCAGCCTTAAGTCTTACGTATATAAAATGTTCTGAGAATGACCCACCAGTGGTATATTCTCTTTATTTGCTGCATGAAACGTTCCATTTTGTCATTTTTAATGTAGCCTCAGTCACTTGTCTAAGTGAAGTATGTACAAAATGATTTGTGAGTCTAATGTTGGTCCTTAATGGTAATGTGAGGGAAACAAATTTGCTTGGTAAACAATTTAGATGTATCTGAAAAGCATGGCTTGGCTGAAAGAAAGAAAGAGAGGGGGAGGGGAGGAATGGAGGGACAGCAAGGGACTGAGGGAGAGAGAGAGAGAGAGAAAGAGAGAGAGCGGAGGGATGAAATACAGATTTGGGGGCCCCCTAAAGAACAATCTCCACCAATAGGAAAACGAATCAAACAGCGCGGTCACATGACTGAGGATCACATGACCGAGAGATCCTCTGGACTGGGCCAATGAGATGGGTCACCACGGCAACTGGCCATATCCTAGCAGCCAGACCACGGCCTCTGGAAATCTGAATGAAAAGCACCCGTGAGAGAAAGACAAAGAGAGAGAGCGAGAGAGAGAGAGAGAGAGAGAGAGAGAGAGAGAGAGAGAGAGAGAGAGAGAGAGAGAGAGAGAGAGAGAGAGAGAGAGAGAGAGAGAGAGAGAGAGAAAGATACAAAGGGAAAGAGAGAGTGTATGTGTGGGGTGCTCTGGTAACCCCCCCCCCACACACACAAACCAGAATAGAATGCTGGTTATCTCTTTAAGAGGAGCTGCTTTATTCAGCACACACACGTACACACAGACACACACACACCCACACAGACACCCACACACACGCACACACACACGCACACACACACAGGGCCAAATGAAGGTGGGATATGTCTGAGTGCACTATGTGGGGGAAGGGAGGGGGCTTCAGCCATTAAAGATAATGGGTGTTGAATTCGATTATCTTATTGTCACAGGTACTCCCAACAAGGCTGGGTGTGGGTGTGTGTGTGTGTGCGCATATGGGTAAGAGAGAGTGTGAGAAAAGAGAAAAGAGAGTATGAGTTGTACCTACAGTAGGACTAGATGCTATTAATATCACAAGAGACAAGAGCAGACACTCACAAACAATACTACTGTGTGTGTGTGCGTGTGTGTGCGTGTGCAGTCAGGTCCCGAGGCAGTGGTTAAGCACTCGGGCATGAAACAATATTATATTATTTGATTTGATTGAATTATGAGTTATTATTTTGTCTCACTGTACGGTATCGCTCCGCTTCCACTCTTCCGTTACGAGCGTTTCCCGTTAACGGAGATGAGCCTGACACCAGAGGCCCGACCTAATGCACGGGGATTAGGCATGACAATCCCATCATGTATAAGGGTCTCGTTCTGGTCTTTGGCTCCATGGGTTAGAAATGGTTCACCCCCCCACCACCACAACAATACAACATTCAAACCCTCCCTCCAGCGTTAGCCTCTAGAGGGCTAGCTCTAAAAGCGTTAGGCGTCCATCTCATGGAGTAAACGTTTCTCCTTTCTGTAATCAGAGGAGGATGGGCAGTGGAGAGACGCCATTATGAT
>CM030190.1:11930312-11932812 GCA_017639675.1 Aplochiton taeniatus
GTGGAAACAGAGCTGCACTTCCTCCTACATTGCAAAGCATGTATTCAAATTAAAGGATGCTTTGTCAACAAGATAAGAGATATCCAAATGTGCTTAGGGGAAATGAGTGCCACATTGGCGGCAAGATATATTTCCCTTTTGCCATAGCAAAAGAAAGAATGTCTGATCATTTATGCATTGGTAGTTTGATTTATTGTATCTTTGTGTTTTGGGAAATTGTATTTTGTATTGTTTTATTGAGTTTACAAGTCTTTGTGTGTTCTCTATATTTTGCTTTGGCAATACATATATATGTCATGGCAATAAAGTTGCCACCCCTGCTTCACCCTGCTTCACCCAGCTTCACCCAACTTCACCCAGCTTCACCCTGCTTCACCCAGCTTCACCCTGCTTCGCCCAGCTTCACCCCTGCTTCACCCTGCTTCACCCCTGCTTCACCCTGCTTCACCCAGCTTCACCCAACTTCACCCAGCTTCACCCTGCTTCACCCAGCTTCACCCAGCTTCACCCAGCTTCACCCTGCTTCACCCAGCTTCACCCAGCTGCAGGTGGGTCTGGCGTGGGTCTGGACCGGACCAGGGCGGTTCGGTGTGGTATTGGATAGCAGCTAGAGTGGTAGAGAGGCTTTGTAGACCGAGCCCACTTAGACCCAACCGTCACCTCAGCCAGTTTCTTCTAATTGTTGTTTGTGCTGGCACAGGCTGGCATGGAACACTCTGTAAAGGCTCATTGGCACTGTGCTGGCACAGGCTGGCATGGAACACTCTGTAAAGGCTCATTGGCACTGTGCTGGCACAGGCTGGCATGGAACACTCTGTAAAGGCTCATTGGCACTGTGCTGGCACAGGCTGGCATGGAACACTCTGTAAAGGCTCATTGGCACTGTGCTGGCACAGGCTGGCATGGAACACTCTGTAAAGGCTCATTGGCACTGTGCTGGCACAGGCTGGCATGGAACACTCTGTAAAGGCTCATTGGCACTGTGCTGGCACAGGCTGGCATGGAACACTCTGTAAAGGCTCATTGGCACTGTGCTGGCACAGGCTGGCATGGAACACTCTGTAAAGGCTCATTGGCACTGTGCTGGCACAGGCTGGCATGGAACACTCTGTAAAGGCTCATTGGCACTGTGCTGGCACAGGCTGGCATGGAACACTCTGTAAAGGCTCATTGGCACTGTGCTGGCACAGGCTGGCATGGAACACTCTGTAAAGGCTCATTGGCACTGTGCTGGCACAGGCTGGCATGGCTTCCAAAAGAAGATGGACCTGTAGGCTGGACAAACCTTTGACGACCACATCACTGTCAACGGCGACAGATTCCTGAGTGTGTGCGTGTGTGTGTGTGTTTGTGTGTGTGTGTGTGTTCGAGAGTGTGTGTGTGTGTGTGCGTGTGGGTGTGTGCGTGAGTGGGGCAGGGGTCTGCTAAGAGGGACAGCTACGGAACAGACGACGTTGATTCAAAGTGACATCTTGTTTGAACGAGCCCTGGGAACTTAGGATGAGTCTCCTTAGCAAGACACACCAAAGACAGCGCTCGCTAGTGACCACAGCGTCTGGCTGTTTTCCTGTGATCACAGCGCCTGGCTGTAGTCCTGTGATCACAGTGTCTGGCTGTAGTCCTGTGATCACAGCGCCTGGCTGTAGTCCTGTGATCACCGCGTCTGGCTGTAGTCCTGTGATCACAGTGCCTGGCTGTAGTCCTGTGAACACAGTGCCTGGCTGTAGTCCTGTGATAACAGCGTCTGGCTGTAGCCCTGTGATCACAGCGTCTGGCTGTAGTGCCCGGATCACAGCGTCTGGCTGTAGTCCTGTGATCACAGCGTCTGGCTGTAGTCCTGTGATCACAGCGTCTGGCTGTAGTGCTGGGATCACAGCGTCTGGCTGTAGTGCTAAGATCACAGCGTCTGGCTGTAGGCTCACAGCGTCTGGCTGTAGTCCTGTGAACACAGCGCCTGGCTGTAGTCCTGTGATCAAAGCGCCTGGCTGTAGTCCTGTGAACACAGCGCCTGGCTGTAGTCCTCTGATCACAGTCCTGTGTGAGAGAGGCTGGGATGCTAGGCGCTTCCTCAAACACGTCCTACCCTCTGTCAGGAGGAACACAGGCCCAAAACAATCTCTGTCCTCTGGCCTGCTCTGTCACTATCAGAGGCAGACAACAGTGACACCTCCTCACAGCCCTGTTGGCAGGCAGTACCTACTCTGTGTATGTGTGTGTGTGCGTGTGCGTGTGCGTGTGTGTGTGCATGTGTGTGTGTGTGTGTGTGAGTCGATGGCCCCAGCACAGTGTCCTGTCTCTGATCCATCCCTCAGGCTGTATAAATACCAAGCCTTATTTACCTCTGTGACTTTGAGGAGATTAGATCTCTATACACACGGATGGGTTACATGGGGCCGTCAACCTGCTGCCCCCCCCCCCCCCCCCCCCCCCCCCCCAGGGCCGACACAGCAGACAAGACAACATGGCCACTTGGTGCTCATACTTCTAAAAGCGGCTCTCG
>CM030190.1:11940312-11962812 GCA_017639675.1 Aplochiton taeniatus
CTGCCTGCCTGTCTGCCTGCCTGCCTGTCTGTCTGTCTGTCTGTCTGTCTGTCTGTCTGTCTGTCTGTCTGCCTGTCTGTCTGTCTGTCTGTCTGTCTGTCTGTCTGTCTGTCCTGCATCCACCCTCCCTCAGACAGCATGTTCCTTTAATGATGATACATTTATAACATGGTTCCTTTAATGATGATACATTTATAACATGGTGCTGTATGTTTAGGTGTGGCATTATGGGAAACTTCCTACTGTATGTTTAGGTGTGGCATTATGGGAAACTTCCTACTGTATGTTTACGTGTGGCATTATGGGAAACTTCCTACTGTATGTTTACGTGTGGCATTATGGGAAACTTCCTACTGTATGTTTACGTGTGGCATTATGGGAAACTTCCTACTGTATGTTTACGTGTGGCATTATGGGAAACTTCCTACTGTATGTTTACGTGTGGCATTATGGGAAACTTCCTAATGTATGTTTACGTGTGGCATTGTGGGAAACTTCCTACTGTATGTTTACGTGTGGCATTATGGGAAACTTCCTACTGTATGTTTACGTGTGGCATTATGGGAAACTTCCTACTGTATGTTTACGTGTGGCATTATGGGAAACTTCCTACTGTATGTTTACGTGTGGCATTATGGGAAACTTCCTACTGTATGTTTACGTGTGGCATTATGGGAAACTTCCTACTGTATGTTTACGTGTGGCATTATGGGAAACTTCCTACTGTATGTTTACGTGTGGCATTATGGGAAACTTCCTACTGTATGTTTACGTGTGGCATTATGGGAAACTTCCTAATGTATGTTTACGTGTGGCATTGTGGGAAACTTCCTACTGTATGTTTACGTGTGGCATTATGGGAAACTTCCTACTGTATGTTTACGTGTGGCATTATGGGAAACTTCCTACTGTATGTTTACGTGTGGCATTATGGGAAACTTCCTACTGTATGTTTACGTGTGGCATTATGGGAAACTTCCTACTGTATGTTTACGTGTGGCATTATGGGAAACTTCCTACTGTATGTTTACGTGTGGCATTATGGGAAACTTCCTACTGTATGTTTACGTGTGGCATTATGGGAAACTTCCTACTGTATGTTTACGTGTGGCATTATGGGAAACTTCCTACTGTATGTTTAGGTGTGGCATTATGGGAAACTTCCTACTGTATGTTTACGTGTGGCATTATGGGAAACTTCCTACTGTATGTTTAGGTGTGGCATTATGGGAAACTTCCTACTGTATGTTTAGGTGTGGCATTATGGGAAACTTCCTACTGTATGTTTACGTGTGGCATTATGGGAAACTTCCTACTGTATGTTTACGTGTGGCATTATGGGAAACTTCCTACTGTATGTTTACGTGTGGCATTATGGGAAACTTCCTACTGTATGTTTACGTGTGGCATTATGGGAAACTTCCTACTGTATGTTTACGTGTGGCATTATGGGAAACTTCCTACTGTATGTTTACGTGTGGCATTATGGGAAACTTCCTACTGTATGTTTACGTGTGGCATTATGGGAAACTTCCTACTGTATGTTTACGTGTGGCATTATGGGAAACTTCCTACTGTATGTTTACGTGTGGCATTATGGGAAACTTCCTACTGTATGTTTACGTGTGGCATTATGGGAAACTTCCTACTGTATGTTTACGTGTGGCATTATGGGAAACTTCCTACTGTATGTTTACGTGTGGCATTATGGGAAACTTCCTACTGTATGTTTACGTGTGGCATTATGGGAAACTTCCTACTGTATGTTTACGTGTGGCATTATGGGAAACTTCCTACTGTATGTTTAGGTGTGGCATTATGGGAAACTTCCTACTGTATGTTTACGTGTGGCATTATGGGAAACTTCCTACTGTATGTTTACGTGTGGCATTATGGGAAACTTCCTACTGTATGTTTACGTGTGGCATTATGGGAAACTTCCTACTGTATGTTTACGTGTGGCATTATGGGAAACTTCCTACTGTATGTTTACGTGTGGCATTATGGGAAACTTCCTACACTATGTTTAGGTGTGGCATTATGGGAAACTTCCTACTGTATGTTTACGTGTGGCATTATGGGAAACTTCCTACTGTATGTTTACGTGTGGCATTATGGGAAACTTCCTACTGTATGTTTAGGTGTGGCATTATGGGAAACTTCCTACTGTATGTTTACGTGTGGCATTATGGGAAACTTCCTACTGTATGTTTACGTGTGGCATTATGGGAAACTTCCTACTGTATGTTTAGGTGTGGCATTATGGGAAACTTCCTACTGTATGTTTACGTGTGGCATTATGGGAAACTTCCTACTGTATGTTTACGTGTGGCATTATGGGAAACTTCCTACTGTATGTTTAGGTGTGGCATTATGGGAAACTTCCTACTGTATGTTTAGGTGTGGCATTATGGGAAACTTCCTACTGTATGTTTAGGTGTGGCATTATGGGAAACTTCCTACTGTATGTTTAGGTGTAGCCGTGCGTGGCACCATGACACCATGGCACGGTGCCAGGAGTCAGTCCAGTCCACCGGATGCAAATCCCATGCAAAGAGGAAAGCTTCACTGCTATCTAGGGATGTAGCTCAGCCCACACACACACACACAGACACACACACACACAGACACGCACACACACGCAAACACGCACACTGACACACACATAGACACACAAAACACACACACGCACACACACAAACACACACATGTACACACACAAACACACACACACACACACAAACACACACACGTACACACACAAACACACACACGTACACACACAGACACACACACGCACACACACACACGTACACACACACACACACACGTACACACACAGACACACGTACACACACACGAACACACACACGTACACACACAAACACACACACGTACACACACAGACACACACACGCACACACACAAACACACACACACGTACACACACGTACACACACACGTACACACAGACACACACACGCACACACACAAACACACACACGTACACACACACAAACACACACACGTACACACACAAACACACACACGTACACACACAGACACCCACTATTTTTTTTACAGCGCACGGAGCGGCAGCCAATCGAGACCCTCCGATAAGGGATACACCCGTGGGAGGTTTTCGGCCAATCGGCGGCGAGTATCTGGCGGTCAGGAAGCGACAAGATCAGATGACCAATTAGGGAACGGCTTTACAGGGAAGACTGATCAGATGACCAATTAGGGAACGGCTTTACAGGGAAGATTGGAGCCGGTGTGATTATCCCTTTATCCCTCCCCCATCCTGGCAGGACTGTCCTGTCCTCCCCCGTTCTCTCCCCCCCTGTCCCCTGTCGCCGGGAGCAACAGTGTGCCCCTGAGCTCCTCTCCTCTCTCTCCAGTTGCCCCCCCCCCCCCCTCCCTACACACACACACACACACACACACACACACACACACACAGCGCCTCTTTACCCCTTGGTGCTGGAAACCAAACCCTCAATTATCCTTGATTCTAGAGGCTCAGAGCCAAATCCCTTTCACACGCACGCACGCACGGACTGGACGGAAACACACACATCCACACACGCATACACAAACACACACATGCACACACACATACACACACCCACAAACAAACGCACACACACACGCACGCAGGCGGTGGAGTGGTCTGTGGGAATCGACGGACATCGTTTGTTCTCCCTCCGGTCAGTCGCCTCCAATCACGTCATTGGCGGTGGCTACACTCTAACACGCGCACACACACACACACACAAGCGCTAGCACTTATGGGCCGATCGCACACACTCAAAGTGGGAGCAGAGGAATGTCGGAGAGGCCAAGCAGGAACAAGAGAAAGAGAGAGATTACAGGAACAACGACAGGGAGAGACCAGGGCACTGGGCCCCAGAGGTGGCCCTCTCTCTGGAGGTAACACGCACTGGGCCCCAGAGGGGATCCTCTCTCTGGATGTAACACACACTGGGCCCCAGAGGGGACCCTCTCTCTGGAGGTAACGGTGAACACAAGCTGGGCCCCAGAGGTGGCCCTTTCTCTGGAGGTAACATTGAACACACACTGGGCCCCAGAGGTGGCCCTCTCTGTGGAGGTAACGGTGAACACACACTGGGCCCCAGAGGTGGCCCTCTCTGTGGAGGTAACGGTGAACACACACTAGGCCCCAGAGGTGGCCCTCTCTCTGGAGGTAAAGGTGAACACACAATGTGGCCTTATGGAACGCCCGCGATGGGTGGATCGGGGTCAAGATTCCTCACTCCGACTTCCTCACTCGCTAAAGCCGGGCTTGGATGCTTTCACACACACACATAAACATGGGCGGTTCATACATCACATTACAACACACACACACCAAGACACACACATGTCAACATGGGCGGTTCATACATGACATTACAAAGCACACACCAAGACACACACATGCAAACATGGGAGGTTCATACATGACATTACAAAGCACACACCAAGACACACACGTAAACATGGGCGGTTCATACATGACATTACAACACACACACCAAGACACACACGTAAACATGGGCGGTTCATACATGACATTACAGCACACACACACCAAGACACACACATGTAAACATGGGAGGTTCATACAGCTAGGGATGTAATGGTTACCGGTTTAATGGTTAACCGCGGTAAAAATCCCAGACGGTTAGAATTACCGTGAAAATGTGTCTTCTCACTAAAAGCGTCCCGGTTTGATTACTCGGTTTATTAAACCTCACGTGAATACTGTCCAGCATCAACCAACGTTGCCAAGTCTCAGACGGAGGCGCGCAGGCACAGCATGCAACGTGGGTTGGTTTTTAGGTATTCAATGAAAACATGGCGGAAGGCAATGACAGCGCTCGGGAGATTTTTCAGCCTTCTAAGGGCCTTTTCACACCTGACAGTCTGTACCAAGGTCTGAACCAAGGTTCCTGTTTTCGTTACATTGCATACATTTGATCCCGTCCGTTTTGCTTTCACATTGCAATTATGCGATCGCACTAAAGAACTTTACATGACATACTTAAGTCCCGTTGTCATCCCTAACCGGGGCTGCGTCTCACTGTACTTAATGATCTGTTGTAATAGGCCGTGCATCTGGCATCAGTGTGCTGTCAATTCGGTTGAAAATGGGGCCAATTAAAAATGATTCAACAAATATCGTTGCCTCAAAATAATTATATTATTAACTTCAGGCGCAATACTGGAGGATAGTTCAAATTTGCCAAATAAACATCCTTGTCATGCGAAGATTGTATTGCCGGCAGGAAAGACTGCAAGCAATTGTCACTCTCTTTCTCCTTATGATTTAAAATTGATTTAACTTCAAGCCATTATCAAACAATAGCAATAGACCTATTACTAGGCAGTTTAAAGTTCTGTTAATCCGGGGAACTTCCTGTGTATATAGTCCGAAAGTCCAAACCATTAAAAAAATGGTTTCACACTGGAAACAAACCAAACCATGGTTCCGTTTGATCTGGACTAAGACCACCTCTTTTCGTTACATGCATGCTTTGTTTGTGTCGTGTTATGTTACTTTTAGATGCACATTTGATGTTTTACATATGTTTCATTTAAATGTTAACAAAAAGTGCATAAGGCTGCATTACAAAACTTGGTGAAATTATTTCATTGTGTGTATCTGTACTTTTTCAACATTTTCAACACCTTTTAACCTTACCGCGATGATATTGATAACCGTGAAAATGTGGTCACTATAATCGTGATATGAAATGTTCATACCGTTGCATCTCTACACATGACATAACAAAGCACACACCAAGACACACACATGCAAACATGGGCGGTTCATACATGACATTACAAAGCACACACCAAGACACACACATGCAAACATGGGAGGTTCATACATGACATTACAAAGCACACACCAAGACACACACATGCAAACATGGGAGGTTCATACATGACATTACAACACACACACACCAAGACACACACATGCAAACATGGGAGGTTCATACACAACATTACAAAGCACACACCAAGACACACACATGTAAACATGGGAGGTTCATACATGACACTACAACACACACACCAAGACACACACATGTAAACATGGGAGGTTCATACATGACATTACAACACACACACACCAATACAGGCATGGCCCGTTAAACGTCAGAGTTAGCCCTGGAGAGGTCACAGTCTGCCAGCTGGACCAGGGGAAACTCTTCACACGCATTAGCACACAGTGTCAGCCAACAGATGGTCAAACACACACACACACACACACACACACACACACACACACACACACACACACACAAGGACGACATCGAGGAAGAGATAAAGCCTTGATTTTCACACATGGACTATTCTTCTGTGTCACACATATATATATATATATATATATATATATATATATATATATATATGTATATATATATATATATATCTCAAACACACACACACACACACACACGCACACAAACTCACACACACACATTCTCTTCCTATCTAGCCATCATAATTATTCTGTGAGAACAGAAAAGATTTTGAGGTGTGAGAACTTGTGTCTGTCTCCACGTAAGCCTTCCAATACCTTAATCTCATTAAGAATGCGACATGACGACAGAGACTAGGCTATGAGGTTTTCTCATTCTCGAAATTACATAAACTCAAGCGGTTTCTGTTACATCGCCTATAGCTTCGTGCTCCTTCTCTGCTCACTCGCTCTCTCTCTCTCTCTCTCTCTCTCTCTCTCTCTCTCTCTCTCTCTCTCTCTCTCTCTCTCTCTCTCTCTCTCTCAACTAACTCTCTTTCGCTTCTTTTCTTTCCTTCTCTTAGATGCAGGTTCTTAACGTCTCTCCGTTTCTGCTGATAATAATCCAAACGTACATTTGTCGGGCTCCTGAACACGCCCTATTTGCTCGGGCGGTGTAAACGCCGCTCCGGGGTTTCCTCCGTACTGTAGCTAGCGCAAGGTAGTAGCGCACTAGATATGTGACCGGAAAAACTCGAGCTTCTCCGAAGGAGAACGACAGAGAGAATATAGGCTCCGTAGGGCGCTGTCCATTCAACACACCTCATGATATACTCAAGAGGCAAACAAAACCCCATCAAAACAACAATTCTACGAAGCAGCAATAAGGCAATACATACTGTCAAATGTCACCGCGGAGACTCATGACCACGTCTCCATTGACAGCTCCCTGACCAGTAGGTTCCTGAAAGTCTTTGCTCAGCCAATATCTAACTGACAAGTAACAAAGCACGGCGGTTCTAATTATAAATATTACCGAACACGCAATGGCGTTGTACAGCAGCATAATATTGCACGAATTAAGTGCTCACTAATCGGTATTTATTACTATGTTAACAAATTATCATACTCAACCTTTAATGAAACCATTCCCTCAGTCGGAATATCACTTCAAGTCGCAATACCCAGGGCCGTAAAATGTGTTCTGTTTTTCCTAGCCTAGAGAAAAGTTTTATTGAAGGTCGGCTTATCGGGGAGCATAGAGTTACTCTGATCTCCACTGCTCCATGGCTTTTGACATACATTTGGTGATGGCGGCCGTCAAACAGTGGGAGGAAACAAACGCGCGCAGACACTTGAACCATGTGGTATCCCTTTCTATTGACTTTTGTGATTTGGTTAAATTCACTTTGGAATCAGTCTAGGCCAAAAGTGAAGTGCATCTAAAACAGCCTAGGCGTTTGATGTGCATAGCATAAAGCCTATTAAATAAAGGCTATTGACACATATGGGCTATGGATAAATGACAGCTTAAACACATGTCAACAGATTAAACGGGACTAAGGACAAGAGAGAGGAGGACGTAAATGGAGAACAGCGAGGGCGAGAATGCAGCAGAGACGATTTGAGAGGTGTCCGTTTTGTTTTGACAGCCCTCGGCGGACTGACTGTCACCTAGTAGTATGCATGACGGGCCTAAACAGCTTCACCGACCGACATCAGTCGGCTTTCAGCACCGTTACACTGGACAGCAAATCGATCTTTCCCCACCAGCAACAAAGTGCATCTCTGCTTGTCATTCAAGCTAATGCAGCTCCATGGACAGCTTTAATGGCCGGTGTAGCCCAAGGCTGCTTGGAAATATGGCCGACCAAAAGACGCCTCTTTTCTGTGTGTGTGTGTGTGTGTGTGTGTGTGTGTGTGTGTGTGTGTGCGCGCGCGCGTGCGCGTGCGTGCGTGCGTGTGTGTGTGCGTGCGTAAGGCATCCCAACATGGTTAAAATAATTGTAAGACTCTGACACTTACTTCATCTGTTTTACAATGGTGGACTTCCCTGACTCCCCGGCGCCTGGAAAGAGAAAGAAATAATGAAACAAGGTAATGGTCACCCGAGGGAAACCGAGCCCCGGGTGAGCCGGGGACCCGGAGAGAGGGCGTTGGATTTTGACACTTGAACAGATCAGAGGCCATCCCTTCATTTACCCCGCCTCCTCCTAAAGCATCTTACCCAGCAGAAGTAGCTTTACGTCTTTAGCAGCAGTGACTCCATCTTCCTTCAGGTTTTTCTCGATCGCTTTGCTCCGATCGAGGGCAGCCCGCTCCTCTGCGCTCAAAGTACACCCCATGGCAGCGGCACAACTCAACGCGGCGGCTATTGTCGGCTCCAAAATTAAGGCGAGGTGGGTATACCACAGGCAATCCTTTCTCTCCTTGGTATTCCTTCCCGTACCCTCTTCTCGCTCTCACTCCCTCGCTCGGTCTCTGACAACTCTAGCTAAAGCATTAAAAAAATCACCGTCAAGACACCGTTTTAAAGTACTAAGAAAAATCTTCGCAGTCGATCTGAGATTCTAGCGCGGTAAGGTGGTGTCGTATCCGTAATCTGGTTAGGTCCAAAGGGTCTCGTTTGCTTTACTGGGCGGCGGCGAAGGCAACTAACGCTTGCATCGTTCAGCTCTTTCACAATGGACGGCCGGCGGGTGTAGTGCTGCTCTGCTCGAGAGCCTTGCAGACAAGCTCGCTGACGTCAGAAGCCTGGGTGTGAGAGTGAGAGAGGGAGATAGAGAGAGCATGCTCCAGGACACTCTTAGTGGCGGAGGCCGGTAGCTATACCGTTTTAAACGCGTACCGTTATTCGTGACCGTTATTTCTGGTTTGGGGGTAGAAGTAAAACACCTTAAAAGTTGATGTAGTCCAAGTACATTGAAAAAAGACGAATACACAGGCACAGGCATACAAAAACGACAGACTTTAACCTGCACACAGCAAAAATGTGTGGTCTTGAAAAGTGTAGGCATATGCAGTACCAGTAGCCCTACCTAAGTTACGGCCTACCTAAGTCACTCAGGTGTTTGAGATTTATTTTTAGATGAGGCAAAAATTACAAAATCGACCAATGTTCAAAAAAGATAAATTCTTGATCTCAATAAGACCTTGTAGTATTGTTAGGAACTTTTCCGTTTATGACATTAGACGAAGTTATTTTTAATTGTAAATCGTGATTGGTGGCGCTCACGACTCAGAAACGACGGACCACGAGCGGCCTATGTAAAGTATCACTCGAGTTCCAAATCGGCGTGTTTTTTATGCCTGTTTTGAGTTATTCAGCACGTCAGTAACCACCTCTCTTGTCGGAACTCACAAGTGCTCTTATTTTATTTTTGTGGCAAGAAAGTCTGGTTTAGCTGGAGCTCCACGGACTATGTGTTTCATTCATTCTTTAGAGGTAGTGTGGGCCGACCACCAACTCTGTCCACAACCAATGTAGGTCACGATCACAACACCGAATCCATAATTTACTGGAGTTGCTTTGAATTTATTTTTCAAAACCTGGCCCAGACATCCAAACGTTGTTCACACACGCTGTGCTCTTAAGACCCCCTTTATGAAATGAACATCCACACCATACCCCCCCCCCCACACACGGTATAAGCATGGTTTGCCCCCCCCCCACCCACCCACCCCCCACACACGCACACACATACACACACACACAAACACACACACACACCACCAGCCCCCCCAACCCCCCTCCCCCCACACACACTCACACAAGAGAGCTGTGGTAATGAGTTGACATGGGTTGCACAATCAGCACAGCATATCTGCTATGATGCAAGTCTTGTAGGAAGCGTGTAAGAATGGTGCGTGAGGGTGGGGGAGCAGAGGACAGAGAGACAGGAGGAAACACATAGAACTGGGGAAATGTTCCTGAAACCCTCAGCAACAAACACAAGCATTTTCCTGATGTTTTAAATGAATCCAGACATTAACGTTACTTATTCGAAATGGGAAATGGATTATCTCTGGGCTTTTGTTAGGAGTACATTCAACACAGCTCCCCAAGTGTTTGCAGAGGAACCGACCCTGTATACTCTTATATTTGTGTTCATGTAAAAAACACTTGACTAAATACAGTATGTGCTTCTAGCTTTTTGGGTAAAAAAAGCATCCATAAAGTCTTTGTATATACAAAACGTTTTTATTGGACACTAAAAGATCTTTAAATATCCTGTGTAGAGAGGGGAAAGGGGGGGGGGGGGGGGGGGGGCGTGGAGGAGCAAAGTAGAGGAGGAGAGGAGAGGAGAGGAGAGGAGAGGAGGAGAGGAGAGGAGAGGAGAGGAGAGGAGAGGAGAGGAGAGGAGAGGAGGCATGGAGCAGACAGAGGTCCAAAAATGGGTAGAGATGACAAAAGTTAGGGACAGGGGATAGGGGGGGTGGGGGGTGGGGCAGAGAGACCAGACTGCCTGGAAGAAGGAGGGGCCGTCTCCACAGCTGAGGGGCCGTCTCCAACATCCTTTCACCTCCTCCACACTCCTACCGGCGCTCTCCTGCCCTCCGTCCATCCCTCTGTCCATCCCTCTCTCCATCCCTCCGTCCATCCCTCTCTCCATCCCTCTCTCCATCCCTCCGTCCATCCCTCTCTCCATCCCTCTCTCCATCCCTCCGTCCATCCCTCTCTCCTGCCCTCCATCCATCCCTCTCTCCATCCCTCCGTCCATCCCTCTCTCCATCCCTCTCTCCATCCCTCTCGCCATCCCTCCGTCCATCCCTCTCTCCTGCCCTCCGTCCATCCCTCGCTCCGTCACAACACGTCGTGGTGTCTTTGTTTTCCTCGACTTTGTCTGTTTGGTTTCCGTGGTGATCCTAACCGTCGCCCGTCTGTGGGGAAATAAGAGCGCTCCAGGAAGTGACAGGCGTGGTGGTGATGCAACGGTGGAGCCTGGCTTCCCCTATTCTCTGAACCCCCACCATGGCTCTCCTCTGAGAGGGTTCAGCCTGAGGCCCGGAATAGACCAACACCCCACCCCACCCCCACCGCACACTGCCATCGGTGATAAGGCCCCCCCCCCCCCCCCCCCGTGTGGCCAACGGGCAACACAAAGTTCCAAACCTGCAGCCTCCACAGACATCCCCCTGGGGAATGGCTGATCACTTTAAATCCTTCATTACGCTGCCGATCATTTACCATATTGAATAAACAATATGAGTATTTTGGGAGATATTTATATGAACTAACAGCAAATAAACTATGGTCTTTTTACCCAAAGAAGCACGGGTAATTCCCCAGGTTATTGGTGGGTTCTCATTCCTATCCTGGGGATGAAGCTACCTAAGAGGACCAGCTGACCTGAGAGCTGCTTCCACTCCACCAAGCATCTCCTGCTCCTCCAGCTCCTTCTGCTCCTGCTGCTCCTCCTGCTCCTCCTGCTCCTGCTGCTCCTCCTGCTCCTGCTGCTCCTCCTGCTGCTCCTCCTGCTCCTGCTGCTCCTGCTGCTCCTCCTGCTCCTCCTGATCCTGAATAAAAGACAGCTAGTAGTTGCAGTCTGGGAGCTGCTGCCTGAAGGATCTCTCAGTGTGCCCAAACAGCACCGCCAGCCTGCTGGGGTTTGGGGAGGGAGAGGGTGTTTTGTCGGTGTGTGTGTGTGTGTGTGTGTGTGTGTGTGTGTGTGTGTGTGTGTGTGTGTGTGAGTTTGCACGGATGCGTAAGCTTGTAGGCCCTCTTGCGCCTGGGCATATGCCCGCATCGCAAAGCGCACCCAGGGTCTGCGAGCGAACGTGTGTGTGTGTGTGTGTGTGTGTGTGTGTGTGTGTGTGTGTGTGTGTGTGTGTGTGTGTGTGTGTGTGTGTGTGCTATGGAAGGCACAGTGGGACACAACTCAGCCCAACAACTTTGACTCTGAATAATAGAGAGGAAAGAGGGAAGTGGAGGAGGGGAAAAAGGAGGAAGGAGGAGGGGAAGGGAAAGAGGAGGAAGGAGGAGGGGGAGGGAAAGAGGCGGAAGGAGGAGAGGAAGGGAGCGTGGGAGAGGAAAGGAACAGGTAAGAGAGGAAGAAAGGGTTGACAGCGATGGTAAGAGGAGGAGTGAGGGAGTGAGAGGTGGAGAACGAGGAGGCGAAGGAGGAAAGGAGGAGAGTGAGGAAAGGGGGATGAAAAATAAAAGCAGAGAGGAATGTACCAGTATACATGGCCTGAGAACAGAGAGCATAATGTCATCAGAATAGATCCACCAGAGGTTGCCTTAGACACAATTGAAGGTGTCGATAAAAGGTGCTAAAGGTGCACTGGTGGTGATGGTGGTGGTGATGGTGGTGATGGTGATGGTGATGGTGGTGGTGATGGTGATGGTGATGGTGGTGGTGATGGTGATGGTGGTGGTGGTGGTGGTGGTGATGGTGATGGTGGTGGTGATGGTGGTGGTGATGGTGTTTGTGTGGTGATGGTGATGGTGATGGTGATGGTAGTGATGGTGGTGGTGGTGGTGGTGATGGTGGTGATGGTGATGGTGGTGGTGGTGATGGTGGTGGTGATGGTGGTGGTGATAGTGATGGTGGTGGTGGTGATGGTGATGGTGGTGGTGATGGTGGTGGTGATGGTGATGGTGGTGGTGATGGTGATGGTGGTGGTGATGGTAGTGATGGTGGTGGTGGTGGTAGTGATGGTGGTGGTGGTGGTGGTGATGGTGGTGGTGCTGATGGTGGTGGTGATGGTGATGGTGATGGTGGTGATGGTGATGGTGATGGTGGTGGTGATGGTGGTGGTGGTGGTGATGGTGGTGGTGGTGGTGGTGATGGTGGTGATGGTGATGGTGGTGGTGGTGGTGGTGGTGGTGATGGTGGTGGTGGTGGTGATGGTGGTGGTGGTGATGGTGATGGTGGTGATGGTGATGGTGGTGGTGGTGGTGGTGATGGTGGTGGTGGTGGTGGTGATGGTGGTGGTGGTGGTGATGGTGGTGGTGGTGGTGGTGGTGATGGTGGTGGTGGTGGTGGTGGTGGTGATGGTGATGGTGATGGTGGTGATGGTTGTGGTGATGGTGGTGGTGGTGGTGATGGTGATGGTGATGGTGGTGATGGTTGTGGTGGTGGTGATGGTGGTGGTGATGGTGATGGTGGTGGTGATGGTGGTGGTGGTGATGGTGATGGTGGTGGTGATCGTAATGGTGGTGATGGTGATGGTGGTGGTGGTGGTGGTGGTGATGGTGATGGTGATGGTGATGGTGATGGTGGTGATGGTTGTGGTGATGGTGGTGGTGGTGGTGATGGTGATGGTGGTGGTGGTGATGGTGGTGGTGGTGATGGTGGTGGTGGTGGACGGAGGCTTTGCCGCCAGCCCCCCTGACCACCCCGACACCTGGGTGAAAGGCCTGGAATCTAATTGAATATCTCTCTCTCTCTCTCTCTCTATCTCTGGTGCCACTTATAGTGCACTTATCAGAAGGAAACCTTACACTACCTTAAGTAAGACTCATCTAATAGCACCTATTTTCTGACAAACACGCACACACACGCGCGCAAACAAACGCACGTGCACTTTCTCCCTCTCTTTCTATGTTTCCATTAGAACAAAACAGAGACAGATGTCTTAGGTGCTCCTCTCGTTTGTTTATGAAGTAGTCTGTGTGGTCAGAAGCAGCCATCCCCTCCAGCCCACTGTGTACTGAATGACTGAGCGACTGCTATGTGAGTCCATTCAAAAGCGTACTCTCTGTGGGGAAAGGACCAGACCCTTCAGGGGAAAGTTGGCTGGGTTTATTCCTACTATTGAGATTATCATATTACACACAGTTCTTAAGCCCTGAATTGACCTACCAGGGCAGAGCCAGAGCGCCGCTGTGTACCAACGGACTAATAGGATTAGCAATACGGGGTAACGGTCCAAACTAGGAGTGAATAGGAAACAAAGTATTTGTGTCCACGCTCCACACCAAAGAAGAAGAAGCCCGGCTCTTGGAAGAGCAAGGGCGGCCTCTGCTGGCCAACTGGAGAAATGGCAGAGCGAATGGAAAGAGAAGAATACCAAGCATCGTTATTCAATTAATAAGGTTTGCAAATCTGGAACAAGGAATTGTCTTTTTTTATATTTAGTAAAGATTAAAAGTACAAAAGAGGGTAAAAATAATATATCATAATACTGTCAAAAAAGAATATAATACAGTAGCAGACTCACTGATATTGTTGTGTAGGACAATTGCTAAACTTATTCAAATTACATAAAATGTGTTAAAGTCTCAATGGGCCTGTTTTAAAAAGTCCACTCTTCCATTCCCATATTTTAATTACATTTTAAAAAGTTACATCCCAGAGCATAAATAATGAAAGCCATGTTCAGATAAATCTACGTCTATGTTTTTTTTATCAGTTTCATAAGTCACAGCAAGTTCAAGAAGTTCGGCCCAAAACTGTTTGCTTTAATTCCACTTTTTCTTGTTTTACCCAAATTAGTTACATCCCAGCTCCCACCATTCGGCCTTAACCAAAATTGATTGAGAAACTTGAACAAACTTGAAGCCTACACAGTTTGCAGCGCGGGTGTAAGGGATATTTTGACATCTCTAATTTCCGAATATATTAATTTATGTCAGCATGGCAGCCAAATATAAATTGTCCCTAACTATTTAAAAATATAACCCGACACAATAATAGCTGAGAAGGCTGTTCTGACAGAGCTGTTTAGCTGAGAAGACGTTGAGATTACTCATTTGCATAATGTCCCAGCAAGCTTTGTAGGGCTGCATACATCAACAGTACATCCAATGAAATGAGCACAGCCATTTAAATAGACCTCCTCCTTGACAGCAAACAACAGGAAAATGTATGTGAAGTGGTGTGTGATTGGTGTGTGTTTTAGTGAGTGGTGTGTGATTGGTGTGTGTGAGCGATATGTGATTGGTGTGTGTGTGTGTGTGTTTGTGTGTGTGTGTGTGTGTGTTTGTGTGTGTGAGTGATATGTGATTGGTGTGTGTTTTAGTGAGTGGTGTGTGATTGGTGTGTGTGAGTGAGTGGTGTGTGATTGGTGTGTGTGTGTGTGTGTGTGTGTGTGTGAGTGATATGTGATTGGTGTGTGTGTGTGTGTGTGTGAGTGGTGTGTGGTTGGTGTGTGTGTGTGTGTGTGTGTGTGTGTGTGTGTGTGTGTGTGTGCGTGTGTGCGTGATATGTGATTGGTGTGTGTGTTAGTGAGTGGTGTGTGATTGGTGTGTGTTTGTGTGCATGTGTGTGTGTGTGAGTGGTGTGTGATTGATGTGTGTGTGTGTGTGTGTGTGTGTGTGTGTGTGTGTGAGGGAGTGGTATGTGATTGGTGTGTGTGAGTGTATGCAGTGTGGTCTTTCATGAATGAATGAAGGCGCAATGTATTCTCTCCAAACCTTGTTTTAATATGCCTACCCTCATATCAATGTATTCTCTCCAAACCTTGTTTTAATATGCCTACCCTCATATCAATGTATTCTCTCCAAACCTTGTTTTAATATGCCTACCCTCATATCAATGTATTCTCTCCAAACCTTTTTTTAATATGCCTACCCTCATATCAATGTATTCTCTCCAAACCTTGTTTTAATATGCCTACCCTCATATCAATGTATTCTCTCCAAACCTTGTTTTAATATGCCTACCCTCATATCAATGTATTCTCTCCAAACCTTGTTTTAATATGCCTACCCTCATATCAATGTATTCTCTCCAAACCTTGTTTTAATATGCCTACCCTCATATCAATGTATTCTCTCCAAACCTTTTTTTAATATGCCTACCCTCATATCAATGTATTCTCTTCAAACCTTGTTTTAATATGCCTACCCTCATATCTGTCTTGTACAGTGTGAATGAAAATCTTTTGATACCAAACTGTGAATGTTTATGGAAAACCCATTAAGCTAGCCTGTAGCATCGCTTACACTTGCAAAACATGAGGTCGAAGCTCAATGATAGCAGTCCAAAAGTGGGTTTGTACCAAACCTACGACAGACTCGACTCAAGTAAAACACAATGCAGCTATCCTCGATTTCAATTGCCAATCCCAGGCAGAAGGCAACAAAAAAGGATCCCTGTGCAAGGACTATCTTTTTTCTTGAGCTATGGAGACAATTCTAGGGTCTCTGGGTGAGAAATGGGAGCCCCCACCTCCTGGCCGATGAGTGAGGAAGAGGAGGTACAAGAAGGTTTCCCCTGACTAATGACAGGGCCACTGGCCAATCAGTGGAATGAAAACTCTTTTCACAATGAACCAACGAATCACATTGAAGCAGATTCGATGTCCGTCTCGATGGTGCCAGGCTGTTCTTGTTTTCCGCATGCAACTCCATGAGAACTTAACAGAGAAAGCACAGAATACAATACAGACGTGATTTGAACCATAACCTATGCTTTCGCATCAGTGAGTGTGTGCCTTCAGGCTGACATTCATTTCAGCATGTTGCATCTACGTAGAATAATATTTCTCCTCATTTCAACTATGATTGTTTGTTTCATTCATGGATGTTTCGCGGAAGCTAGTTGAGTAAGACCTGGTTTAACTTTGATATGGGTTCGAGTCTTCCTTGTCTGATGAGACTGAAAGAGTGTGTGTGTGTGCATGTGTGTGTGTGTGTGTGTGTGTGGGGGGGGGGTTGGAATGTTCTCACATCCTACAACCATCTCGGCTGCCATTTCTCCTGTTGCTTTAATTGACTTGTCTTACCATTTCATGTATACTGCAATGTTTGCTTATTTTCTGAAATGTACGTAATATATGAATGAGAACTGGTACACTGTGTTTTCTCAAGATGCTTTGGGTTGACGTCAAGCCTTCCCCCAGCCTGATACGAATAAAACGCTGTGTGTGTGTGTGTGTGTGTCAGAGTAAAGTAGCGGAAGAGGTTCTTATTCTGTGGAGAAGGAAAGACAGATGCTGTCAAAGCAGATTGGTAATCATATCTGCATCATTTCTCTGAAAGGAACTCTTCACACAATTAAACACACTCACGAGGCCAGACCAGGACTTTTGTCTCTTTGCTTCTATTGACTTTTATTACCAATTCATACATCGTATACATGTTTATTTTATAATGGGACTCCCAGTAACAATTCACGAAAGTTCCCTTTAAAGCCATGAAAACAACGCTCAAGTCTTTGCATTTTATCAGCATACAATAGTAGTGAGGGTTTCCTCCAAAATTAAAAACAAACACAGTTCAATAAGCCGGCAATCCTGACAAGCACAATGTAATATGAACACGTCTGGTCAAGTGCAAATTCTGTTTTAAAAGAACTAAATAAATGAATGAGGGAGGGGAGGGGGGGGGTAGCTGGATGTATGTATCCCTCCTCGGGCAAATCACAACACACATATCTACTAGATGGAAGGGAACACAGCTCAAAGTAGATCTCTCAATAGAAAACGAGGCTCATTCTTAGTGCAATTCCGTGGCAAAGCCCATGCCGCCTTGAGTCTGGCCTTCGCTCTCAGAACAGTTGGGACCATGGACGCCCTGGGTGCCACACGCTTGCCGTTCCTCTCCGTACATTCCTATGGTCGTGGATGTATTGCAACCCTGTGAATTCTCACGGTTCAGTTTATAGTATTGCACAGTAGAAAAGTGCCATCCAGAGTCCTGCGGTGGAAGAGATCCGTCACGGATGGCCCCATAGATTCCGCATGTACCGTGACTCTGCACGTCGCCGTAAACGTCTGTCGATTGGCACCTATTGGATAGGAAGGTACTTCTTGAGAAAAACCAAATCTCTGATATTGAGTGAATGTATCTACAGGGAATAGATCGACCTGTTATGTATTCATGGCTCACACTTCGGTTCCAGGGGGGGAAAATCAGATTTTCTTGTTCCAGCTGTGAACCAAAGTGCCCGGTTGCGAACCGATTTATTTCTGGTCGAAATGCTCCGAACGGTTCCAAACTACTCGTTCCTTGTCGGTATAAAAAGGGCTGTATAAGACTTTTTTTGTGTCTACTGGCCCAAAAAAAACAGAACTCTTCCTGTTGCCGGGCAACATCGTAGATCACTTTTTTAGGCATCCATTTAGAACTCAGTGATGTTTAGATGCTGGAGTTCTTCCATCGCAGGGCTCTGGGACAAAGAGTAAAACAACACAGCTGTCTGTGCTGTGGTCACGTGGCCCCATCGATAAAAGATGGCGGGGGTCTTCCTTTCCTTCCTTTTCCAGTCACCATGAGTTGTGTTGACTGGGTTTGAATGTTTCGCTAACAATCCCTGGCTAACGTAGCGAACGATGTGTTGCTGAGACTAGTCGGAGGCATGATAGAATATGGAACTACCACAGGTGGACAGGTGGGCGCCGAGGCACTCACATCTCCCATGTGAAAGGCTTTCCATTGCTGCCCCCCCCTGCTGACGGCCCCCTGGTTCTTCTTACCAGGCCACAGACAGAGCACAGAGAGCTCCAGGAGTCGCTACGGTAACTCCTGATCAAAGTGGATACAAATTGTGCAAAAAAAGCAACGTACGGTATCTTCAGTTTCGTCAAATCAGAAGCCCATCATCCGTCATCTTTCCGAGCCCCCTCACAATCAAACAGACAGAAGAGAGGTAACCCTGGCTCAGTGGTCACCGTCTTTAGGATAGCGCTCGGTCCAAAAAAAAACAAATATAGTCCAAAATATGTCGGCTTCTTTTCTACAACCGTAAAGGGCTATGTAGGAAGAAAAAAAATCACCCCCACAAGCAGCAGCTCTCTCTCTCACACACACAGACTAAAGTGCTTACAAGCCAGGCGTCAGCGCGGGCCATGGAGTGAAACGCGCCTCTGCTGAGGAACAACTCAGTCAGAGGGACGCGTCGGCGCTAATAAAGGTAAAATACAGTCACTTGATTTGCTGGTAGGCCTGTCCGTCAAGACCCCGAGGCCGTCCCGTTCGATACTGTACGTTCCACCCCGCCCTCAGAAAGCGTTGACGAGCCACTTTTCAAGCTTTCCAGCCAACTGACCAATCAGCTTGCCTTTAAGCGGCCATTGGTGATGGACATGAAAGTAGGCCAAACGTCGCCCCAAAACAGGCTAGTGGGCGTGTCCTTGGATCGGTTTAGTTATAGGCCAACCCAGGTTAGCTGACTAGTTCAGGAAGTGCAGGGTTTGAGAGGAGTGGAAGGAGTGATTGCTTCTGGCCTTGATGAAAGGAAGGGGGGCATAAAGAATGAGCAAAGGTTTTACAGACGGCATCAAGCCTGTTAAAAGCAAATACGGGACTGGGGCATGGCTGATAGGTTACCTGCCAGAGTCAAGTCGGGTTCATGGCATGATTGGTCAGTCACTGTTCCTCACAGCTAGTGGTTGGGTAGGACTCTGCTTCCTGGTTCTGGAACATGTACTTGCAAATAAAAGGCAAATACAATTATTATCATAAAAACAACAAAACCACTTTAACTGTAAAAAAATATTCAATATGGAAGGCACAGTTTACATTTAGGTTCTATTACATTTAAAGATGCATTTCTTAGCAACCTTGTAGCGATAACTTTGATAGCGAAACCACTCTGGACGACAACAGAGTAAACATGAGAGGAAATAGATGAGAACTCACAGATTTGAGGTTGGACTCCATGTCGGTAAAGTTCCACTCTGTCAGCGGCAGGTTGAAACTGAAAGGCTGAAAGACAGAGAACAGGAGATAGAGCCTGAGGCAGGGTTAGGGAGGGGGGAGAGGTACTAACGCTCTAGGCTAGTACTAATGTTCAGGGCTAGTGCTAAAGTCCTAGGCTAGTGCTAACGTGCCAGGCTAATGCTAACGTCCTAGATTAATACTAACCATGGCTCGTGCTAACGTCCTAGGCTAATGCTAACATCCTAGTACTAGCGTCTTAGGGCTGATTCTAACATCCAAGGCTAGTGCTAACGTCCTAGGCTAGTGCTAACATCTATGCAACTGCTGACATCCATGGCTAGTACTAACATCCTGGACTAGTGCTAATGTCCTAGCCTAGTGCTAACATCCATGGCTAGTGCTAAAGTCCATGGCTAGTGCTAACATCCATGGCTAGTGCTAAGGTCCTACTACTAACATCCATTGCAGCAGCAGCCGCCCCAGGCTCCATGGTCTGCTGGTGGCTCCTCAGCAGAAGCTGCAGCTCCTCCAGGCTCATGTCCACATTCTCAACCGACTCGGATACCTCGGGCCTGTGACGCACAAACACACACACCAACAAAAGCTCAGGTAGTTGCATTTTTGCTATCATTTTTTTTTTTTTTTTTTTACAATTTTGTATAAAATGTCCCTTGTATGTGCCACTTCTGTGTGTGGTAGGGTGTGTGCATTAGTGTACCTCTCCAAAGCAAGCCTTTTGCTCCTCTTCTCTCCTCTGCCTTCCAGGACGGACTGTACCATTGCGACAGGCAGGACGGGGGGTTCTGAGCACACCTCACAGGAGGCCAATGGTAGGGTCTCACCCCTCCCTCTCACACCTGGGCTTACAGGCTCCTCTTTGATCAGCATCATACACTTATCCCTGCCAAGACACAAACACACGCACACACACACACACACACACACACACACACACACACACACACAAAGAAACAGGAATAAATCATATCATCCCATTTATTCTAAAATGGTTTACCGTAACAATGTTTCAGTTGGTTTAAGGCTCTAATTATTTTAGAGCAACAGACCAAAGCAGATGATTGGCTAATCAGTCTGTCACTCACCTTGTGTCAGTAGCCTGCATCTGAATGGCCATGTTGGCAGACTGGGACATGTCAGTTACGTCTGATATGATTGGTCCTCCTGTCATCCCACTACTGGAGCAGGACACCGTTTCATTGGTTGGCTGAGGACAAAGAAGTGAACCGACGAGAGAGAGATTTAGGGCAAAGGTCGCAAACAGATCAGAGAAACATATAAGGGAAAATGTAGACCATATTTTAAGATAGACCTCAAGATAAAATGTATGAGCAAGTTACAATAGTGAGAGAAGTGGCCTGCACAAACTTTGGAGAGAAGTGAAAACAGAATGTCCTCACCGACTGGATGTAAAACGGCTCCTGGAGTGGCTCCATCTGGTGGTTGAATTTAGAAGCTGCAGTACCAGGGGAGCCATCGTCCAGCATCAGGGGCCTAGGGGGCGGGGGGATTACCATCATATAACCAGGTACTCTTTACAAATCACATGACAGAAACTCCTTACAAAAAGTTAATAATAATATTGATAATAAAGTAAATTGTTGGATTACTTAATGTGTAATGCCTATTGTCATAGGTTAACCACTTGAGTTATGCATTCCTTCAAATGAAAGTGAATTGTTTGATCAGATTACAAAACTGAAAGTATTTCTGATCAGTTCTTTCCTGACATTGTCAACGGTCAACATCAGGTGATCTGTTTGAATATGACCAATAGGTAAGCTTTTGTTGTTAAGTTGCTTTCTGTTTTCAAGTTATTATAAAGAGCTTTTAGAAAGGTATTGTTGACCGGAGTGTGACCTCTCCCATTCAAGATCTGATTACACACAGAAAACTCATACATACATACACACACACACACACACACACACACACACACACACACACACACACACACACACACACACACACACACACACACACACCTAACAAACAAGAACACACACAGCAGCAGCTACAGCTGACCCAGCACTTCACACACACAGGCTGCATGGTCATGCGCTCCGCTTCAGCAGGTATGTGTGTGTGTGTGTGTGTGTGTGTGTGTGTGTGAGCGCTCAGTGTCCAGTAGGTCTGGATCAGCATTCGGCTCCATTCATAGGCTTCAGTCAGCTGACCTGCTCCAGCTGAGTTGGCCTTCCCTCTCCTGTGTGTGTGTGTGTGTGTGTGGGGGGGGGGTCTTCATTGTTAATGGGGGACTTTTTGGGGCTTTATTCTGAGTTATTATTAGAGCATATTAGAGCAGGTATGTTCAATGGAATATGGCATGCTTGTGTATGCAGGACCAAGGCTTTGTGCACACTGTGTGTCGGTGTGTGTGAGAGATTGTGTGTGTGTGTGTGTGGGAGCGTGTGTGTGTGTGTATGCATGTGACCGTGTGTGAGAGCGTGTGTGTCTGTATGTGTGTGTGCGTGTGTGTGCGAGAGTGTATGTGAGGTTGTGTGTGTGTGTGTGAGTCAGTGTGTGCATGTGAGTGTGTGTGACTCACAATTTTCTCTTCAACCCCACGTTGCTGGAGGAGGGGCTGGTTTGCATCTGGCTGAACAGAAACTGAATCAGCTGCTAGAAAGAAAGGAAAATACATGGTGTGATTCAACATCTCTCTCTCTCTCTC
>CM030190.1:11965312-11977812 GCA_017639675.1 Aplochiton taeniatus
CCCTTTTGAGGCTGGTAAAAACAACCCCACCCACTGCTCCTTAGAGGCTGGTAAAAACAACCCAACCCACTGCCCTTTAGAGGCTGGTAAAAACAACCCAACCCACTGTCCTTTAGAAGCTGGTAAAAACAACCTTAACCCACTGCCCCTTAGAGGCTGGTAAAAACAACCCAACCCATTGCCTCTTAGAGGCTGTTAAAAAACAACCCAAGCCACTGCCCCTTAGAGGCTAGTAAAAAACAACCAAAGCCACTGTCCCTTAGAGGCTGTTAAAAAACAACCCAAGCCACTGCCCCTTAGAGGCTGGTAAGACAAAGGAGACCAACCCAGCCCACCAGGCTACTAGCTAAATTCCTTTCCAAACTTAGTCTCCGACCCAAGGAGATTGTTGGAATGTTCAGCGCCATACCTCCAGATAGCCAGTGTAACCTAAGACTTCCTGTTGTAATATTACACGGCTTCCTACATTGTTTGCCATTCGGTTCAGTGAACGACTTCATCCCAAATTCTGCTGGATGAGCCACGCATACTGTCCTATACGAAAGGAAAAGCATGTCTCTGTCTAGTGCTAGATCAACATACAGACTATGCATGTGGACCACAATGAGACAGAGGAATAGACGTAGATATTAATAATAATAATAATAATGTCCCCACCGATGTCTAATCCAAACCAGTGCCTGTGGATAGAGGCAATATAAAAGGAGGTTGCCAGTAAAGTTCCCTTTGACTGTTCCCTCCCAGCTAACCAAAGCTAACTTCAGGCCAAGCAGTGGTCCATAATCAGATGGATACACAACCCCAGAGACCAAAGACGGTTGTCATTTTGGACTTCATTACCCTTACAGCATAAATACACAAAACGTTCAATACCTAAACGAAAAACATCCCCATTGAAATGATTACCTCTGTACTTTCCATCAACGGACAACAACAACACAGGGTGGTCAAGGCAAACAACGGGTTGCCATGACCTTGTTCACCACCATTTTGTGTTAACACACCAACAAATATTATACGGATAAGCATTTCTATAAGGCTATTATTTGGGGTTTTAGATTTGCTGAACGGCCATGTTTAGAAATGAGATGTTGGACTGAGTCTCAGGTAGTGTAAGGCGAGCCAGGGTGGCAGGCAGAGGGAGACTCACAGCGCTCCAGCAGATGAGGTGGTTGGTGTCAGGGTCCTCCACCAGAGTCCAGAGCTTGGTGAGGAAGGCGGGCACGTTGCTGGCGTAGCCCGCCTCCCCGGCGCCCATAGACCCAGGAGACTCCTGCATGATGCCGCCGTAGTCCAGGCTGGGCACAGGTCACGCAACCCACTACCGGAGGAAAAACAAAGTGGAGGTGTGCGCGGTGTGTGTGGTGTGTGTGTGTGTGTTCCGGGATCTTCCGCTACTCCATCTCCGAGGTATTTCCCAGCGTTCGATCTATTGACTTCCCCCGGTCTCCGTCAGTCCAGTGGGTGATCAATGGATGTGGTTCAGTGGCGTGAACGTGTGTGTGTCTCTTCCAGCGTCTTCCGAGCCCCGCGTCCCTCTGGCTTCGCTGCCGCTGCCGTTCAGTGGAGCAGTCCAGCGGGCCGCACGTCACCACCCCCCCGCAAACCCTCACACCCCTACCCCCCCCCCCCCCCCCCCCCTCCCTGACACATCCACGTCAGCACAAACTGACCTGCAGCATCATGCCACGGGGCTACACACACACACACACACACACACACACACACACACACACAAGTCTATTGTCAGTGGCACCTCTACTGGGCTGTGTCACTACAAAGGGCCCCCCCGACCAAACAATAGCAGGCCTCACAAAGGCTGGAACAATAGAGTGCTGTCACTCCATTACTGCTGGCACTGAACACACAGGCCTGAGGGCAACCTGGAAACCAGGGGGGAGGGGATGGGGACATGTGTCAGAGAACAAGGTGAGTGTTTGGAGACAAAGATGGTGGTGATGGTGGTGATGGTGTTTGTGTGGTGATGGTGGTGGTGGTGGTGTTTGTGTGGTGATGGTGGTGGGGATGGTGGTGGTGATGGTGATGGTGGTGGGGATGGTGGTGGTGATGGTGGTGGTGGTGGTGATGGTGGTGGTGATGGTGGTGATGGTGGTGGTGGTGATGGTGCTGATGGTGGTGGTGATGGTGGTGGTGATGGTGATGGTGGTGATGGTGGTGGTGGTGATGGTGGTGGTGGTGGTGATGGTGGTGGTGATGGTGGTGGTGGTGATGGTGATGGTGGTGGTGATGGTGATGGTGGTGATGGTGGTGTGAGTGTGTGTTCGAAAAAGGTACGGTAAAGGTAAAGGTGTACATTTGGAGACAGAAACAGAACACACTTGTTTGGATGGGACTTTGAGTGCTCGTTTGGATGGAGTGCCCTCAGAAGCCCCACAAATAAAACGTATGATTATCATTATTATTGCTCTGCCTCCTCCATGGTGACGGGGCGACCATTCACTTTTGTGTGTGTGTGCGTGCGTGCGTGCGTGCGTGCAAACCTGCCCTGTGCCTTCTACTATAGGAGCTCTTTCTGCTAGACGAGTTTTTCCTTGCCATCGCTGTTTCAAATATTTTTGTCTCCCTAGAACATGGCCGTCTATTATTACAGACGGTGTCCTATGAAGACAGGGTCGTTGCCGTGACAGCATAAATAAAGCTATGACAGAATCACTTGAGGGAATGTTGGTGGTGTTGAAAAAAGTTGTGGACTCCAATACACACGCACACTCTTACACCCAGCCGCACAGTGAATACACTCACACACTCTGACACACTCACACACACTCTGACACACTCACACGCACTCTGACACACTCACACTCTGACACACTCACACTCTGACACACTCACACACACTCTGACCCACTAACACGCACTCTGACACACACACACTCTGACACACTCACACACACTCTGACACACTCACACACACTCTGACCCACACACTCACACTCTGACCCACTAACACACACTCTGACCCACTAACACGCACTCTGACACACACACACTCTGACACACTCACACTCTGACCCACTCACACACACTCTGACCCACTCACACACACTCTGACACACTCACACACACTCTGACCCACTAACACACACTCTGACCCACTAACACACACTCTTAACAAATATATACACAAAAACACATATACACATATACAACACAAACTCCCATGAAAAGACAACGGATCAAGACATGCTTTGGAACAACGGGAGACACATTTGGCGACACTCTCTTTAATAAAATTGTCAACTCAGCATTTTTTTTTAAAACCTCACAGTTTTTCTTTGATCCAAATCCGATTATTCTTCCGGTCCTCTCTCCCTACCAGAGAAAAGCAGGATAAAGGAAAATAAATGTTCACGTAGAGTCTGCCAATCAGGGCACATCTATTAGCATACCGGCCTCTCCCACAACCGAGTAGGATGGGATAATCTTATTGGCTGTCTGTGAGCGAATCGGGAGGTCTTAGGAACGTGTAGTCGGAGGAAAGTGTTCCGTCATTTGGTTTCCGTTCCTCATGGCGTTCCGACACGCCTTATATAAAAAAGGACCCTGACCCGGGGAGAAGCACAGCGGTACTACAACACACATTTCATCGGAAACACACACACCCTCCATCAACGCTTCATAACAATATCCATAACAGGTATAATCAGAGAGGGAGATAATAACAGGATAGCAATAATAATAATAATATTGGATATGGGCTAAAAACTACATTGGACTATACGCTCTCATCTTTTCTGTAGCGTCTCAAAAAACAAATATATATATAGAGATTTTTATATATATATCGTGAAAGTTTACTTTCACTTTTTTTCTGGCTAAATAAGTGACTTAAATATTTACAATGATTATTTTACAACCGTTGGCCCAGCCGTGTGAGACAAATGTCCTTTTTCAAAAAGCAGGAGACACAGAGAGGGAGAGAAAGAGAGGGAGAGAGAGAGAGAGGGAGAGGGAGTGAGAGAAAGAGAGAGAGGGAGAGAGAGAGAGAGAGAGAGAGAGAGAGAGAGAGGAGAGAGAGGGGGGGAGAGAGAGAGAGAGAGAGAGAGAGAGAGAGTGAGGGGGGGAGAGAGAGAGAGAGAGAGAGAGAGAGAGAGAGAGAGAGAGAGAGGGAACCAAGGAGGAGGGGATGAAGAGGTGACCGGAGGGATGGGGCAGTCCATTGCACGGTAGGCAGAGGGTCCCAGGGGAGTCGGCCCCGGTCCAGTCCGTGTATGGGGTCTCCCAGCCCCGCGCCCCAGGCCCCCCCCCCCCCCTCCCTTTCCCCCCTCCCTCTACATGGCCACCAGTTGCCCCAGTGTCATCCTGAACTGCTGCGTGCAGCCCGCCAGCTCCCTCACCCTCTCTGTCATGTCACGGGCGGGGCCCGGCGCCGGGTACTGCAGGGCGGCCATCTTGGTGCTCACCACGATGTCCTTGAGCTTGTCGCAGAGGGCGTTACTGTGCTGCGCCACGCGTGAGCGCACCTCGGCCGCCCTGGCCTGCCGGGACAGCGTGTCGCCGATGAACACCAGCTTGTGGGCGCTGAGGATGACGAACTTGCTGTGCGCCACGAATATCTTGGGCGGCTGGTTGGCCGCCACGGAGGTGAAGAAGGCGTCGACGGCGTTGGTCACCGTGGTGATGTTGGCCTCGCACTGCTCCTGGTAGAAGAGGAGGAGCTGCCGGTCGCTCGGGCACAGCTGGCTGGTGGCACAGCGGGCCGTCTGGTTGGCCGAGGGCGGGTGGGGGGGCGGGGTCCAGCCAGAGATGTCGTTGTTGATTGGCCGGCTGACTTCCTGCTCCAGTCGCTCAAACTGTTTCAGCTGGAGGGAGGAAAGCAAAGGGTTAACGTCTCTGTTTGCAGACCCACACACACACACACACACACACACACACACACACATGTGCACTCGCACACACACACACACACACACACACTGACACACATGTGCACTTGCACACACGCACACACACACACACACACACACACACACACACCTTGGTGCTGACCTGTTGGTGCTCCAGGTGTGTCTTGTTGTGTCTGCTGATGCTGCCTTTCTCCAGCAGTGTTTTCTGGTTCTTCTCAAACTCCTCCTTGCCCTGAAACGCAGCGACACAACATCAGTCAGAGTGGCCCTCGTCCCCTAAAATCCCCTCGCTCAGGAATGTTAAGACTTAACGCCTAAACACTCCAGGCACAGATTAGTTTAAAGGCCTCTCTGGGAAAACAAGTCTGGATTTATCTCTCAAAAAACTCCAGGGATATGCTCAGTGATATCAAATATGTATTTCAGAGCACACATGACGGTATAAACACATTCACACAAATAATAAGACAAATGATCAACATGACAGCGGGGGGCAGGTCCTTAAGCAGGCAGCAGGGGGCAGTATTGTCCTGTGTTGCACTATCAAACAGCCACTACCACATGAAGAATAAGCACGGCCATCATTCATTCTGCAAATAGCAACATTTCGGCTGAAACAGACTCTTCAAATAAATAGTCTGAAGTATGATATGACCATGCATTACATTTCAGTAATATTTGTATTCGTCGAGATGGGTTTCCTACTGAATTGAACTCTGAGAACCGGGACTGAAAGAAACTTGGGAGTGAGGACGCTCTGAATATCACAGTCCCCTCTCATCGACAGTGACATCGGGCCATGTCCGGCTGGGGGAAAATACACATCGGATGACGGCGGTAGCGTGACGGCTAGCTCTGCTAGCGCTTCGTATTTAAACGCACACGAACACTCGAAACTCCTCCTCAGAATTCCCGCGTGGTTTGCTCCGAGTCCCTGGCTGTCCTACGCGGTCGGCCTGAGCATGAGACCACCCCCCCCTAAAAATAAATATAGAAAATATATCCGCTGTCGCTTTCAGTTGACGTGGTCACGCTAGCGATGTGTTAGCGGGTGCGGCGCGCTGGCACTGGCTGGAGCGGTGTGCAGTTAGGAGGTATGAGGGAAACTGAAACGGAGGGTGGTTTATGTCGGCGAGGAGGCGATGTAGGCTGGCCGGGTAGAGACACACGCGCAACTGTCACACTGCAAGATACCCACAGGACACACGCCTGCACTAACCGTGATAGATGATGATGACACCTGGAGCATGGGCAACCTGTGTGTGTGTGTGTGTGTGTGTGTGTGTGTGTGTGGGGTGATGTGTGTCTACGAAGGCAGACATGCACCATTGATTGCACTGCGGTCTGTGAGAGACGCATCTTGTTTGATAACATTTGAACATCAGCAGCATAGCACTCACAGGCACACAAGCAAATGCACTCACATGCACTCACCCACATGCACTCACCCACATGCACTCACCCACATGCACTTACACACGCACGCACGCTGCTCGGAACAATGTAGGCTCTAGGAAACATGTCTGTCTCTTCTTGCCAGTGATACGTATATTTATGTATTATTATTATTATTTATATACTTAATGCTTTTTCAAGTTTCAGTAGTTTTTTATGTTATTTGAATGTGACTCTTAAGCATGTTAACATGTGTTTGGTACCTGTAGATGAACATGTATGTTATGATAAGCATGTTAACGTGTGTTTGGTACCTTTAGATGAACACGTATGTTATGATAAGCATGGTAACGTGTGTTTGGTACCTGTAGATGAACACGTATGTAATTCTAAAGCGTGTTAACACGTATGTCATGATAAGCGTGTTAAGGTACGGTACCTGTAGGTGAACGTAGTCGTAGTCCTCCATCCATCCTTCTTCGGTGGTGTCGTACGGCCTCTCCGGCGCCTCCCCTTCCTCCGAGGCAGAGAACTTTGGCGGCGAGGGCAGGGGGCGGGACTGGATGTTGGCCCTCTCCGGCACCCCGCTCTGATAGGCCAGGCTGCTGCTGCTTCCTGACATGTGACCCGCCAGCTCGTGCGGCAGTGGGGGAAGGGGCAGCTGGGGCTGCTGCTTATTGGTCCGTTTGAAGAGCAGCGAGGCGTTGCCGTGCAGGAAGGAGGCCAGCTGCTTGGTGTCGTCGGGGACGCCGCGCGCCGTCATGACCAGCCGGTCCAGGTCGTCCCCTCCAGCAGGGGGCGCCGCCAGCACCGCCAGGGCCCAGCCCACGGCCTCCAGGGCCTGGGCGTGGTGCACCAGGCCCTGGAACACCTCCTCCATCTTGCCCACCTGCCGGCCCAGCTTGGTGGCCAGCGAGCGGTCTGTGGCCTGGCCGGCGTTGGCCACCGCGCCCCGGGCGAACTCCAGGAAGTCCCGCACGGCGGCGCGCACCCGCTCGGCGGCCTGGCGCAGGGCGGGCAGCGTGCCCTCCAGCTGGGCGGGGCTGCGCCAGCTGCCGGTGATGAAGGCCATGAGGGCGGAGACGTTGGCCTGGACGGCCTGCTGCAGGCGGGAGAGGCGCTCCATGGCCTGCTCCAGGTCCAGCACCAGGGGTTTCCCCGGCCCGGCGCCAGGGGCCAGGTAGGAGTCCCTGACAGGCACGGTCTCCAGGGAGGAGGCGGAGTGGCTGCTGCCCGTGCTGGAGGCCGACAGGCGCTTGAAGGCGAGGGGGGGCTCCTCGCCGGCCGCATCCCTCCCCACCTGGGGGGGCACGTCGTAGATGTAGTCCCGGGCCCCCCCCGAGTCGCCCGCCCCGGCCGGGCCCCCCCGCTCCCGGGGGAAGTCATACACGTCCTGGGCGGCCGCCCGCCCGCCCGCCCGCAGGCTGGCGGGGATGTCGTAGACGTCCTGCCCGGGGGGGCCGTGGTGGGCGGCGCCGTGCTTGCCCGTCAGCGGGGGGGGCACGTCGTACACGTCCTCCGGGATGGGCGGCTCGTTGTCCTCCTCGTCGTCGCGGTAGCCCTGGTTGTCGTGGAGACTGGCGCCGGCCCGGAGCTTGGCAAAGTGGGGCGGGACGTCGTAGGTCTCGTCTCTGATTGGACGGTCCGGCACGTCCCTACTGACGGAGGGAGGGAAGTCGTACACCTAGAGAGAGAGAAAGAGAGAGAGAGAGAGAGAGAGAGAGAGAGAGAGAGAGAGAGAGAGAGAGAGAGAGAGAGAAAGAGAGAGAGAGAGAGAGAGAGAGAGAGAGAGAGAGAGAGAGAGGGAGGCTTTTAAATCCAATCCAACACCAGAGTCCAAGTTGATTCACATTGCTTCCCATTTCTTTATTAGATCTGTTTTGGTTTGACTGAAGAGTCTTTGTTATTAATCTGCTCTGTTCTGAAAGTTATTAGTCTGCTCTGTTATTACAGTTATTCGTCTGCTCTGTTATTACAGTTATTAGTTTGCTCTGTTATTACAGTTATTAGTCTGCTCTGTTATTACAGTTATTAGTCTGCTCTGTTATTACAGTTATTAGTCTGCTCTGTTATTACAGTTATTAGTCTGCTCTGTTATTACAGTTATTAGTCTGCTCTGTTATTACAGTTATTAGTCTGCTCTGTTATTACAGTTATTAGTCTGCTCTGTTATTACAGTTATTAGTCTGCTCTGTTATTACAGTTATTAACGTTAATGGCTCCACTCACCGTCGACGCCAGCTGCTTCTTGTCCGGCCGAGGGGGCGTGTCATAAATGTCCTGACAAATGGAAGGGCCTTTTACTGGCATGGGGGGCATGTCATAGACGTCCTGGCCACTGGTAGGGCCTTTCACTGCCATGGGGGGGGTGTCATACACCTGAGGGGGGGGGGGGGGGGGGGGGGGCAGAGAGGGACACCATAAGACAAACACAGAGATATGATCAGACACACACACACACACACGGTCGTAAAGTAGAGTTATTGGGGAATATCATTCTCACATGTGGTTCAACGTAATAAAATCACCCACAATCACACACACGCGCGTACACACACTACACACACAAACACGCCTTACACACACCGTACACACACAAACACACATGAACACACGCAAGTATGCACGCACACGGGATGCTCAGAAGGTGGAAGTAATTAAATCAAGCTTTAGTGGGTGTTGATTATAATTCACCGCAATGTGCTTAGAGGGAGAGAGAGAGAGAGAGAAAGGAGGAGGGAAAGAAAGGACCGAAGGAGGAAGAGAGGGAGGAGCCTCGTTTGTCTTTCTCTTCTCCCTGGACGCTGCCTTGCCCTTTTCTCTCCTCCTCCCATCCTGCCATCCTCTCTTCCTCTCTTCCTCCCCCCTCGCTACCGCGAGGACCGTGGGAGGGTATTGCATTTGGCGCCTGTCCATCCCCCCTATCTGTGACTTCCTGTCTTGAAGACACACACACACACACACACACACTAACACAAACACACACAGAAAACACACACACGGTTAATTTGCGTTCTGTTATAACATGAGCCTTGATTAAAAGACGGCGTTCTCTGAACCCTCCTCTTCCTCCCTGCTCATGGCCCATCTGAGTCTTCACAGAGAGAACCCGTCCTCCAGCCCAGAGAGCAGCCAGGTCCACCATGGCCGTTCTGAATGTTCTCATGGTGGTCCTGTCTCACCTCAAACACTGCCCCTCACTAACCCTAACCCTAACCCTAACCCTAACCCTCACCTCAAACACTGCCCCTCAGTCTCTTCACCGCCGTTTAAATCTGTCTCCACTCTGCTGCGTCCTTTCTCCCCCTCCCCTCTCTCTCTCTCTCCCCCTCCCTCCCTCCCTCCCTCTCTCCCCCTCCCTCCCTCCCTCCCTCCCTCTCTCCCTCCCTCCCTCGTCCCCTCAACCCTCTCCCAGCGACGCCGTCCCTGATTAGCAAGTCTAATACAGCGGTAACAATATGCTCCAATCTGCAGAGATGGCCTTCAGGGTTAGACAGGGAGATGGAGAGAGAGAGAGATGGAGAGAGAGAGAGAGAGAGAGAGAGAGAGGAGGGGGATGACTGAGAGACAGGACGTAGTGAGAAAAGAGAGAGGGAAGGGGGGAATGAGGTCGGAGGAAGAGGAGGAGAAAGAAAGACAGCGAGTGATTAAGGGAGACGGAGGAAGAAAGAGAGAGGAGGAACGAAGGGAGAGAGATGGAGGGAAAATGGAATCCGCTCCACGCGGCCTGTGTCCGACTGACCGCGTCTCATAGGACGTAGAGCTAGAGACAACAGAACGGACAGAGAGGGCGGTCGGACAGGTACGGGGGGGGGGGGGGGGGTCTTCACAAGATGGCTGAACTGACGACTGTGCGTTTTTGCTTTTGTCCCTGACGGCCGTTTCCGCAGGGCTGTGTCTCCAGGGGGTGCTGCCTGGGTTCGAGGCCTGTGTCTACCCTGAAAGAGACTGTGGCACGGCCCCTCTCTGCCGTCGCCATGGTGTCCTCAATCCCTGTGTCCTCAAGCTGCTTCTGGCCCACATTCTCCTTCTCTCTCTCTCTGTATCTCTCTCTCTTTCTGATCTCTCTCTACTCTCATCACTCCCGATCTCTTTCTCTCTCTCTCTCTCTCTCTCTCTCTCTCTCTCTCTCCCTCCCTCCCTCCCTCCCTCCCTCTCTCTCTCTCTCTCTCTCTCTCTCTCTCTCTCTCTCTCTCTCTCTCTCTCTCTCTCTCTCTCTCTCTCTCAACTCATCTCTCCCTCTCTCTCCTTTTAACAGCCTCTATTCTCTTTCCTCCCTTCCTTCTCAGCTTCCTCCCGCCTCACTCTCTTTTTCTATCTCTCCCTCTTTTCCCCTGCGTCAGCTCTGAGAGCCCCTGGCAGACTCTGCCCCCCCCCCCCCCCACTCTGCCCCCTCCTCCTCCTCTTCCTCTGCTCTGGTCTACTGTGTCTGACCTTTGCTTTGGGAATAGGACTTGACAGCGGAAGGATTCTCTTGTGCGGGTGTCTGTGTGTGTACGTGCCATATTTGAACATTTCTCTTCTCTCTCTCTCTCTCTCGTACGTACACACACACACACACACACACACACACAGGCGTTCTGCTGTGGCCTATCTAGTTGACGTCGGGATGCTAGCTGCACATTCGCATTGGTGGGACAGAGCCACTATGCGGTCGGAGCGCCTGCAGACTCCGAAATATCAGCTAGCCCTGTCGGCTTCCTATGACCTGTCTATTTATAGAGCCTCACAGAAACAGAGGGGGAGGAACAGAGAGGGAGAGATGGAGAGATGGAGAGACGGAGAGACGGAGAGACGGAGAGACGGAGAGAGGGAGAGATGGAGAGATGGAGAGATGGAGAGATGGAGAGAGGGAGAGATAAATCGGACGGAGAGGGAAATCCAACAAAGAAAGAAAGGATGGACAGAAAGAAAGAGAGACAGCGGGTAAACAACAAGATGGGCTGATAAAAAGGTGTTAAGAGAGAGACAGAGAGAGAGAGACAGAAAAAGGGGGTGAGAGGGGGAGAGAGACAGATAGCGAGCGGTAAAGAGAGAGAGAGAGACAGACAGATAGTGAGCGGTAAAGAGAGAGAGAGAGACAGAAAAGGGGGTGAGAGGGGGAGAGACAGACAGATAGCGAGCGGTAAAGAGAGAGAGGGTGCCAGCCTTGATATTCCCATCCCATTAAATATGAATAGGCCCCTTTCACAGACAGATGACCCGAGTCCCATGTGTGCGAAGCAAGTGTGAAATGTCTGCCGCATGTGTATCTGTGTGTGACTGAAATGTGTGAGTGTATCTGTGTGTGGCTGCGAAACATGTGTGTGTACCTGTGTGACTGTGAAATGTGTGTGGTTGAGACACGGAGAGAGAGACAGAGAAAGTGTGTGTGTATGTGTGTGTGTAGGTATATATATATATATATATATATATATATATACACATTTACATTAGGGCTGTCAATTGAGAAAAAATTGATTGAGAAAAAAATTTCACATTTTTTCTCTCTTAAAAAGGGACATTTTTCAAAACTTCAACACACGAGTGTCCATAGTTACCATTATCACCACCGCTATCACCAAAATATGGTTGCTTTATGCAAATGTATTTATTATTGGAAATCTATTAACAACACAAAATAAATATTGTCCAGGTACTGCATAAAAAAAAAGATGCTCAAATCATAACATGGCAAACTCAAGCCAGCTGAAGATGACTTAGAAGAAGCTAGTAATGTGACTAAGTTAGTATCTCACACAATGTAGTGTGTCCAACCTTGTTTAAAGCATTAGCACACAACAACGGATTGAAACAGTCCAGGGACCCACACCGGTCAATCATTTACCAATACGCTCAAATCAACGGCAAACTCAAACCCAAGAAACGATGCAACTCAAAAAACAGAGTCATTGTACAACATTGGTCAGCTATATTTTCCTTAAGGCTACTTCAGTATAAAATCGAATTGGCTTACAATCCATGAGGGGCTAGACATCCTACAGATGAGGGGCTAGACTCCTTTGTCCTACAGATGAGGGGCTAGACTCCTTTGTCCTACAGATGAGCAGTTATAGATCAACATTATCACTCGTGAGCAGGTCTGGCACAAAATGGTTGCCGTGGCATCACCCAGGTGGGTGCTATACATTAGTAACTTAACTGCGAGTCCCCCCCTATAGTGTAAGCGCTTTGGGTGTCTAGAAAAACCCTTTGCATGCATAATTAATTGTTATTACTCATACACTATGAAGCGTG
>CM030190.1:11992812-11995312 GCA_017639675.1 Aplochiton taeniatus
CAATAACCCTGTAGCCTAAAGACTACAAAACCATGTAGAGGCCTTCCTAAAGACTACAAAAAACATGTTGCCTAAAGACTACAAAAACCATGTAGAGGCCTCCCTAAAGACTACAAAAAACATGTAGATGCCTCCCTAAAGACAACAAAAAACATGTAAAGGCCTCCCTAAAGACTCCAGAGATCAGGGAGACATGTGGACTACAGAGACCAGGGAGCCATGTAGACCACAGAGACCAGGGAGCCATGTGGACCACAGAGACCAGGGAGCCATGTGGACTACAGAGACCAGGGAGCCATGTGGACTACAGAGATCAGGGAGCCATGTGGACTACAGAGACCAGGGAGCCATGTGGACTACAGAGTCATGCCCGGCAGCAAATCTTTGACTTTCACGCACAGCTCTGAACTCTGAACCCTGAGCTCTCAACCCTGAACTCTGAACCCTGAACTGAAGGGGGCCACGGCTGATCCAAAGCATTCTGTTTGTGGACGAGCTCAGGACAGGGAAAAGTCCAGGAGACACAGAGCGGAGTCTTTTGGTGTGTCACTCCTCTCTCAATCCCTCCCTCCCTCTCTTTCTCTCTCACTGTCTCTGTGTCTCTTTTTTTCTCTCTCTCTCACTGTCTCTGTGTCTCTTTTTTTCTCTCTCTCTCACTGTCTCTGTGTCTCTTTTTTTCTCTCTCTCTCACTGTCTCTGTGTCTCTTTTTTTCTCTCTCTCTCTCTCTCTCTCTCTCTCTCTCTCTCTCTGTCTCATCCTCTCATCACTCTCTCTCTCTCTCTCTCTCTCTCTCTCTCTCTCTCTCTCTCTCTCTCTCTCTCTCTATCCTCCTCTATCTCTTCCTTACATCTCTCCCTCCCAGGGATATAAAGAGGCCTCTTTGAGAGAGACAGCCTCTGCTCCATTTCCTGCTGGGCGGGGCGCGTCGATGACATCACTGGAGTCGACCTTTGACCTTTGCTGGCCGGAGGCACGTCAGTACGAATTCCTTCTGAGGAGGGCTCTTTCTGCCCCGCCCCACACACACACTCACGCACAAACGCACGCACGCACGCACGCACGCACGCACGCACGCACGCACGCACACACACACACACACACACACACAGGAGTCTCGCTGTTTGACTCTGGACCTGGAAACAGGAAGTGCAAGCGGAATGATTCATGTGCCGCTGTGATTGGAGGAAGAGTTATTTACTCCCTGGATCCTAGAATTCTTTCAACACACACACACACACACACTCGGAGAGACACACCTATGTGTGTGGGAATAGAGTAATCGCATGCCTTCACGACTGTGTGTGAGCAAAACTGAAACTAGCAGAGAAAATGGATCCCTAAGAGTAACATATTAATCCACTGAACTAACTTTGGACGATAACAAAGCAGCGAGGTCATCCATCTAAAATAACCGCTTCCCTCCAGGTGCCCTAGCAACAATAATCCCTTACTCTGTGCCTTGAAAGGGAAGGAGTTTTCATCTCAGCTCACTAAAACAAACCTCTCCCAGTCTGGGTCGCGTCGACCTTCAGCGCTCCAGTCAAAACATTATGGGCTGGATTTGAATGTGTTGATCCTACAACACGGTAGTCACGGTAGCCCGACAAAGGCCGCGCGCCGTGTGTCGATAGCAACAGTCAACAGGAACCGCCACCTCGACGTGACGCTAGGCCCTCAACATGACGTGCGCTCCCAGTGCTCAGGTGTTTGCTAAGCAAGACTTGACCTTCTGAATACACTTATTACTCACATTCACACAACATTTACTACATTTCACTCGGCCCAGTGGCAAACTGGGGTCTTGGGAGATGACTTGCTGTTTTTTTTCATTGTCTTTTCATTAAAGAGCGTTTGTCAACTTCCTCACTAGTTTCCCACTACTTCAAAGGCGGTAATCGCCGCGGGAACGCCGGGTTTGGGTCCAGTAATCCGTGTGGGGAGAGATGGGGAACGGGGTCAAGGGCCTAATCACGTTATACATCGTTACCGCGGCAACCCGGGTGTAGGTCACAGGCCCCGGCCGGGGCGGCGGCAAACTTTATTAACACCTTTCAACGGCAGGGAGAGTTATAGAGAGAGCACGGTGAAAAGAAAGAGAGGGGTAGAGGGGGAAGAAAGAGGGATACACTGGGACTTCATTGATTAGCATTTAAAAGGTCCACACACACACGCACGCACACACACACACACACACACTGGACAAAGGACGTGACCAAAGGCAAAGAGTACAGGAATGTGAGGTTTAAGTGGCGCTGCTCAGGGAAGGAGCTGGGTGCTGGGAGAGAGGGAACCGAGAGGGAAAGAAACCCAGAGAAAAAAAGAGGGAGGAAAAAGAAAAGGCAAGTAGACGTATACACAGAATAGAGAAGTGGAGAGGAACGAGAGGAACGGGACGTGGAGAGAGAGAGAGAGAGAGAGAGAGAGAGAGAGAGAGAGAGAAAGAGAGAGAGAGAGAGAGTGAGAGAGTGATGAGAGGATGAGACAGAGAGCGAGAGAGAG
>CM030190.1:12005312-12007812 GCA_017639675.1 Aplochiton taeniatus
GCCAGGGAGAGGGGACATACAAGCGTGAGTGATGGACGAGCAGTGAAGGAGTCGATTAGCAGTGAAGGAGTCGATTAGCAGTGAAGGAGTCGATTAGCCGTAAAGGAGTCGATTAGCAGTGAAGGAGTCGATTAGCAGTGAAGGAGTCGATTAGCAGTGAAGGAGTCGATTAGCATGAAGGAGTCGATTAGCAGTGAAGGAGCCAATTAGCATGAAGGAGTCGATTAGCATGAAGGAGTCGATTAGCATGAAGGAGTCGATTAGCAGTGAAGGAGTCGATTAGCAGTGAAGGAGTCGATTAAAGGAGTCGATTAGCAGTGACTCCCGTGTTTGAAGCAGAAGAGAGCAGGAAGAGTAAATTCTTCTAAAAGAGTTGACTCTGATCTATAAGGAGTGGATCTAGTTCTAAGCTGGGTAAAGCCTGTTAGTTGATGAACGGATGGTACAGCTGTTAATAGGATGAGACTGAGCCACACACCTCTTTAAAGAACCAACCTCTCTCTCTCTCCCTCTCTCTCTCTATCCTTCCTTCCCTCTCTCTCTCTCTCTCTCTCTCTCTCTCTCTCTCTCTCTCTCTCTCTCTCTCTCTCTCTCTCTCTCTCTCTCTCTCTCTCTCTCTCTCTCTCTCTCTCTCTCTCTCTCTCTCTCTCTCTCTCTCTCTCTCTCTCTCTCTCTCTCTCTCTCTCTCTCTCTCTCTCTCTCCCCCTCCGCCTGTCAGTGCATGAGATCACAGCCGTCACTACCTGAATTGCTTCCTTACACACTCGGCAAACACACACACACACACACACACACTAGATTAAACCATCACGTCACACGGCACTTCAATTAACCCCCACCTCTCTTGAAGCCCCATACTTTAACTCATCAGCTAATGACTGCTCCTCCACACACACACACACACACACACACACACACACACACACACACACACACACACACACACAGCGTGACCCCTTCCTCCCCCCACGTCAACGAATAACCCCCTTCAGATCGAACGTCACCACCAGCCTAACACACTGCCACACACACTCTCTCTCTCTCTCTCTCTCTCACACACACACACACGCACGCACACACACACACACACACACACACACACACACACACACACACACACACACACACACACACACACACACACACACACACACTCAGTCCCTACCCCCTCATGGAGGAGCATCCTAGCTGTCACCATCCGTCAGTAGACAGAGACACAGGCTGTCTTTGCTTGGAGAGCCCCACACACAGCCACCACCAGGGCCCTGCAGCACTCTGGAGGGCTGGAGAGAGAGGCACCTTCCTGGGCCTCTTTATAAAGGACTGGGGCAGGGGCTGGTTCCTGCATGCATGCATTTCAAATGTCTCTTTGTGTGTGTGTTTGTGTGTGTGTGTGTGTGTGTGCTCTAACAGAAGGTCCATTGTTTCTGGTGCTGTCCAGTACTGTACTCCGCTGTCGCCATGCATTCCACACACCTACACACTCTGTCAAGCACACACACACTGTATGTTAGCACACACACACACACACAGAGCCGCCCTACTTCAACCTCTCTGACCCTCATTGACCTTTGTGACCTCCGACACCAGCTACTGTCACACTGGCATACAAATGACTGAACACACACACACACACACACACACACACACACACACACACACTCATTCCCTTCCCCCAAGGAGGAGGCCAATCATTGAAGACCAGATATATAGGTCAGGGAGGATGTGAATATGGAAATATGGAAATTATGATGCTTCCTGGTGAATTGGGGTCGAGACCGCTGTCCCCTTCTCAGTTCATCAACAGACTCTTTCATCCCTCTGTCTTCCTTTGTTTTTTCTCTCTTTCTCTCCATCTCTCCTTCTCTCCATCTCTCTCCTGCCTTCCTCTCCTTTTCTAATGTGTGTACTGTCAGCTTTCTGGCGCGTACATGTTACAATTTCAGAATGGACACAATTCACACAACACAACCTCCTAGCAATATGAAATACCATAATTAAACACACAACCTCCTAGCCAAAAGCTGACCATTTGAAAACGGAGCCTTTGGGTGGTATGATGCCATAACCACATTATTACCCTGGCATAGAGTGGGGTGGCATCGGAGATGCTGGTTCAACCCCCCTATGAGAAGAAGGGGTGCCACTGTGCCTCTGAGCAAGGCCAGGTGAACCCCCAGCTCCAGGGAGGGCGCCTAGTGGCCGCACCATTCCACTGCAGGTCCCCCCCCCCCCCCCTCTAATCTTTTTTGTAGCTTCCTCCCTCCATCCCTTCCTCCCTCCATCCCTCCCTCCCTCCATCCCTCCCTCCCTCCCTCCATCCATCTCTCCCCTCATCCCGCCCCATTCATCTATCCTTCCCCTCCTTTCCTCCCCTCCCTCCATCCTTCCCCTCCTTTCCTCCCCTCCCTCCATCCCTCCCTCCCTCCATCCTCCCCTCCCTCCGTTCCTCTCCGCCAGCGGTTCTATTCCGACGCTTAACGACTTCATTAACCCGGTT
>CM030190.1:12012812-12022812 GCA_017639675.1 Aplochiton taeniatus
CACACACACACACACACACACACACACACACACACACACACACACACACACACACACACACACACACAAACACACGTTTCCCAAGATCAGCATCAAAGACAAAGTAGGAGGAGAGGAGAGGAGAGGAGAGGAGAGTGTGAGCTCACCCTCCCAGGAGAGGCCATCAGCAGTAACACCACCCTCCTCGGGGACCCCAGCGTCTTTTTATAAGCCTCCAGAAGTAGAGTAGGCTAATGAGAACGCAGCCCCTCCTCACCATGGTAACAGCTAGCTTAGCCTAGCACTGGGGCCACTGCCTGCCACAGGCCCTCCTCACCATGGTAACAGCTAGCTTAGCCTAGCACTGGGGCCACTGCCTGCCACAGGCCCTCCTCGCCATGGTAACAGCTAGCTTAGCGTAGCATGGCGGCACCACGTCGACGGCCTAGCCTCATAGCCTTTGGCCGGAGGTACTTAGGAGGCTAGCTGTAGCATGGCTCCTCACCCTGTAGGGGAATCAGATAAGTGTCAGGGATTAGACTGGCTCCGAGGGAACGTCAATCACCTGTCAGTGTTGGAGGAGGAGGGGGAGGGGGGGGAGGGGTTGGGGGGGACCTGTCACTTTAGCCAGAGAGCTCCAAGGGAGTGGGGAGCTACATGTCGGTTTGTGTACGTGTGTGTGTGTGTGTCTAGCAGTGCGAGTTCATAGATAACTCCAAGGTCACCTATTCTCAGAAGAGACCTGTCCACACATGAATCTCTCACTACGTGTGTGTGTGAGTGTGTGTGGGGTGCTTGTAGAGGCACAAAGCAGCCGGTTCCAGTCTCCATCATCCCCTGAGCCCCCCCCCACCCCCCCCACCCCCCCCAATCCTAACCCACCGTGGAGAATCAGCCAATCATCTACTAAAAGCCGCTGTGACGAGGTCTTTACCTCCATTACACACCTGCTATAATTACAGCTCCAAACACACACTTACACACACACATCCGCAAACATTACACCGGCCAACACACACTTACACACACACATCCGCAAACATTACATCGGCCAATACACACTTGCATACAAACACACACCTTCAATCGTTCCACCTTGACACTCACCTAAATATACACACACACACACACACTCACACACACCTGCAATTACTACACATCCACACCCATTCATAATATACACATCTGCTAAAAGGTCTACTATTGATCGAGGTGTTCCTCTCTGTCAATAAGCACCGTCAGTGGATGCAGGGCAAAGCCAATACCTCAGGATAAGGAATTATATTTCACCATGATCAAGCACATGGACACACACACACACTAATGATGTGGAGTAGAGAAAACAGAGAGAGAGGGAGGGTGGGGTGGGGGTGGGGCCTCAGTGCGGAGGAAGCAGCAGCCCACCCTGACCTACATTCCCCCTGATAGGAGGGCTCAGGGCTGGGTCAACCATCCAGTTACACCAGGCTTTAGATACACACTGATCCAGGAGCTCTGCAACACAGAGGACGGCCCAGAGCACAGGGACACACTGGAGGGACACACTGGAGGAACACACTGGAGGGACACAGTGGAGGAACACACTGGAGGGACACACTGGAGGGACACACTGGAGGGACACACTGGGACACACAGGAGGGACGCAGGCTGGAGGGACACACTGGAGGGACACACTGGAGGGATGAGCCTCTGTCAGGATATATCCCACTGTAGAGCACGGCGCCGTCCATCACTGAATACGGTTTAAGGGGGGGGGGGGGGGTTGTGAGGCAGACAAACAGAAAGCCAAGCAGACAGCCAGCCAGCCGGGTTTAATGTCAGGTTATATGTGGTGGTGAGAACCCGCCATTTTAACCGGCGGGAGATTTACAACCATTAAGCCGCCCTCCTCTCTCTCTCTCTCTCTCTCTCTCTCTCTCTCTCTCTCTCTCTCTCTTGAACTCCTTCACTCCCCTCCCTTCCCCTGTCCTCTCTTTCTCGCCTTTCCTTATCTCTCCTCTCGTTGACAGTAAATCTAATTTCCTGTGTCGGCCTTTCACACACACGCAGACGCACACCGAGACCGCCGGGCACGCACCTCAAACACGGGTGACATTTAAGCCGTGCCAACGCGGCTGCCCGGGGTGTGCCTGGCGCTTAGCTAACGGCACCAGGGCGTCTCTGGCGGTGGCGGAGCTAAGGAGGGGCAGAAGAGCCATCCTCGCCGTGTGTCAGCGGGCGCTTAGACCACACACACACACACGCACACACTCGCACGTACACGTGGCACACGCACACACACACACACACACACACACACACACACACACAGAGTCTTCCTTGTCCTCCCTCTCTCCCGTCTGTCTGGACAAAGGAATGCTCCACTTCCTGTGCGTTGTGAGCGTGCTCAGTGCAGAGCCTGCGTTGTGAGCGTGCTCAGTGCAGAGCCTGCGTTGTGAGCGTGCTCAGTGCAGAGCCTGCGTTGTGAGCGTGCTCAGTGCAGAGCCTGCGTTGTGAGCGTGCTCAGTGCAGAGCCTGCGTTGTGAGCGTGCTCAGTGCAGAGCCTGGGTTGTGAGAGTGCTCAGTGCCAGCGTGATAGTGCGTGAGTCATTAGACCCATCCCACCGCCGTCCAGTCCGACAGGCTGCCGGTACACGAGAGTACCTGTGGTTGTAGAGACTGGTTACTGCATCTCAGGATTGATCGTCCCATCTCAACAAATGGCTGCAAACTGCCCATCGCCGCACCCAGCACAAGTCTGGCTACGGAGGAGTGTGTGTGTGTGTGTGTGTGTGTGTGTGTGTCCGGAGAGCAAGCCAGCACAGTGGAGATTTCCCTGAGGGCCAGCCAAGGAGATTGCAGCTCTGCAGGCCTGTCTCTTCCTTTCACGCCCACACACACACACACACACACACGCTGAATACTTATCAGCGGGAGGATCAAGCGTGTGTGTGTGTGTGTGTGTGTGTGTGTGTGTGCGTGTGTGTGTGTGTGTGTGTGTGGCTGAGCCCACTGGTCCAGTCGTGGCACAGCACTGAAGTCTGGGTCTACAAGCTTCTACCTGGAATGCTGGTTCAAATCTAGTCAGTAACATAGATTTGATGCTGGGATGTTTATGGCTTTGTGTGTGTGTGTGTGTGTGTGTGTGTGTGTGTGTGTGGGGGGGGGGGGGGGGGGGGGGGGGGGGTTGGGGGGGTTAATGCTTAAATCAAAAAATGTATTTATATTTTATAAATGATAAGAATATGTATTATACAGCCTTTTTCTGGGTGAGATATGAACTCTTTGATGCTGATGATCTCAGAATCACTGTGATAGGACCTCATAACTCTAAAGAAAGATTATAGTACAAATATTATAGTATATATTGTATGTTTAGGTTTATATACTATTGGGTTGTTGGATAGCTTTATTCACACTTTAGTGTTACATATATGGAAATATTATAGATTCACATTGTAATATTAAACCAGGGGAAAGCAATACAGTAGAAGTGAAAGGTGTGTGTCCAGTATAATGTCCAGTATAATGTCCAGTATAATGTCTAGTATAATGTCCAGTATAATGTCCAGTATAATGTTCAGTATAATGTCCAGTATAATGTCCAGTATAATGTTCAGTATAATGTTCAGTATAATGTCCAGTATAATGTTCAGTATAATGTCCAGTATAATGTCCAGTATAATGTCCAGTACCACAGCAGACCAATGATCTGAAATATTGTAATACTACTCTACTAATAGAGCATCATATTGTAATACTACTCTACTAATAGAGCATCATATTGTAATACTACTCTACTAATAGAGCATCATATTTTAATACTACTCTACTAATAGAGCATCATATTTGAATACTACTCTACTAATACTGCATCATATTTGAATACTACTCTACTAATAGTGCATCATATTTTAATACTACTCTACTAATAGAGCATCATATTTTAATACTACTCTACTAATAGAGCATCATATTTTAATAGTACTCTACTAATAGTGCATCATATTTTAATACTACTCTACTAATAGTGCATCATATTTTAATACTACCCTACTAATACTGCATCATATTTTAATACTACTCTACTAATAGTGCATCATATTTTAATACTACTCTACTAATAGTGCATCATATTTTAATACTACTCTACTAATACTGCATCATATTTGAATACTACTCTACTAATAGTGCATCATATTTTAATACTACTCTACTAATAGAGCATCATATTTTAATACTACTCTACTAATAGAGCATCATATTTTAATACTACTCTACTAATAGAGCATCATATTTTAATACTACTTTACTAAGAGAGCATCATATTTTAATACTACTTTACTAATAGTGCATCATATTTTCAGTATCTTAATAAAATAAGTGAGGGAATGACAGGGAATACAGCTTGTAGACTTACTCAACATCATAGCTGACAACAGAAAAGAGTGTTTCTCCCTCTCGCTCTGTGTGTGTGTGTGTGTGTGTGTGTGTGTGTGTGTGTGTGTGTACTGTAGCCCATGCTAACTCATCTATCCATCAAATTGTTCTGTTTGTCCCTCTCTCTTGTTGTGTCCGTGATTAAAGCACATCTATCTATCATCATAGATATTTAGCAGTCTGCTGTGTCACACTCACACACACACACACACACACACACACACACACGTCCTATGAATCTGTTATCAGGCCCAGTGTTAGTGTGACAGTCAGCAGAACGGCTCAGCAGAAACACCCATGGGGTTGATGGCGGCTGCTGTTTGCTGACTGGGGTACACACACACACACACACACACACACACACACACACATATATACACTCTATTCTCTCTCTCACACACACTCACACGTAAAAAAAAAAATCTGCAAACAGACCAAATGAGTTAGCATTTATCAGGAGAGCCCTTAGCTCCTCAGCCATCAGCTCCTCTACAGGGACAGCAGGTTAATGATCCCACTGGTGAGGAGCTAGTAAACGGGATGAGGAGCTGGTAAACGGGATGAGAGGCTGGTAAACGGGATGAGCTCAGGAACCTTGGAGATCACGGAATACAACAGCCTGTTTATGGCCAAACTGAGGAAGCGGCCACTTAGCTCATCAGATCGACCACTGGGACACACACTTAGTGAGAGTGCAGCTACGTCATGGTGATCTGTGTGTCTGTGTGTGTGGACGAGAGAGAGAGAGAGAGAGAGAGAGAGAGAGAGAGAGAGAGAGAGAGAGAGAGAGAGAGAGAGAGAGAGAGAGAGAGAGAGAGAGAGAGAGAGAGAGAGAGAGAGAGAGAGAGAGAGAGAGAGAGAGAGAGAGAGAATGTACTGTACTTGTGTAACAGTTTAGATTGTTTAGATTCGGACCAATCAGATCCCCTGTCTGGCTGCGCTGACATTGGCTGCCAGGGCACAGAGGTGTCTTGACGCATCATTTCCTGTTCTGCTTTTGGCAGGCCCTTATAAGGCGAGCCTTCTCAGTAGGATTCACCAGAGTTCAATGTTCCATTATCATCAACATTCTAACATGTCATTACAGTGACAGAAGAGGCTCTCATCTCTACATTCCCCTGGATAGAGAGACAGGCAGACAGACAGACAGGCTAGCAGACAGATATAAGGACAGACAGGCTAGCAGACAGACAGGCAGGAAGGCAGACAGGCAGACAGACAGACAGACAGACAGACAGACAGACAGACAGACAGACAGACAGACTGTGTCTGGTCTACATGCCTGTAGTAAAAATACACTAAAAGCAATTCATCCTGCCCTCAAAGGCATGAGATATATTAAGAGAGGGACACACACACACACACACACACACACACACACACACACACACACACACACACACAGTCCTAAGGTCTCAGCTGAGTGGAAACCCATAGCAGCAACACTAGATGTCGGACTGTTAATCAACAAACACTCACTTCCACCAAAGAACCCTTTAGAAGCAGGTCTTACAACACTACTTTACTAGTGAATAGTAGAATAGGATGGTTGATAGTGATTTCAGCTACACGTTACAAGCTTAGCCCATCCTTGTATTGGATACACATACCACAGCACAGTACATCTCAGCCACAGCTCCACCGACACACACACACACAAACATTCACACTCACACACTCACACACACTCACACACACACCTTCAATACTCTCATATTTCATAGAGGTCTATTTCTGCGTTGCCAACAACGCAGTCTACACATAGCAACTCTCTAGTAACTATGTTATGGTAACACTTACATAACACCTGATGATGCTGGTGTGTGTGTATGTGTGTGTGTGTGTGCGTGTGTGCGTGCGTGCGTGCGTGCGAGTGTGTGTGTGTGTGTGTGTGTGTGTGTGTGTGTGTGCGTGCGTGCGTGCGTGCGTGCGAGTGTGTGACAGAGATCCGGCCTAAATGAGAGGCACAGCAGGAGACCTGCGATTCCTCTTTCCCCACGCTGTCGGCAGGAGTTTCAACAGTGACCCAGATATCTGTGACACACAACCAGAGCAACACACACACTCCCTCCCCATACTCTGTGTGACTGTGTGTGTGTGTCTCTGTGTGTGTGTGTGTGTGTGTGTGTGTGTGTGTGTGTGTGTGTCTGTGTGTGTGAGTGTGCGCATGTGTGTCTAACTGCGCCCCGTTGATGACAGTTGACCTGGCACAGACCAGTGTGGCCCACTTCAGGCCTCTTCCCCATTCGCCGGTCCTCCAGACGATCTCCAAAGGCCCGTAGCTGCTGAGCCTAGCTGGACCTCGGCTGGACCTCGCGGGGGGGGGATCTGTATGGGAGATCTCTGCCTACCGAGACAATCTGGGGACTTCTGAAGGCAAAAGGTGTCATTTGAAGCCCGGCGAAAACGGCCGGCAACAAACAAGCCTCTTGCATGTTATTGGTCGACGTCCTTAATGATGTATGTTATCCGGAAATGCTGCTCTCCATCGTTTAAAAGCACACACCTTCTGCATGCCAGCATCCACAACATGAAGGACTGCCCAAAAGACTTTTGATTGGTTCTGCGATGCATTTTTTTTTTGCGACGAAATCAAGGGGAATGTCTTCAGTCTCTAGTAGAGTGAAGTGTTTAGAGTCTGATACTGAGTCTACCCCCAGTAGACTCTGTGGCACAGTTTGACTGGTGAGGGACACCGTAGTTGGCGGAGAACTCCGGCTCAGTCCGGCCCGATTTGGAAAGACGCCGGCTCCGGATCGAAGCCTCTAAAGAGGGCTCTAGAGCTGGAACCCTCAGAAGGAACCAGCCGAACGTTCCGCGGCGTTCCGTGCCGGCGTTCCCTGTCCGACCAGGAGAGTGGGGAACCTTCACCGTCCCCTTCCGGGACCGCCAGCACCGGCAGGGGAGGAAAGGGTGCGCTTGGTTCGTCGGCCTCGACAAGCAGGGGCGAAGCGTGGTACCTGGCAGATGTTCTCTGATCAAAGGGAGATCTTGGCCCCCTCAGCCCAGATACTCCACTCCAAAAGTCTACCCCCCCCCCTCCCTCAAAAAGGCCTAACCCCCCCCCCTCCGAAAAGGCCTAACCCCACTCCCCCTCCTCTCCATCCCTCGAAAGGCCTAACCCCGCTCCCCCCTCCTCTCCATCTCTCCATCCATCTCTTCCCCCGTGTTTAAACTGGGCCATCCTGTCATCTTTCCTTATGAAATCCCTCTCTCATTTACTTTGATCCGCTAACCTCCGCCCCCTCCCTTCCCTCCTTTGGACCTTCACACCTTTTCCCTTCAGCTTCCTTTATCCTCCCAACCACACACACACACATCCACACACGCACACACACACACGCGCACACACCCACACACGAACACACACACACACACACACGTGCACACACCCACACACGCACACACGCACACACGCACACACACACACACACACACACACACACACACCCACGCGCACACACACGCGCACACACACACACAATAGTCTTCTGAATGAGGAGTAAATTGCTTGGCCTCTCGGTTCAACAGCAATCCAGCCGCTGCTCAGGGCGGGCAGCTAGGAGATTAAACCATGTGTGTGTGTTTGTGTGTGTGTGTGTGTGTGTGTGATAGTAAGGTGAGCCCACCCAGGTCCTCTAACCACGCAACCAGCAGGGTTGTGACCTGTCTGCTCCTCTGTCTATCCGTCTGTCTGTCTATCCGTCTGTCTCTCGATTTGTCATGCTGACCTTACTGTCTTCTTTCCCTTCGTCTCTCTTCAGTCTCCTCCTCTTCCTCACTCCTCCTCTCCGCTGTATTTGACTTACGCTGGAAGTCTCTCTATTCTGGAAACTTCTTCCGAGCAGGCTTTGCCCCATCTCTAACTGGACTACAGTTCCCACCTCACCCCATCTCTAACTTGACTACAGTTCCCACCTCACCCCATCTCTAACTGGACTACAGTTCCCACCTCACCCCATCTCTAACTGGATTACAGTTCCCACCTCACGCCATTTCTGACTACAGTTCCCACCTCACCCCATCTCTAACTGAACTACAGTTCCCATCTCACCCAGGGACTCCATCTGTCCCAATCTCCGAACTCGGCACCCAGACGGCGGCCGACGCTAGCGCACAGGTAGCAGCTGTTCCCTTTGACCTTTCATCTCAGGGCTCCTGCTACCTCCTGGCCTCCACAGAAGGAGCACCTGACCTTGGCGACCTCAAATAGACTCCCGGCATGAGGAACCTCCCTCTCTGAGTGGTTAGTAGGCTGTTACTCTGATGTTAACCTGCAGAGTGGTTGGTAGGCTGTTACTCTGATGTTGACCTGCAGAGCGGTTGGTATGCTGTTACTCTGATGTTGACCTGCAGAGTGGTTGCTACGCTGTCACTCTGATGTTAACCTGCAGAGTGGTTGGTAGGCTGTTACTCTGATGTTGACCTGCAGAGTGGTTGGTAGGCTGTTACTCTGATGTTGACCTGCAGAGCGGTTGGTAGGCTGTTACTCTGATGTTGACCTGCAGAGCGGTTGGTAGGCTGTTACTCTGATGTTGACCTGCAGAGCGGTTGGTAGGCTGTTACTCTGATGTTGACCTGCAGAGTGGTTGGTAGGCTGTTACTCTGATGTTGACCTGCAGAGCGGTTGGTAGGCTGTTACTCTGATGTTGACCTGCAGAGCGGTTGGTAGGCTGTTACTCTGATGTTGACCTGCAGAGCGGTGGTAGGCTGTTACTCTGATGTTGACCTGCAGAGCGGTTGGTAGGCTGTTACTCTGATGTTGACCTGCAGAGTGGTTGGTAGGCTGTTACTCTGATGTTGACCTGCAGAGTGGTTGGTAGGCTGTTACTCTGATGTTGACCTGCAGAGTGGTTGGTAGGCTGTTACTCTCTTGTTATTCTCTATCCGAAGCGCAGTACAGGAAGCGTTGCCGTCCATACCCAGGACCGCAGAGCTTCATACATGAGCTCTCTCCATCACACACCCCTTAAGATCTCCCTCCCTGATCCAACACATTTACTGGTGGGGGGGGGGGTCTCATGACGGAATCACACAAGGCGAGTATGTGGCCTCATCACCCCCCACCCCCCCTCTCCCTGGCCTGGGCCACATATCACAGTCCTGTTGTTATAGAAACATCAGGCTAAAGCTGCAGGGTGGGCAGAAAAGAAGCAGTCAGAGTGTATTAAAAATGTACGCAGCTGGGCCGTAAAATATATCAAATATAAAATATACACTAGCTGCTTTACTGAGCCCCAGTGTTTGGATCAGGACCGTGTTTGTAAAGCAGGCGTTTCAAACGTTTAGCCAGCATCCCTGAACGGAAGGGTTCCATATCTATTTGGTGTTGTGGGAGGGAACAGATGCCGTTAGCTAAAGAAAGGTTATAAGAATACATGTGTGTGTGAGTGTGGGTGTGTGTGTGTGTGAGTGAGTGTGAGTGAGTGTCATGGTCTTCAGACAGTAATCATGTCCAATATCCCTCATTTTACACTCACACAAAGCAAAGATTCCTGTAGTGGAAAATCCTGTACGGACACACACACACAAACACACACACACACACACACGCACGTACATAAACACACACACACACACACACACACACACACACAGACAC
>CM030190.1:12027812-12040312 GCA_017639675.1 Aplochiton taeniatus
CAAGGGAATTGTGAATGTGGCTGCAAGTGTGTGTGTGTGTGTGTGTGCATGTGCGTGTGTGTGTGTGTGTGCCTGTGAGCAACGGTGTGTGATTAAATTGCTAGTGCAGCAACAGGGCCTAGAGTTAGCCTTTAAGATGAACAGTGTGTGTGTGTGTGTGTGTGTGTGTGTGTGACTGCCTACCTGCCGTACTGATAGCTCAGTGTGTGATTGACACATGGAGCTTACCTCCTGTTGCCCAGGCAACACCCTGCTGAGGACGTGGAGTCAAAGGGAAATTGAGATGTGACTCGTCTATATGTGTGTGAGTGTGTGTGTGTGTGTGTGTGCAAAACACACTCGGGAGAGAGAGGGAGCAAGGGAGAGAGAGATGGGTGGATATTAAGATGCGAGGGAGGCCTGTATCCCTCAGCAATGATGATTAATATGGATCCTAAGCTACTAGCGTCATCCTCCACACACACACACACACACACAGACACACACAGACACACACACACACACAGCCTGGCAGGTTCCAAATGTCACAGCGATACTGAGAGATCTATCACAGAGCTGGCCATGTGGCCCCTGCACATCGCCCCAGGAAACCCCATGTCGCTGGTGTAGAGGAGGAGGAAGGGGAGGAAGAGAAGGTATACTGAGGCCAAACCGGAGAGGGTGTGTGTGTGTGTGTGTGTGTGTGTGTGTGTGTGTTAAGGAGTGAGGAGAGGAGAAAAAGACAGGGAAAGGAAAGTAGGACGGGAAGAAAAGCAAAAGAGAAGAGAGAGAGAGCGAGAGAGAGAGAGAGAGAGAGAGAGAGAGAGTGAGAGGGAGAGGGAGAGAGGGGGCGAGCGAGAGAGGGAGAGAGGGGGGGTGCGAGCGAGGGAGAGAGGGAGAGGGAGAGAGAGAGAGAGGGAGACGGAGAGGGAGACGGAGAGAAAGATAGAGAGAGAGAGAGAGAGACGGAGAGGGAGAGAGAGAGAGAGAGAGAGAGGGAGAGGGAGAGGAGGCTTTGGATGACCTCGGCCCCGCGTGCCTAATGGAGAGGGGGAGGGGGGCAATGCCTTAGCGCAGGTACAAACACGTCTGGCCACGGTACACTTAATAAAAAAAACAGCACGCGTGTTTTAAATATATGCATGTTTGCGTTTTACAGTGCATGAATTATGCATGAGAGCTATTTGCACTTATTTGAGTCATACAGCATCGGGGGGAGTGTATGTACACACGCACAACACTGGAGATACACTGCTGTTACTGTTACTATATATATATATATATATATATATATACTCTATAGTATTCATATATACTATATATACTGTTCATACTCCATACAAACCCCCTTTTGATATTTAGTATGAGACAAGCCAGTAAATATTATATTCATTGGCCTTACCCTGACAGAACCAAGACATGGGAGTACTATTATTATTATGATAAAACCTGACAAACCAACCCAGTCCTACTGTATTTGATGAATATGGGCCAGAGCATGGATTCTGTTCAGAATGTTGTACGCTTCTCTCCAGCACAGGGATTGAATATTCATCTCCAATCAACCATGGGACCTCATTATGAAGCTGCTCCAATATCCTGGATGACCAGCTTCAGAGGACCCCCCCCCCCCCCCCCCTCCAATCACACGCACCCTGCCGGCTCCTCTTAACAGCTTCAAAGACATTTGAATTGCCATTCATAATTAATAAACGGTTCGTTCGGACAAAACCACTCGAGTTCGGACTGTCTGGGAATGCGTCCGTCCAAACTGAGGACTGTTTTGTCGTTGCTCCCATTGGGATCGTTGACACCCCCAGGCTGGGATCGACTGCCGTCCTTCCCCTCCAGGGTGGTGAACAGGCATAGACAGGGCGATGGCCAGCTGGGCATTTCAGCACGGGCGCCATTTTGTTTTCCTTCCGGAACAAGTAGTCCGGCTCAAGGTGGAGCCGCAGTCGTAACGAACGCTCCCTTCAGCCAGCCAGCTGCACTAGAGCAACACTCTGCTCTCTGTCTGCGCAATGGAAACACCTCCGTGTGTGTGTGTGTGTGTGTGTGTATGACCATGTGTGTGTGTGTGTGTGTGTGTGTGACTGTGTGGACTTTCCAGACATGATGGTCCACTGCCCACTGACGTTAGCAGCAGCCAGGTAAGCGCCAGACAGGAAGCGTCGCCCTGGAGACCGGGCGAGTCGTTACCGCGGTGACAATGGCTTTGATGTCGTCGCCGATGATGCCGCTCATCATTCCTGCCGGTCTGGGAACAGCTGTCACCCTGTTGGTGTGTGTGTGTGTGTGTGTGTGTGTGTGTGTGTGTGTGTGTGTGTGTCGTTGTCAGCCCTGAGGCACTGTGCTAAACCTCCACTGAGCTGGCAAAGAGAGGTCAGTGTATGGTAACATACTGCAGGAGGAGCTGACAGTAGGAACATATTGAGCGCTCTAACACACACGCTCACACACACACACACACACACACACACACACACACACACACACACACACACACACACACACACACACACACACACACACACACACACACATCCTAAGCACAGTTTGCACTCAGCAAACACACAGTGGGCAGACACACGAGTGGTGGACACAGTGGCAGCCTGGAGGAAAAACATTCATGCCTCCTCCATAATGCTGAGACGGTCGCCATCAGCTTAGACAAACTCAGGTAGGCAGCGAAGACACATACATACATACACACACACACACACACACACACACACACACACACACACACACACACACACACACACACACACACCTTCAGAAGCAGCTGCAGCAGAGAGTACTACCTAATTTGAAAGCAAACACCAGCTGCTGCACCGGCTATGTGGACCAGTGCACCTGGTTACCGACTGGGGCTGCCCCGCTCGCAAAACCAACACACCCAGAACTCCCCCAAACCACATGGCCCCAGGGTGTCCACTAGAGAGCGCTTCAACTAACACTAACGTCAAACGTTACTAGCACACACACCTCTAACACTAACGTTAAACGTTATTAACACACTAACGTTAAACGTTACTAGCACCAGCGCCTCTAATACTAACATTAAACATTATTAGCACACTAACGTTTAACGTTAATAGCACACACACCTCTAACACTGAGATGAAACGTTATTAACACACTAACGCTAAATCAAATGTTACAAGCACACCAACGTTAAACGTTGCTAGCACACTAATGTTAAACGTTACTAGCACACTAACGCTAAATGTTACTAGCACACTAACGTTAAACGTTACTAGCACACTTACGCTAAACGTTGCTAGCACACACACCTCGAACACTAACGTTAAACGTTACTAGCACACTAACATTAAAGGTTACTAGGACACGCACCTCACTGTCTTCTGGCATGAGCTTGCCGTGAAGCAGAACAGTGCCCACCCCTCGGGGGGGGGGGGGGGGGTTGAAGTAACCTAATTTGACTTAAACACAGTACATGATTAGGCTGTGGTGGTGGTTTACGCTGCCCCTGGGCTAGCATTACTGTAAGCAGTGCGAGGGGAGTCTATTCTTTGCTATAGGCTCCTCCAGGCTGAGCTATATTAATCCAGACCCCCGCCGCGCTGGAGAAAAGGTTCCTCTCTCTCTCTTTCCCTCCCCACAAAGTCTGCCCTTCTCCGGGTTCATAACAGAGATCTGCATTTCAAGTGGCCGACAAGACGCGGGATCGCATCGCATTTAGAATGTGGGTAGCACTGTCTGTCTGCCTGTCTGCCTGTCTGCCTGCCTGCCGCGCTCCTCTTCCCCCTGTCTATCCTTCCCTTCCTATCAACCAAGGTGTCTCTCTTGTTACTTCATTTTATCTCTCTCCCCCATCACCCTCCCTCTTTGGCACACACTCCCTCACGCGCGCGCGCACACACACACACACACACACACACACACACACACACACGCACACACGCACACACACACACACACACACACAAGCTACAACATGTCTCCTCAAATAGCTGTGAGTGTGAGCAGGTCCAACATGTGTGCCAAGTTTAGCAGAACGGAAAGGCTGCCCTGGACAAGGTGAAGGGCTGCATATCCTGAATACATAAACACGGAATCTACAGCACTATCAATATTGTTAGCAAAACGCTGAATCCAAGCCCAAAGGACTAGTCGCATTGTGAATACAAATGAATACTGCATCTATTGGAATGCCACCGTTACTTCGAAACCATGTTCTGCTATAAATGGCGTCATGAAGACGTTTCTAACGTCAAATTGGCTAGTGCTTGTTTTGAATCTGCTTTGCATTGCTGAAACTCCGGAGACCTACGCTCACAGAACATCCGGGCAAAGAGAGGACAGTGTCTTATCTAAAGAAAGCCTTGACAAAACGGGTCGTACTGACAGTTATCTTTTGGTTGCCAAGACAACATTACCTCGACCTTGGTCCTTTTGCAAAACTATTGAAAGTTTGCATTGTTTCTTTCTGGGGTAGATCTGGGTTGCAGAAACTACGGCACAAAAACGTTGCCATAGAGCAGCAAGTCCTACTTATGTAAATCTTACAACAGCAATCATGGTTTCTCACAATGAGTAGGCTACTAAAGGCGATAGGCCTATTCTGCTGAGACTGTATGGCATTATACAGTAATTAGGGAGCGTTTGAAGGTGCAGCTAAATCGCTGTCAGTCACCGCGTCACTAACAAACATTCAAGGCTGCGTCTCCCAAGCCAAAACCTCCGGAATATTTTTGACAGGTTGCCAAAACACTGCGAGTCCCGCGCGTCTGGGCGCGCACCGGAGCGTGGAAACTCATTGGAATTTGAAAGGTGTATGCAACTGATGCCGAGAAGGAACATAGTTCTATGGTCATGGTAATCGGCCCTATTGACATATTAGTCTATACTGGAACACAGTAAGAGGGACCCTTTCCAATTCCAACATACAGCATAGGCCACATGATCCATGTCACTCTAGAAGAGCGGCAAAGTATAATGCAGAAATCCCCAAAGCTTTTCATATTGTTCTTCAATACGGCACCATGTCAAGACTTTGTAGCCTCGGGCTAAATTATAATGCATGGACTACTTACTGGAACAGACATCTTGCAACGTGGAATATGTCCCGCCTATAGGGTTCTCTGCAAAGGGGACGTCTTCGAGAGGCGCACGGAGACTTTTTCCAGTGATTTTCTTCACCACTCCCGAGTTGTCACTCGTTTATTCCATGATATAAAACCTCGTGCTTTCCACTCCAGTCCGGAGCAAGTGAGAGTAAAGATTTCGGTTGGGTTTTCCAGCAGCGGGCAGTGGTTGCAGCCCAAGCCGAGCAGTCCACTGCATGAATGTCCGACGGCAAAGCCTCCTTTCCGCTACAACACTGTCAAACCTCGCTTTCTCATAAAACGTCACACGTTTCTCTACCACTCCTTTGCAGAACGATCGGATATAAGCTATCAGATAGACTTGTCAATGAACGCTTAAGGCAGAAGATATCTTCCTGATTCTTGCAGCTGTACCGCCTAGCCTTGACTGCTGTACGCCCGATGCTTGAGTCCGCTATGCTCACATCATCAAGTTCGGTTTAAAGGGGCGGTCTCTCGTTTTTTCCGAGGTCCGAGGTCACCAGTAGATGTAATCTTAAAACAGCTTTCTCACCCTACAATATAGGTCACTGCTTATAAAACAGACCGTAGTCACAATTAAAAGAGTAAAATAGTTTTATTCCGTTCGATTTAATTATCTGCTGCAACTTCACCATATTATCATTTACAGACACTCACATGTGCGTGTTAAAGAATATTTACAGAATAGACCTTTATGACTCTGCGGTAACATTGTGTGATTGCGATTCCTATTTGTAAACCCTGTGTCCAGATTGTGTTCAGTTTTGAAATTCATAAAATGTCATTGTAGTGCATGAAAAATCCAGCATATCACCAGAAAAGTATGATAATTTATATATATGGTTGTTTTGTAGGCTCGAACCAAAAAAGCAAAAAGCTCAATTGAAATGGAATAAAAAAATTCACCTTGGACTGTTTAGTTCAAAGACCTTGTGTGTGTGTGTGTGTGTGTGTGTGTGTGTGTGTGCGCGTGTGTTTGAGCACAGCAGTTCGAGGTATGCAGGATATTTGTTTTTGCTGTTCTGTCAGGGTTTCAGGTGTCACTGAATGTTTATTATTATCTTTGTAAGGACAGCAAAGGGTTATTTCAGAACCCAAACCACCACACACACAATTCACCACCACCTACCTTCCACCGCACGCACACACACACACACACACACACACACACACACACACACACACACACACACACACAAAGAAGCTGTTGTCAAAGACACCAGGGCTGATAGAAAGCCCCACATACATAGGAAAGGTGAGGGGGGTGAGGAGTGAAAAAAAACATATAATGTGTTACCTCAACGCCGAGGAGAACGTGTTTGAACACGACTGGCGTTCCCGTACCAAACCCTCCCATCCACCCTTAACCCCTTCCAGTAGCGACCTCATCACATCCACCCTTAACCCCTTCCAGTAGCGACCTCATCACATCCACCCTTAACCCCTTCCAGTAGCTATCTCATCACATCCACCCTTAACCCCTTCCAGTAGCGACCTCATCACATCCACCCTTAACCCCTTCCAGTAGCTATCTCATCACATCCACCCTTAACCCCTTCCAGTAGCGACCTCATCACATCCACCCTTAACCCCTTCCAGTAGCTATCTCATCACATCCACCCTTAACCCCTTCCAGTAGCGACCTCATCACATCCACCCTTAACCCCTTCCAGTAGCGACCTCATCACATCCACCCTTAACCCCTTCCAGTAGCGACCTCATCACATCCACCCTTAACCCCTTCCAGTAGCTATCTCATCACATCCACCCTTAACCCCTTCCAGTAGCGACCTCATCACATCCACCCTTAACCCCTTCCAGTAGCTATCTCATCACATCCACCCTTAACCCCTTCCAGTAGCTATATCATCACATCCACCCTTAACCCCTTCCAGTAGCTATCTCATCACATCCACCCTTAACCCCTTCCAGTAGCGACCTCATCACATCCACCCTTAACCCCTTCCAGTAGCTATCTCATCACATCCACCCTTAACCCCTTCCAGTAGCTATCTCATCACATCCACCCTTAACCCCTTCCAGTAGCTATCTCATCACATCCACCCTTAACCCCTTCCAGTAGCTATCTCATCACATCCACCCTTAACCCCTTCCAGTAGCTATCTCATCACATCCACCCTTAACCCCTTCCAGTAGCTGTCACAACACGAGCATTGTCGTCAAGCCCCTTTGTCAAAGTCTAAGCCTGTCGCATTCAACGGGAACGTATAGCAGCTTTGGCTCTCGGCCGTCACGCCAACGAGTCTGCCTTTGCGGACGCTTCCGTCAAATCCCCGAGTCTGCCTTTAATGAACCCAAACCTATACCAGGCTGGTCAAAGGGGGTCCAGTGGATCCAGAGTGAGGAGTACAGCTGAAGAAAGAAAGCCTAGTCCACAAATGGTTTTGTTTTTTGAACAGAGCGTTATTCCTAATATGAGTTGCCGTGGTGACCTTTAATAAAACACACGAGGAGTCAAGAACACATCAGAATACACACATCAAGGTACTACTGCAGTCTGTTCTCCAGCAGACCTGAAGGGGAGAGTAGAAGAGGAAGATGGACGGATGGAGAGACAGACGATAAAGAAAGAGGAGAGAAGCCAACTCACCAGAGGATCTGAAAGTCACAGAACAACCCTAGAGCAACACACACACACACACACACACACACACACACACACACTTCCATCAAAACCACGTAAAGCTTCAGGAAGGCCGGTGGTAGTGTGTGTGAATACATTTAAGCTGTAATTCCCTCTGGCCCTGCCCTACAGATACCGCCTGTGTGGTGTGTGCGTGTGTGTGTGTGTGTGTGTGTGTGTGGGTAGGTATGAAGGAGAGCGGGAATATACAGTGGGGCCAAAAAGTATTTAGTCAGTCACTGATTGTGCAAGTTCTCCTACTTAGAAAGATGAGAGAGGTCTGTCATTTTCATCATAGGTACACTTCAACTATGAGAGACAAAAATGAGAAAAAAAATCCAGGAAATCACATTGTAGGATTTTTAAAGAATTCAATTGTAAATTATGGTGGAAAATAAGTATTTGGTCAATAACAAAAGTTCAACTCAATACTTTGTAACATAACCTTTGTTGGCAATGACAGAGGTCAAACGTTTCCTGTAAGTCTTCACCAGGTTTGCACACACTGTAGCTGGTATTTTGGCCCATTCCTCCATGCAGATCTCCTCTAGAGCAGTCATGTTTCGGGGCTGTCGCTGGGCAACACGGACTTTCAACTCCCTCCACAAATTTTCTATGGGGTTGAGGTCTGGAGACTGGCTAGGCCACTCCAGGACCTTGAAATGCTTTTTACGGAGCCACTCCTTCGTTGCCCGAGCGGTGTGTTTGGGATCATTGTCATGCTGGAAGACCCAGCCACGTTCCATCTTCAATGCTCTCACTGATGGAAGGAGGTTTTGGCTTAAAATCTCACGATACATGGCCTCGTTCATTCTCCCCTTAACACGGATCAGTCGTCCTGTCCCCTTTGCAGTAAAACAGCCCCAAAGCATGATGTTTCCACCCCTATGCTTCACAGTAGGTATGGTGTTCTTGGGATGCAACTCAGCATTCTTCTTCCTCCAAACACGACGAGTTGAGTTTTTACCAAAAAGTTCTATTTTGGTTTCATCTGACCACATGATATTCTCCCAATCCTCTTCTGGATCATCCATATGCTCTCTGGCAAACTTCAGACGGGCCTGGACATGTACTGGCTTAAGCAGGGGGACACGCCTGGCACTGCAGGATTTGAGTCCCTCTCGGCGTAGTGTGTTACTGATGGTAGCCTTTGTTACTTTGGTCCCAGCTCTCTGCAGGTCATTCATCAGGTCCCTCCGTGTAGTTCTGGGATTTTTGCTCACCGTTCTCATGATCATTTTGACCCCACGGGATGAGATCTTGTGTGGGGCCCCAGATCGAGGGAGATTATCAATGGTCTTGTATGTCTTCCATTTTCTTACAATTGCTCCCACAGTTGATCTATTCACACCAACCTGCTTGCCTATTGCAGATTCACTCTTCCCAGCCTGGTGCAGGTCTACAATTTTCTTCCTGGTGTCCTTCGACAGCTCTTTGGTCTTGGCCACGGTTGAGTTTGGAGTCTGACTGTTTGAGGCTGTGGACAGGTGTCTTTTATACAGATAACAAGGTCAAACAGGTTCCATTAATACAGGTAACGAGTGGAGGACAGAAGAGCTTCTTAAAGAAGAAGTTACAGGTCTGTGAGAGCCAGAAATCTTGCTTGTTTGTGGGTGACCAAATACTTATTTTCCACCATCATTTACAAATAAATTCTTTAAAAATCCTACAATGTGATTTCCTGGATTTATTTTCTCATTTTTGTCTCTCATAGTTGAAGTGTACCTATGATGAAAATTACAGACCTCTCTCATCTTTCTAAGTAGGAGAACTTGCACAATCAGTGGCTGACTAAATACTTTTTGGCCCCACTGTGTGTGTGTGTGTGTGTGTGTGTGTGTGTGTGTGTGTGTGTGTGTGTGTATGTGTATATATATATATATATATATATATATATACATATATATATATATATATATATATATATATATATATATATATATATATACACACACACACAGTATATATAATATATAATACTGCATGTATTGTGCCTTGTCCCAGCCAGGAGGGGACAGTCCCCCAGCCCGCAGGGTCCAAAAGCGAGAAGAGTTTGGTTCCTTAACCACTGATTACGGCCCAGGCCAATCAAAAAAGACGTTCCCATTCCTTTGACTTAAATAACAACAAGTCCAGCCAATGAAAAAGCAGCGGCGTGTTTATTCCACCCCAAAACATGACAACATAAAAAGCTGGTGACCGGCCATCGCTCACAACGCTCACCACCTCTACATTACCCCGCCAACATTACCCCGCCAACATTACCCCGCCAACAGCACTAAATATACACCGCTCCTCAAATAGATCCCCCCTGCCACTGTGTGTATGTGTGTGTGTGTGTGTGTGTGTGTGTGTGTGTGTGTGTGTGTGTGTACCACGCCATTCCTCTGGGGAAAGGCGGCTCTGTCATTACGGAAACAAGAGAGAAGTGGTCCAAGATGTCAGACCAGTCTCCATGTGTTCCTCTTCCTCTTTCCTTTTACTTCCTTTCTTCTCTCCCTCATTCCACAGACCAAATGGCTGAGGCTGAACTGAACTCTTAAATAATAGATGCATATGTAACCACGGACACAAAGTTATCATCTCATGTCATTCCTGATTCTGAGCGTGACAAAGATTTTTCTGGAAAACTCAAATCTTCCTTGAGCGATACATCGGACTTCCCAATATGTCCGCGGACGTGGGATCCGTCCATCTCCTTTGAGAAACCCAAACTGAAAGAAACAGGGCATAGTGCGCGTGTGTGTGTGTGTGTGTGTGTGTGTGTGTGTGTGTGTGTGTGTGTGCGTGCGTGTGTGTGTCACTGTCTCGTTTGATTGTGTCATCGTTTCATATTGTTCAGCCGTACATTCTTCTCCAGTTCAAACTGACGATGGTCCACTCGCTCCAAGAAGTTCTTCCGCTCCACGTAGCTAGAACACACACACACACACACACACACACACACACACACACACACACACACACACACACACACACACACACACACACACACACACACACACACACACACAGTAGAGCGTTAATTACTCACATAGTTCGATTCTAGAAGTAAACCAGATTGGATGGCGGGCACAACACACAAACATTTTCCCGCCACATAGGCCCCGCCCTCTCCCACCCCGCAATGGGAAGCCCTAACGTTTCCTGTCTGTGTGTGTGTGTGTGTGTGTGTCTGTGTGTGTGTATGTGTGTCTGTGTTTGAGTGTGTGTGTGGATGTGTGTGTGTATGTATGTAAACCCTTGAACCCTAACCCAAACCCTCGACCCCTAAGCCTAACCCAAACCCTCGACCCCTAAGCCTAACCCTGACCCAAACCCTAACCGAACCTTTCTAACCCTAACTCTAACCCTCCCCTCTGTACTCATGCTCCCTGCATGTCTGCTCTCTAATTCAGCTTCTATATTTTGACTCCTCTCACCACTGTGGTTTGCTATTTACGTGTGTGTGTGTGTGTGTGTGTGTGTGTGTTGGGCCAAGGAATCTGATCTCATTGAAGAACTGCAGGTCTGTGATTTGTCCAACAGATATCTCACATACTTCAGCTGGTCAGAGCGCACAGTATGTGTTCGTGAGTATGATTTCCCTACGTGTGTGTGTGTGTGTGTTTAATAACCTGGTGTCTTGGCCCTGACAGTATAAATCAGGCGAGCGTGGTGCCGGGTTGCCCCTAGCAACCGGGCAGCCATGATCTCATGCTTGATTAGCATCCTCGGGAGAGAGAAACGATACCTCTCCCTCTCTCTCTCTCTCTCTCTCTCTCTCTCTCTCTCTCTCTCTCTCTCTCTCTCTCTCTCTCTCTCTCTCTCTCTCTCTCTCTCTCTCTCTCTCTCTCTCTCTCTCTCTCTCTCTCTCTCTCTCTCTCTCTCTCTCTCTCTCTCACTCTCACTCACTCACTCTCACTCACTCTCACTCACTCACTCACACTCACACTCACACTCACACTCACACTCACATGATGTACACACTCACCCCTCCTTGCCCCTGTTGTGTATGGCCAGCTCCTCTGTGATGCCCTCCTCTGATTTGAAGGTGTCCCAGTCCATCTTGGACTTCTCCAGCGTGCTCATCTTCTGCTTCTTCCCCCCGAGACGGTTCAGGATGCTGCCCATCCCCACCGGACGCTTCACGCTGCGCACATACACGCACACACGCACACACACACACACACAGAAAAAGGTAAGGGATGGTGATGTGTTTGCACGGGTAGAGCTAGATAAGGCTGCTGGTCACAACGGCCTGTTTAATCACACACGTAAAGGGAAGAGAGGAGGGTGGAAGAAAAAAGTGTGTGTGTGTGTGTGTGTGTGTGTCTGTGAGTTTGGACAGGTGTAATCGGACCACGGGTGTGTGTCGGAGTGTGTCGCAGGTCAAAGGGCAAACCCTTTCCCGCTTAGGTAAGTCACAGTACAGCTCCTCTCAACAGGAACACAGTCTGATGGGCTTTACCATGGTAACCAGCCCAAAGATTGGAGTGTGTGTGTGTGCGTATGTGGGAGTATCCCCTGTCTTGTTTCCTGTCCTAGGTCTCTATTCCCCAGGCAGAGGATCCACAGAAACCAGAGAGGTGACGCCCTGCCCTGGCCTGGACACACACACACACACACACACACACACACACACACACACACACACACACACACACACACGCACACGCGCGCGCACACTCCCTCTAGGGGCTATCACACACAGATTTGTACTTCTCTGACAAAATCACAAACACACAGAACAGACAGGCAGACAGACAGAGATACACACACACACACACACACACACACAC
>CM030190.1:12050312-12077812 GCA_017639675.1 Aplochiton taeniatus
TCGGCGTGAATACCCTCACCTGATGGCTCGTAGTCTTTATCTTCATTGGACGAGTAACCGTCGGAGTCATAGTCAGAGTAATTCATTTCTCCAACGTAACCTTTTTACAATATCTATTGATTATTGTTACAGAGCTATGTTATATTGTAAGCGACGGATGCCCAAGAGACGATAGCAAACGTTTGCCTCATCTATTACCACGCGAAAATGTTCTGGTATGTTACATAGACAAGGAATGTATGCAAACGACTAATAACTGTATATAAATCAATTGTTACATGGACAAAGTATGGAAAACGTGAAGCCACAACATTAGTTCCTCGCGAAATGTACTTCCGGTGTACGTTTTCAAAATGGAGGTTTAGAATTGATTAGTTCCGATGTTTTCACTGTTATAGAGTCAGAGAAGGCGGTTAACGTTACTTAAATCATAACGGAAAACTAAACTGAAAATCAGAACTTGGACATACGATGATCGACGGTAGTTTGGAAAAGTTATGCTTTCTATGTGCTTTTATTTTTAAAACAATGAACCGGAAAATCAAGTAGGCCAACTCGGTTTTCAGGTCGTGACGTCAGAACAAGTTGTGTTGACATCTAGCACGACAAAGCTAACACGCAGAACGACCAATCTGTGGAGATAAACACCCTTGTTCTATGTTCAATGGTTTTATACGCATATTCACGGTCTTCCACTCATGCTTGTGGTGCGCAGTGGATAAGACATGCAGAACGAATATAACGAGATAGGTTTTGTTCAGCAAATCTTAAGTTTAAATTTGGTCCCGAGGAAAAATGGCACCAACCGCGGAAACAACACTGCGCTCACCGAGTTCTCAGGTAAGCTAGTTAGCCAGGAATGTCACGGTTAACATTGCATTAGCTCACTATATCAATCGGTCGTTTCGGCTAATTTCCTCTCGGCTTCTTATGGTTAAGAAAGCTCCTTATTTTGAGAATATGTTTTTCTGCTGCATCTAACGTAAAGCTTTAGCATCAGTTTTCAATTCTAGCTTATGGTTGGCTAACCACACTGTTAGCTTGATAGTCATTTTATTATGTACTGGCTCATGGGACGTTAAGGTTCTGAGATTACTTTTGAGATGTCATGTTAACACCCCAGTTTACTAACTTTGTTGTAGTTTTGTTGCTGTTTTTTGGGGGGGGATTAGCAAACTACCTGTAGCCATAATCCGTTTTTGAATGTGTTTGTTGTGGTGGACGGAGGTGGAAGGATTGCTTGAATGTAAGCCTCTTGCAATCACAGATTTACGTAACGCTTGCAAAAAGTTACACATCTGTTGAGCGAGAAGGGCCTTTGCTCACAATGTACTCTGTAATAATCCTAGGTTTGCGTGATTATACGTCAGCGCCTTCTTTTCTCTGTTCTTAAAACAGTTTGTTGCTCTCCCTCTCTCTCTCTCTCTCTCTCCTTCGCTCTCCCCCCGACCTGCAGAGATGTGGTATGGCGTGTTCTTGTGGGCGGCCGTCTCCTCCCTCGTATTCCATCTGCCAGCGGCGCTCCTGGCCCTCGCTGCCCTGCGCCAACACAACGTGGCGCGCTTCATGTCCATTGCCATCCTGCTCATGGGCATCGTGGGGCCCATCTGTGGCGGCGTCCTCACCAGTGAGTGGAGCCGCTTCCTACGTACCCATAGCAACAACAATATAACGCGTCTCACAAGCACAAATGTCTCGAGCCTGGCTCTGCGAAATGGATTGGGGCTGTTTGGTTAACCAGGTTACTAAGTTGTTTGTGAGAAGGATACACAGGGCAAAGGCGGATGTTATGTTCCTGTTAACCATGACCCCCTCCCTCTCTTTGTGTGTCCAGGTGCAGCCATTGCTGGGGTGTACAAGGCGGCGGGGAAGAGGATGATCTCGCTGGAGGCGCTGTTTTTCGGAGTGGGCCAGTCTTTCTGCGTCCTCATCATCTCCTTCCTCAGGGTGCTGGCGACGCTCTAGCCCTGGGCCGGCCCCGCCCCCGGGACACTCCGACTGGGCCTCCCACCCCCCTCTGCAGGCCGGGGCAGTCCCACCTCACCCTCCAGACCAGGCCCAGACTGCAGAGCTTTAGCGCCATCACGGAAGGACCCGTCTGACCAAGGACTCCGTGCAATCAGACGGACAGACCTGCCACCGAGCTGTACTGAGGCCGTTCTCACTTCACTGCACCTTTCAATCCATTTGACGCTCAACGAACAAAGGAAACGGCAAACGTACGGCAACACACAAGTCCATGCGGCCTATGGCCATGGTCGCCCCGGGCCTAAACGTACAGTGCAGTTTGGAATAAGTGGTTTGGGGCAGCAGATATATGCAAGGCGTTGGTTGTTTACTCAGTGGCCTTATTTTGTAATGTGATTCCTTTCCAAAGTGGTGTGTTTTCAGGGCTCTCCCTCTTCCCGCCTCCCCTCAGCGTTTTTCTTTTCTTTTCTTTGTCTCTTTCTCCCACCCGTCCACTCTCTTTCTGTAGCTCTCGTCCTCACTTTTCAGTGTGTGTGTGTGTGTGTGTGTGTGTGTGTGTGTTGTTCTGAACTGGCTCTCCGAGAAGCCAATATTAGCGGCCTGCCTGAACCCACGGTTTGGTCTAAACATGTTTCGACGGCATTCGGGAGGGGGCAATCATTGGATAGGAGATTCAGGTGTAGAATTTACAATTCAGTGTGTGCGTGTGTGAGAGTGCGTGTGTGCGTGTGTGTTAGAAAGAATGATCTTCCAAGCGTGTGTCACCGAGAAGAATTTCGAGTTGGTGTTTGAAATACCCATGTACATAGTTGGTGTTTGAAATACCCATGTACATAGTTGGTGTTTGAAATACCCATGTACATAGTTGCTGTTTGAAATACCCATGTACATAGTTGCTGTTTGAAATACCCATGTACATAGTTGCTGTTTGAAATACCCATGTACATAGTTGGAAAGGCGTTGAGACATTCCTTCCTGTGTCCCTGGGGGTCAGCCAGCTACTGATGTCAGACTCCGCCTCTCAGTTTCCCTCCCACACTGCGGAATGTTCTACTTCCTCAAAACCTTTTAGGACGAAGGTTATCTCAAATCACTACGTAGAGCATGTAGCAATCGTTTCCTCATTGACTAGTACTATTACTGGACAAGGAAGGAAGTTTATGTTTTGATGGGGTGATGGGGGCCTCTCTAGGAGGGCCGTGGCACACCTTGGTAAGTGTGATCAAAGCCAGGCAGATCAAAGTCGACAGGACATTCTGATTGGCTCCTCTGCGTGACAAAGATAGTACAAAGATGTACATACTAATATAAACCCATTCCAGCTCTGCTTTAGAACAGAGAATCCCACGTACGGAATCTCACATTCTCCCTGTATATTGGTGAGCGAACTTTAGGGAATAGAGTTCTTAGAGTTTATTAATATTTATTTTTTCGTCCGTCTTAATGCCATTTTCTCCCAGTGTTTTTAAGGTATTTTAATGTTTTATTTATGGGGGGGGATATGGAAACTGTTAAATCTTTAATAGGCTGCTTGTTTACACATGCTTCTGAGTCATGTCCCGGGGGAGAGCGTGGGTTTCCTTCCTAAACGTTCCTTTTTCTTCTTAATTGGCTGTCGTTTTCTTTCAGTGACAGTAGGCGTCTGAAGCAAGGTGACTCTCTCTCAAACCGAATCCCATCAGGAAGGGGAGAAAAGGCTTCTCTTCCTCTAGTCGTTTCTATTTTTATACAAGCGCTTTCGATGTTTATTTTCGAATGACTTGTGAACTTTTTCAGAATTCCAACAAAATTAACCCCCACAGTTTCCAGGTGATATTGCGTTGTGTAGTTGTCGTTTTAATTGTTTGTTACTGTAAGAGAGAGAAACAAAAACCAGGCACCATTGAATGTGACCCAGAGTTTCTTTTCTAATCCCTGAAGGAATCTCTATATCCTCTGTTCTTTTTTTTTTTTTTACCAAAGAGAACCCAGCTCATACAAACAGACCCTGTGTTTCCCACCTGGGTTTAATCCCGTTCCGAGAAAGGGGCTTAGCCGTCACGCGGGCCTCAGGAGCCCCTGGTCATCCGGTCTCACAGTGAGGTCGCTGACCCGGGACCTCCGACAAGGACCCGGAGTACCGCCGAACCCACTTCCTCCCTGTACGACCCATAATGCACCTGCTGACCTCCGCTCAGCGTCTGCTCAGCGAGATACTTCAAACACTAGCTGCTAATCAGTCGTGCGTGGTGAAAGTCCCGTCCCAACGCCCTGGAAGACGCCACGGAATTCGGGCGCGGGTGAAAGCGGTCTTGTTCCACACAGGCGCCGTTAGAGGAACCTTTGGAGGATGCACCAAACCTGCGGTCAAATCCTGTAAAAGATCGCCGTCTTTTCCGGGATCTCTGGCCCAGATCAGGGCGTGTGTGAGGCTATATTCCACATTCTACCTGTTCTTCAAACGGTCCGCTGGGGCGTTGGACGGTGGACTACGTCCCGTTCCGCGCAGAAAGATTGTCAGGGAGCTATTAGACAGTGAGATGTAAATGTACGTTCCCCCTTCGGGCCTTGCTTCACAGACACCTTGAATTTCACAGAATGTCTATTTTTCTAAAGGTTCTGCTAATGTTGTAGTTGTAGCATGATGAGTGGACTGACAGACTGGCAGTCCTGTTTGTCAGCTTAGACTTGGAGTTGATTTGTCCTGTTTGTTTGGGATTTTTGATTTGTTTATTAACAGCTGTGTCACAATGTTCACCAATGTGATGAGATTTTAGTCCATGGAGTGGTGTGATTTTGTTTTTACAAAATGTAAGATTGATTTTACTACTGTAAATTGATAAGTGCCAATTGTCAATATTTTCCTCTAATGAAATGTTTTGGATAATATAATTGGTTGTCTTGTGTTTTCTTTTTTTTAAGACGTGGATCTTAGGGGCTCTCTTGGCTCTCCTTTACATTTTTAGAGTGCTCAACATGGGTTTAAGGCATAATGGGTATTATAACATCATATCCTGTGTATTAGGAAATTAATATTCAACATCATACACACATCTATTTGCTGTCAGCTTACCCACAGATAGAAACATAACACCACCCGAAAGCACAAACCTTCTGCCCTGCTCCGTCACACAGTCACTGTCCTGTTCAGTCACTATCTGCCTCTAAACACACACACACGCATGCTACGCCCCCCCACCCCAGATGGTCTTCCTGCCCCCGGCATCCAAATACCAACACAGCTCTGGCTCAGGGCATCCACGGAGCACAGGCCTGTCAGTTGCCATGGAGACACACGGTTTCGGTAAATCTGTCCGTAGCTCTTAGCAGGTCAGTGCTGATTGTGTTCCAGACGGACACACCCACACCACCACCAGAACAGGAGGGTAGAAGTCACGGGCAAGCAACGGACAACGTCGCTGGTTTCCATGGAGACTTCTGAGGGGGAAGAGAGCACACACACACACACACACACACACACACACACACACGTATAGTTTCACATGAGTCGTGTGGTGAGGGCTGTGCCACGTGTAGCTGGCAGTGGCTCTGTGACAGGTTGGGGATTTTGCATCAATAAACATCTAATGAGGTAGAAAACACGGGGAGGTGTACAGGGGGGGCTAAGATACATGTTGGCAATGGCTCCAGCCTTGCCTGGGAGTGGTCAACGTCTTACTGGTAAACGTTGGGCTTTGTAGGAAGGAAAGGAGTGGCTCGGACACAACGTTAGGAATGCTCCTTGGAAGGACACCTAGGAACCTTCATGTACTGGTGGGACAGAACTTCCAGCCCACTCCCTTCTCGTTTGGGGTTCTGCTTGTTTTCTGAATGACAGGTGGTACACACACACACACACACACATGGATGAGAGATGGATGTAGATGACTAGGTGACCTTGGAGTTATCTATGAACTCACACTGCTAGACACACACATGTATACAAACCGACATATAGCTCCCCACTCCATATAGCTCCCCACTCCGGCTAACGTGACCAGTTTTCTTCACCGCCCCTCCCCCACACACACACACACACATACAAAGACCTAATCTATGTGACAATACCTAGGTGGGCCTCGTAGCATCACAGTGTGACAGTGTTGTTGAGGTGAGACTTGTACAAGATCATTTACGACCAGGTGGCAGCAGTTCTCAATCGACATTTTAATTTGTATTAACAAGTATAGGTATGGATTTACACTCTTCTTAAAACATTTTGTTCATAATTCACTTTTTTGTTCATGTTTGTTTTGAGTTTTTTTTTTTTTGTACATGAATGTAGCGTGCAAGGCAAAGGCTGACATAGAAAAAGACTTGCTGGGTCAGTCCATGTGTCAGTCGGAGAGGGGGGGGGTCAGTCCATGTGTCAGTCGGAGAGGGGGGGGGGGGGGTCAGTCCATGTGTCAGTCAGAGAGGGGGGGGGGGGGTCAGTCCATGTGTCAGTCAGAGAGGGGGCGGGTCAGTCCATGTGTCAGTCGGAGAGGGGGGGGGGGGTCAGTCCATGTGTCAGTCGGAGAGGGGGGGGGGGGGGGTCAGTCCATGTGTCAGTCGGAGAGGGGGGGGGGGGGTCAGTCCATGTGTCAGTCAGAGAGGGGGCGGGTCAGTCCATGTGTCAGTCGGAGAGGGGGGGGGGGGGGTCAGTCCATGTGTCAGTCAGAGAGGGGGCGGGTCAGTCCATGTGTCAGTCGGAGAGGGGGGGGGGGGTCAGTCCATGTGTCAGTCGGAGAGGGGGGGGGGGGGGGTCAGTCCATGTGTCAGTCGGAGAGGGGGGGGGGGGGGGTCAGTCCATGTGTCAGTCGGAGAGGGGGCGGGTCAGTCCATGTGTCAGTCGGAGAGGGGGGGGGGGTCAGTCCATGTGTCAGTCAGAGAGGGGGCGGGTCAGTCCATGTGTCAGTCGGAGAAGGGAGGGGGGGGTCAGTCCATGTGTCAGTCAGAGAGGGGGCGGGTCAGTCCATGTGTCAGTCGGAGAAGGGAGGGGGGGGTCAGTCCATGTGTCAGTCAGAGAGGGGGCGGGTCAGTCCATGTGGCAGTCAGAGAGGGGGGGGGGGGGGGTGGGTCAGTCCATGTGTAAGTCGGATGGGGGGGGGGGTCAGTCCATGTGTCAGTCTGAGAGGGGGGGGGGGGTCAGTCCATGTGTCAGTCGGAGAGGGGGGGGGGGGGGGGGGTTAGTCCATGTGTCAGTTGGAGAGGGGGGGCGGGGGTCAGTCCATGTGTCAGTCGGAGAGGGGGGGGTCAGTTCTTTGGTCTGATGGCTCTGCCCGCGATGTGTGCTGTGGGGAGGCCGTCTCCCCCCTCTCTCGTGTGCTGTTCCCTAGATCCTCCGGGGCGGGGGCGGGGCTCTTTAGGGACGGGGCGGGGGCCGTGGCGGGTTTTTCTGGTCCTGCGGCCCGCTCCTTTCCGGGACTGGCCTTCTCTCCGTTCTTCTCCTCCACCTCCTGCTTCTCCTCCTCCTTCCTTCCTTCTTTGTGCTGCGTTGCGTCAGCTGTGGTGGAAGCAGACGGAGGGGGGTGAGAGACGGAGAAGGGGGGGGGGGGGGGCACACCCATCAGGCTCATCCCATCCCGCCCTTCCTCTCTCCCCCTGTTCCCGCCCTCCCCTCCTCCTCCTCCTCCCCTTCTCCTCCTCCTCCTCCTTTCCTCCCTCCCCTTCCTCCCCCCCTCCTCCCACTCCCCGGCGCTTACCATCTTCCATCGTGGGCATGTCTTCCTTGCAGGGGGGCAGGTCCCCGGGGCTGCCGCGGTTACGACCGGGTGACCTCTGTAACCGTGGCAACACCGCCTTCAGCTCTGGGGGAGGAAAACGAATCGGTTTTGGGACACGTTAGTGTGTCCGACGTGGCCCTTTATTCGGACTCAAACGTTCATCTGCTCAACGTATCGTTTCTGTTTGAATCTTTCCTACGCCAATGAGCGGAAGAACCCTTTCTAAAACACAGCGGAGGTGGAGAAATGGAGGGAGGAGGGAGTCAACCAATGGCCTCCCGCCGTGTGGCTGCTTGACGGGTCATGGGGGCTTGTGATTGGCTCACCTTCGGCATGGAGGGCGGCGGCATGCAGGAGAGAGTCCTCGTGGACCGACACCGCTCGCCTCTGGGGGAGGGGCTTCATGCGGGGGCGGGGCTGGGGCAGGCTCTCTGGAGGGCGACAGACAGAGGAAGGGAGGGTGAGGAAGAAACACACACACACACACACACACACACAGAGGAGAATAAACAAACACAGCACAATCGGATGAAACCCTTAGAGTTCACATCAACCCCGAGCAGTTGATGCAGGCACGGCGTGTGTGACGGAACACAGACTCCTACAGCACACAGCAGCAGCTGGTGGGGCTTAACCCTAACCCTAACCCTAACCCTAACCCTAACCCTAACCCTAACCCTAACCCTAACCCTACAGCACACAGCAGCAGCTGGTGGGGCTTAACCCTAACCCTAACCCTAACCCTAACCCTAACCCTACAGCACACAGCAGCAGCTGGTGGGGCTTAACCCTAACCCTAACCCTAACCCTAACCCTAACCCTAACCCTAACCCTACAGCACACAGCAGCAGCTGGTGGGGCTTAACCCTAACCCTAACCCTAACCCTAACCCTAACCCTAACCCTACAGCACACAGCAGCAGCTGGTGGGGCTTAACCCTAACCCTAACCCTAACCCTAACCCTAACCCTACAGCACACAGCAGCAGCTGGTGGGGCTTAACCCTAACCCTAACCCTAACCCTACAGCACACAGCAGCAGCTGGTGGGGCTTAACCCTAACCCTAACCCTAACCCTAACCCTAACCCTAACCCTAACCCTACAGCACACAGCAGCAGCTGGTGGGGCTTAACCCTAACCCTAACCCTAACCCTAACCCTACAGCACACAGCAGCAGCTGGTGGGGCTTAACCCTAACCCTAACCCTAACCCTACAGCACACAGCAGCAGCTGGTGGGGCTTAACCCTAACCCTAACCCTAACCCTAACCCTAACCCTACAGCACACAGCAGCAGCTTTACTTACCGTCTTACTTTAAATTACTTTTCTTACCGTCCGAGACAGACTGGGCCCTCTCTGCCCTGCCCTGCACGGTGGCTGGCCGTCGGGGGGAGGTGGCTGGGGGTGGCTCCCTGCGTGGAGAGGGGGCTGGGGCCGGAGTGTCCCCCTGCGTGGGAGGCTGGGGCTGGGCCTCGGTGTCCCCTCCCCTCCCCTCTGCCCCTGGGCTGGGACTGGGCTGACGAGGGCCCCCCGGGGCATGGAGGGGGGCGGGGGGCGTCCTCGTGCCGCCAACTGGGGTCGGCAGGGGGGGTTTGGCAGCGAGGAGGGGCTTGGGAGGGAGGGGCCCCATTGGCCTCTCGGGCACCGCCGGCTTGTCAGAACGGAGCGCCTCCAGGGCGGCCCCGCCCCCCTCACCACCGCCCCCCGCCATGCTGGCCCCTCGCTGGGGGGGACGCCTTGTGTCTGGAGACCAGGAGAGAGAGAGAGAGGGGGGGGAAGGAGAGAGAGAGAGGGGGGGAGAGAGAGAGGGGGGGAGAGAGAGAGAGAGAGAGAGAGAGAATGAGGCCAAAGAGACGGGAAATGGATGGAAGTGAGATCCCGTCCCTGGTGTGATATTCTCGTACCTGAGGAGGTGGGGTTAGGTTTAGCAGCATGTCTCTGGTATTAGTGTTATAAATAATATATATTCTCGTACCTGAGGAGGTGGGGTTAGGTTTAGCAGCATGTCTCTGGTATTAGTGTTATAAATAATATATATTCTCGTACCTGAGGAGGTGGGGTTAGGTTTAGCAGCATGTCTCTGGTATTAGTGTTATAAATAATCTATATTCTCGTACCTGAGGAGGTGGGGTTAGGTTTAGCAGCATGTCTCTGGTATTAGTGTTATAAATAATCTATATTCTCGTACCTGAGGAGGTGGGGTTAGGTTTAGCAGCATGTCTCTGGTATTAGTGTTATAAATAATATATATTCTCGTACCTGAGGAGGTGGGGTTAGGTTTAGCAGCATGTCTCTGGTATTAGTGTTATAAATAATCTATATTCTCGTACCTGAGGAGGTGGGGTTAGGTTTAGCAGCATGTCTCTGGTATTAGTGTTATAAATTATCTATATTCTCGTACCTGAGGAGGTGGGGTTAGGTTTAGCAGCATGTCTCTGGTATTAGTGTTATAAATAATATATATTCTCGTACCTGAGGAGGTGGGGTTAGGTTTAGCAGCATGTCTCTGGTATTAGTGTTATAAATAATCTATATTCTCGTACCTGAGGAGGTGGGGTTAGGTTTAGCAGCATGTCTCTGGTATTAGTGTTATAAATAATATATATTCTCGTACCTGAGGCGGTGGGGTTAGGTTTAGCAGCATGTCTCTGGTATTAGTGTTATAAATAATATATATTCTCGTACCTGAGGAGGTGGGGTTAGGTTTAGCAGCATGTCTCTGGTATTAGTGTTATAAATAATATATATTCTCGTACCTGAGGAGGTGAGATCCTGTCTCTGGTATTAGTGTTATAGATAATATATATTCTCTTACGTGAGGAGGTGGGGTTAGGGTTAGCAGCATGTCTCTGGTATTAGTGTTATAGATAATATATATTCTCGTACCTGAGGAGGTGGACATGGTGCGGGGCTTCATAAAGACAGGTGGAGGTTCAGGTTTCCGGTCCAGGATAGCACCTGGGGGAGACAGACAGGTTAGACACCATCAACTAGACTGAGCCCACACCTATAGACCAGCGGAGACAGAGCCTGTCGTCATCCAATCCCTGTCTTTCTCACGCGGATGTAGAATAGGATCACGGACGTTAATAATAATAATAATACTAATAATAACTTGAATTTAAGAGCGCCTTTCTAAAACCCAAGGACACTTTACAAGGCATATTAAAAACAGACAATTAAAAAGAGTACGCAACAATAATAACAAGGTCAGGTGGAGCTAAAGGCCTGGCAGAACAAGTATGTTTGAACTCGTTGAAACGTGTCCAGGGACCCTGCATCGGGGGAGGGTGTTCCAAATGGACGTTGCGTGTCAAACCCAGGGCACATGCACAGCATCGTGACGTGCACGTGGCCGCCGGAGGGAGAGTGGCGACCGTTTCCTCACGGCACCCACGGAGCAGGTCGAAGGTCAACCCCGTCCCCACGGAGCCTGCCCTGACCCCTCGCCGCCACTAGAGGGCGGCAGAGAGCAGGAGGAGGCAACTCAACCTCCCCGAGCGGACGCCCCAGACATGCCCTCTTCAGTTGACCCCTCTGGCAGAGCAGCGACCTACGACCTCCCATGACTCCCCCTCTGTCTCCGCGGAGACCCAGCCCATCCCGAGGAAGAGAGCAACAAACGTAGAAATACGGAAGCTAGACGGGGGGTGGGGACCGTGGGCCTTACCTTCCGAGTTGGCCTTCCTCAGTTCTTCGTCTTTGCTCTGGAACGAGACAGATTGAGAAGATCAGGGAACAGTGTTAGCCCTTTCATTTCAATTCACATGAATTAATTCATATGAATGAAACTACAGATTAGAGTCGCTCCGTAGAAACTGGATTAACCCCCTCACTGCTTCCTAAGGTTTAATCTTCTCTGTGTGCTAGCTATTGCACTCTCTCAGCAGGCCTGACGCTATTCTATTAGACAGATCAAACGGAAACAGCTTAGTCATACACTCCACTTTGGAACTACCTGGGAAATAATGGTGGAATTGCTGGATGAACGTGTAAATCTACCGGCCAACGTACAGTAGTGATGAAGAAATTCTAATCCTTAAATCAGAGGAAGAGGAAGGGGGTGAGGGACTGATGAAGGTATTAAACAGGCGGATACACAGAGAGCCCCCCCCCCCCCCCTTTCCCAACGGCCTCTTCATCATCCTCATCGTCGTGGTGACCAGTTGGCCCCGCCCCTTCCCTACCTGGGGGGTCTTGGCGTCGGCGGGCGGAGTCTTGGCCACGCCCATACGGTGCAGCATGACGTGGAGTCTCTGCTCGAAGCTGGACGTGCTCTCGGACGCGTGCTTCTACAGTAGCCAGGGGCCGCGCGCGCGCGCGCCCACACACACACACACACACACACACACACACACACACACACACACACACAGACACACACAGACACACACACAGACAGACACAACCTAATTGTCATCATCATCACCTTTACCTCCATCATGACCAAAGAAGAAGGAACCCTTATTTGGGGTTTGTTGTCTTTGTATCCACAGATTGCTCGGAAAGTTGTTGAATCCAGCACACACATGTACATACATACATGTAAACAATAGATGAACACATGGCTGTACTTTTTTGTGTCTACGTCTCTATTGTGTGTATGTGTTTGTGTGTGTGTGCGGGTGAATGTGTGTGTGTGTGTATGTGCGTGTGTGTTTGTTTGTGAGTGTGTGCACATGTGTGTGTGTGTGTGTATATGTGTGTGCGTGTGTGTGTGTGTGTAATGGCGGTACCTTTTGTGTGCTGACCCCCTCATCCGGCTCCAGGCCTGTCAGCAGGATGAGAGACTGGGACTTCCCCTCCCTCAGTGACCTCCGTGTGAACCTTAGCTTCCGCTCTTCCTCCGGCGTCCAACTCTTCTCCAGCAGCCTGCCCTTCTCTCTCTCCTTCTCTCTCTCACTCTCCCTCTCCTTCTCCTGCTCTCGCTCCGCCACCGCCGCCAGGGGGCCCGCCACAGGGCTGGGGGTAACCGTGGCCACCGCGTCCCCTTCCGGGTCAAGGGTCACGGGCCGCGGGGCCGCGGGGAGGTTGGCGGCGGCGGCGACGGAGGGAGCGGCCTCAGAGGGAGGCGGGGTCGACAGCGTCGTCGCGGCGACGGGCGCCATCTTGTCCTTCTTGCGGGCGGGCTCGTGGTCGCGTTCTGTCATGGCGGCATTAGAATCGTTAACACTCGCCACCATCTTAGAAACCTCCTCCACAGACTGCTGCCTGCCTCTCTCCTTCTCCCTCTCCTTCTCCCTCTCCCTCTCTTTCTCCCTCTCTTTCTCGGCACGGGCCGCCTCCCGCAGAGGCCGGATCAGGTCAGCGATGGAGGTCTTTTTGACCTTCGACCCCTCGCCTCCCTGCGGGGGGGCCGTCCCGCACACGCCCTCGCCCCCCTTGGCCGGCCGGCCGCCGCGAACCCTCCTGAAGGCAAAGAAGTCCCCAAACTTCTTCTTGATGTTTTTGGGAGGAGGAGCAGAGGGGGTGGCGGTGGCGGAGGAGGTGGACGGGGTGGAGGTGGGGGTGGATGCAGAGGAGGTGGGGGGAGCGGTGGAGGCGGGGGTGGGTATGGTGGTGGGCGGCGAGTCAGAGGATGGGGGAGGGACTGGGGAGACGGGGCGTGGCTCTGGGGGCGGGGTGGAGGCAGGGAGCCCCTCCCTCTCGGCCTTTCTGCAGCAGAAACAGCGGAAAGAGCAAAAAGCTACTCAGCACTCCTTCAGCACAGCGCAGGCATGTTCAGACCGCGTTACCCAGGGTGCACCAGCCACGAGGGGGCGTGCCCAGACACCATCAGCCTCCATCACAGACACATCCGGGGGAGGAGTTACACTTCTAAAACCAGCTATGGCCGTGGCTATGTAACCAAGCCAGGAGGAGGGACTGCTTTTGCTGGGTGGCATCGCGGTTGGAACATGCCAACTGAGTACTTATCACAGCACATTGTAAGTACTAGTTCTGTTCACTGAGTAGACCAGGGGGCTGCTCATTGAAATGCTCTCAGACACTCTGAATCCATTATTAATGCCTGCCTGGCCATCCTAATCTGGCAGGGTCAGCCTTTACGGGGCAATTTGGTTGGCTCAGTCGTGCCAGGCCAGATCAATCGCTGGAGCACCAGAGCCTTACAATCTAGTTCTTAGGGAAGTATTTCCTGAACCCATGACCGTATGACTCTGTCGTTTTTATTAGCAGAACTACATCTCTAATGATTTCCTACTGGCTGCTTACCATCAACACTTTAGAATAAGTTGGTGCCCTGAATGTTCCATACTCTGTGGCCTTAGCACTGTCTCTGTCGTCGCTCTAGTCTACCACAAGGAACCATTGGGCTACAGGGAGTAAAGGGGAGGGGTATCTGGGCAGGACAGGAAGTGGAGAGGAACTACAGTTGTAGTTCTTTCAGTTTGTGTGTCTCTAGTGGAGGCTTATAGTGGTTTCAGGCACATGCAGGTCTCCTTTTTAATTCTAGTGTCTGATGTCTCATGTTAAAATTTGTAATACTATTTATGAATACAGAAATAACGTGTTCAACGCATAACGGGGGGATTGTATATTTCAGTGTTTATGTTAGTTAGTGTGTTAGTATGTTTTATTTTGTGGCTGAAGAGATAGACACGGTTAGAGAGAGATGGAGTGTGTGTGTATGTGTGTGTGTGTGTGTGTGTGTGTGTGTGTGTGTGTGTGTGTGTGTACTCACAGGGGGTCCTCAGGGATGATCCTCTTGGTGAAGAACTCCTCCACTCCTTCGTCCACTCGGCCCATTGTCTTCATTGTCTCACTGACCTCATTCTCCGTGTCCGCTGTAGGCTCCTGCACGACCACAACAACAACACAGGGGTTTTCAGACAACAACAACAACAACAACACAGGGGTTTTCAGATGACAACAACAACAACACAGGGGTTTTCAGATGACAACAACAACAACACAGGGGTTTTCAGATGACAACAACACCAACAACAACACAGGGGTTTCCAGACAACAACAACAACAACAACACAGGGGTTTTCAGACAACAACACCAACAACAACCCCTGGTCAGTAAGTAAGTAAGTACCCCCAGTCTGTGTCCCCCCCCCCCCCCAAAAGAAGTACAGCGTGTGAGCAAAGTATTCTGACAGGCCCGGCGTGCAGGGGCAGGCACCGTGCAAACGGAACTACATGTTTCTGGTGGGAAGTGGGAGTACACACACACGCTGGCACACACACACACGCAGACACACACACACACGCAGACACACACACACACGCTGGCACACACACACACGCTGGCACACACACACACGCACACACACACACACACACTACAGAAACACAAGACAGCCGTGAGTCACTGTGTGATGTAACAAACATTCTCTTGCTGCGGTGGCGGAAATCCTACTGTACTGCTGTCAGGAGACAAACCGTCTGACTGTACACCAGGACCAATAGGATCACAGGGCCGTCTGTACGCCAGGACCAATAGGATCACAGGACCGTCTGTACGCCAGGACCAATAGGATCACAGGACCGTCTGTACGCCAGGACCAATAGGATCACAGGACCGTCTGTACGCCAGGACCAATAGGATCACAGGACCGTCTTACTGTACACCAGGACCAATAGGATCACAGGACCGTCTTACTGTACACCAGGACCAATAGGATCACAGGACCGTCTGACTGTACGCCAGGACCAATAGGATCACAGGACCACCTAACTGTACGCCAGGACCAATAGGATCACAGGACCGTCTGTACGCCAGGACCAATAGGATCACAGGACCGTCTTACTGTACACCAGGACCAATAGGATCACAGGACCGTCTGACTGTACCCCAGGACCAATAGGATCACAGGACCGTCTGAATGTACGCCAGGACCAATAGGATCACAGGACCGTCTGTACGCCAGGACCAATAGGATCACAGGACCGTCTGACTGTACGCCAGGACCAATAGGATCACAGGACCGTCTGTACGCCAGGACCAATAGGATCACAGGACCGTCTTACTGTACACCAGGACCAATAGGATCACAGGACCGTCTTACTGTACACCAGGACCAATAGGATCACAGGACCGTCTGACTGTACGCCAGGACCAATAGGATCACAGGACCACCTAACTGTACGCCAGGACCAATAGGATCACAGGACCGTCTGTACGCCAGGACCAATAGGATCACAGGACCGTCTTACTGTACACCAGGACCAATAGGATCACAGGACCGTCTGACTGTACCCCAGCACCAATAGGATCACAGGACCGTCTGAATGTACGCCAGGACCAATAGGATCACAGGACCGTCTTACTGTACACCAGGACCAATAGGATCACAGGACCGTCTGACTGTACGCCAGGACCAATAGGATCACAGGACCGTCTTACTGTACGCCTCTGTCCTGTGGTCCTTTGGTTCTCAGAGGCATCCAGTAAGACTGTCCTGTGATCCAATAGGTTCTCAGTCTTACTGTACGCCTATGAGAACCAAGAGGACCACAGAACCGTCTTACTGTATGGCTCTGAGAACCAATAGGACCACAGGAGACAAACCGTCTTACTGTACGGCACTGAGAACCAATAGGACAACAGGAGACAAAGCGTCTTACTGTACGGCTCTGAGAACCAATAGGACCACAGGAGACAAACCGTCTTACTGTACGGCTCTGAGAACCAATAGGACAACAGGAGACAAAGCGTCTTACTGTACGGCTCTGAGAACCAATAGGACCACAGGAGACCAACCGTCTTACTGTACGGCTCTGAGAACCAATAGGACCACAGGCCGAAAGGAGGAGAGGAGAGAGGGATTTACGAGGGAGGGAGAGGGGGAAAGAGAGGGGGAAGGAGAAAGGGTGATGCTCATAGAAGTATGGACACAGCTACGAGGGATTAGAAAACACTCTCTCACAAATTGCACTATATACAGTAGATAATGTGTCTGTGTGTGCATGCATGCGTGCGTGCCGTGTGTGTTCCTTGGTAGTCCCTGGAGATCACGTTACCTTGCCTTCCCACCCCCACAACATCACACCTCCCAGACACACCCCACCCTCCTTTCTCTCTCTCTCTCCATCCTCCTCCTCTCTCCCCCTCTCTCTCTCTCTTTCTATCCCTCTCTTTCATAAAGAGAGAGCCACACACACACACACACACACACGTGCCAAGGCCTCCAGGCGTAGTGGCTCCTGTGAGTCGGAGCTTCAGCCAACGCGCTGCAGAGACACCATGCTGCCGTAGCAACCGTATGCAAATCGCACTGCCGCACCACACCGAGAAAGGAATTACGGACGGCCAATCGCAACGCTCCGTGCTGTATCGTTACACACCATCTCCAGAGAAAGGAGACTACATGAGAGCCTGTTTTAAAAACAGTACACACACACACACACACACACACACACACACACACACACACACACACACACATATCAACACACACACACACCATGTGGTGAGTATCCAAGGCAGTGAAACTGGTCGCAGTGTGTGTTATCGTGCATGTCCCTGATCTGTCTCTTAAAATGGGGGGTGGGACCCTGTTGTGTCCAAACTGCCCATTGCCTGCGCAAGAGAATGACAACATCATCGGCCAATTGAATCAGGGCAGTGGCAACATCTACACGATAGCTTTTGTAGGTGTAACAGTCATATGACGCCGAATTGACAGCCAATAGCATCACAGAAAAGATTAGGGGAACAACCTGCTGAGACTGTTTCTTCACATAGGGAAATTGACCCCAACCAACAGGTTTGAACAAAAAGCAACCTCAGTGGGCTGCATTGTCTGCTTCTACTAAATACATCAATTATTAGCATTGATGCTTTGAGTTGCAATGTTATTTGTGTAACCAATGGTCTACAACAGTATTGTTTGTCATGCTTCATAGCTGAAATGGTGTTAAGCTAGAGGGCCAATGCTGTCTGCTAAAGTTATTGAAAATAGTTAGGTAGGCTAGCAGTAGTGGTCAGGTTGGCTAACTGTAGTAGTTTGGTTGGCTAGCAGTAGTTAGGTTGGCTAGCAGTAGTAGATAGGTTGGCTAGCAGTAGTTAGGTTGGTTAGCAGTAGTTATTAGTTTGGCTAGTGGTAGTTGTTAGGTTGGTTAGCAGTAGTAGTTAGGTTGGCTAGCAGTAGTAGATAGGTTGGCTAACAGTAGTTAGGTTGGTTAGCAGTAGTTGTTAGGTTGGCTAGCAGTAGTTAGGTTGGTTACCAGTAGTTGTTAGGTTGGCTAGCAGTAGTTAGGTTGGCTAGCAGTAGTAGTTAGCTTAGCTAGCAGTAGTTGTTAGGTTGGCTAGCAGTAGTAGTTAGCTTAGCTAGCAGTAGTTGTTAGGTTGGCTAGCAGTAGTAGTTAGCTTAGCTAGCAGTAGTAGTTAGCATGGCTAGCATGTACCAGTAGTTCCTGGGACTATTCCCAAAGGTTCCAAAATCAGTTCCAAATCTCTTCCACCTGACTGACTCTGTGGAGGAGCCCAGCTGACACAGCCCCCCGGTGTGGATGACAGGCCAACTCAGAGGCCGGCGCGACTCTGTTCTGTGCAGTAAGCACTCCTCACCCAGAGACAGACAGAGACAGAGACAGAGACAGAGACAGAGACAGAGACAGAGACAGAGACAGAGACAGAGACAGAGACAGAGACAGAGACAGAGACAGAGACAGAGACAGAGACAGAGACAGAGACAGAGACAGAGACAGAGACAGGGCTTGTGTGTGTGTGTGTGTGTGTGTGTGTGTGTGTGTGTGTGTGTGTGAGAGAGCACTTATCTAACTAGGCCAAATCCACAGAGCAGCTCAGAGACAGAGCAGTGCATATAGACTATCGGACTGGCGTTAATATACGCTGAGGTTATGGCTGATTGGCCTTCTTCATATTCCTTTGCTGTAGCTTCTCCTGCTGTCCCAGGCCTATGGTAGTAGGGGAGATCCACCAGGTGCTGCTATCAGAGGCAGCCCGATGGAGGGATGGAGGAATGGAGGGATGGAGTGATGGAGGGATGGATCAGTAAGTCAGCTCTGGTACCAAGGGTTTGGGTACTTCTGTCGCCCCTATCCCTCTCCATCACGCTTGTTCTCTCTAGGTTTTTCCCTCTATCCCTCTCTCTCTCTCTCACACACACACACACACACACACTGGCAGTAGTGGCAGCAACGAACACCTGTTCCCTGTTCAACCCGCCAGGAAGGCATGTTAGCATGCATGGTAGATATTCTTACACACACACACACACCATCCCACGTTAAAACCCACACAGTATGCTTACGCCCCCCCCCCCCCCCACCGCCCCTTCTCTCATCTTTATGCCATCTGATAGACTATACCTGACACCTCTCCTTGATCGCCCCCCCCCCCCTTCACATTGCCTCTCTCCCGTTGGTGCCAGAATCGTTCAAAACAAACCTCATTTCTTTTTTCCCTTCCCTCATTTCTATTTTCCCTTCCCTCATTTCTATTTTCCCTTCCCTTATTTCTATTTTCCCTTCCCTTATTTCTATTTTCCCTTCCCTTATTTCTTTTTTCCCTTCCCTTATTTCTTTTTTCCCTTCCCTTATTTCTATTTTCCCTTCCCTTATTTCTATTTTCCCTTCCCTTATTTCTTTTTTCCCTTCCCTTATTCATTTCCAGGAGGGCTAATCTCTTCCGACCCGGCCACCACTGAACAACCCCTTAACCCGCCTGAACCTGTACCGACCGCTCCGACTGCCAGCCTGAGACGATCCGAGTGTGACCAGGTCTTTACGTTCCCGGAGGACTCGTCGGTAGGAAGCCAGCATGGAAGCCTAGCGGTCATGGCTCCTCTTTCCTTTTCGCTGAGACTCTCAATACAGCCGGACAATCCAGGAAAACACCTAGTTCTCTGTTCCCAATCCCTGTGTGGGAGAATCTGCCGAGAGCATACGGTCACTTTGTCTGTTGCTCGAAATTCCAACTGCACTCTCAGTCCAACGCCATCACCCGTCAAATGAAATATAACAGCAGGAAGATTCATTTAACCGATGGCGGACTGACCTCCTGTTCCCCTGATGCATAATGCCTTAACGTATAACATCAGTCAATCATGCGGCCATTACTTCCTCTCCGTCCAATCATTCAGCAGGTACTTCAGGGCTACACCAATCAGCTCCTTTATTACTACTGCCTGGGCAGGCGGAGCATCAATCACAGGGTAAACAGATCACACAGCTGTGAGAGAGGTGATTCATCAGGCCGGTGGTGGCGGCTCGCTGCCGTAAATATAAATATAGTGGCGCACACACACACATCCACACACATCTACACACACACACACACACATCCACACACACATCCACACACACATATCCACACACACATCCACACACATACACATCCACGCACTCATCCACACATACATACACACACACACACACACACACACACACACACACAGGCAAGCAAGCAAGCAGACACATACACCCAAGGTTCCCTAATGTATCACCCTGCTAATATTCTCACAAGAGCTATCTCTTTGCAGCGTCGTGGCTTTGATCTGCTACCTGAGCACTCCAAACACACGTCAAACATGTCAAACAGAAGCCAACAACATCACCGGCACACACACACACACACACACACACACCGACAGAGGACAGGACCCCCATTAAACCCTTGAGCAAAAGTAGGTTCTTTGGAAATCATTGACATGAAAAAAACAGGACTAAATGCAATTTGCACACTCACACACACACACACACACACACACACACACACACACACACACACACACACACACAGCATGCGTGGTCCCAATTCACGGATTCGCGGGTGCTTCCCCTCCTTGGAGGATTGACAGGAGAGTGAGAGTACTAGAGAGAGGAGTCCCTCTTTAATGTGAAAACATGAATAATTGAGTTGGCGGGGAGAGCGAGAGAGAGGGTGACAGCGGAGGGAGAGAAAAAGAGACAGAAAGAGAAAGACGGAGAGAGAGAGGAGGGCGGAATAGGAGTGACAGACAAGGGGGGAGAGCTATCATCAAGATGGAGCGATCTCCACTCACATATAGGAGAGAAAACACACACACTCACACACACACACACACAGACATGGCTGCCATCATAACAACAGCATCTCGCTAAACCAGGAGCTACACAAATGAAGGAGCGAGGGAGAAGAGAGACGGAGAGATGGAGATAGAACAAGGGGGGGATGGTGGAGAAGGGGATGCAGGGAGTGAAAGCTGCAGCAACCTGGCAACGCTGTCCTTCGGAGCGTACACACACAGCCTCCCTCCCCCATCCCTCCATCCCTCCATCCCTCCCTCTCTCTGTCTCTCCATCTCTCCATCAACCTCCCTCATCACTTTGCCTCCGTGTCTCTCTTCCTCCATTTCATCTTCTTTCCACCCTTTCTCTCACTGAGCCCCCTTCGGCTCTCTGCAATTAGCCCCCCCCCCCCTCCCTCCCCACACTATCTCTCAATATTTCCATGCTTCTCCATTCTGCGTCCCTCTGTGTGTGTGTGTGTGTGTGTGTGTGTGTGTGTGTGTGTGTGTGTGTGTGTGTGTGTGTGTGTGTGTCTTACCTGGGGCCTGCTGGGGGGCTGAGTGTGCGTGCGTCGTGGCCGTGGTCTGGAGGCTGTGTAGTGGCGCAGCGTCTGGCCCTGGACGGGGAGATCCATGGAGGTAAGGGGGAGCGGGCCGGGGCCGTGCCCAGGGAACGCTGCTCCTCGGCGGGGCTCAATGTGGCGGCGAACAGCCTCCTCCTCGGTAGCAACCGGAGCCCAGCGAGCAGCAACCAGCGATGCTGCTGCAGCATCCGCCTCTCCCTCCCTCCGCTCGCCTGTTCCCCGCTCCGCCTCGCCCTCCCTCCTCCTCCTGCTCCCTCCTTCAAAGGGGGCGGGGCTTGCCGCGCTCAGCTGGCCGCCTGACACGGTGACTGACAGCAGTGTCACCGCGGCGTCCCGCCCCCTCCCCCCGCCCCCCCCAGGAGAGCTCCCCTCTTCCCCCTCCCCCCTCATTCTCTCCCTGCTGATAATGCATGCAGCTCCCTCTCTCTCCTCTCTCCCCTCTCGCCTGCTGCTCAGCATCCAAATCCAACAGACCTATAGACAGAGAGAGAGAGAGAGAGAGAGAGAGAGAGAGAGAGAGAGAGAGAGAGAGAGAGAGGATGGGGGAGAGAGAGAGAGAGAGAAGGATGAAAAATACAGAAACAGGGAGAGCTGGGGAAACCCACCTCCCATTTATAGAGCCTATGATTGAATGTATGTATGAATAACTAGGGCAGCGCCTCCACACAAGGTATAGGCAGGGAGGCGCAGAGAGGAGAGGAGAGGAGAGGAGAGGAGAGGAGAGGAGAGGAGAGGAGAGGAGAGGAGAGACAAAAGGAGCAAACAGCCAAGCTAACCAGCCAGCACACACACACACACACAGCCTGAGGGAGAGAGAGGGAGTGGAAAGCCCAAACGAGTAAATACATCTTTGTTATCTGTCTCTCCGCTTAAAGACAGAGGTAGGAGTGGGGAGGCTTACAGAAAGGCAGAGAGAAGGAGGGAGAGAAGGAGGGAGAGAGAAGGAGGGAGAGAAGGAAAGAGAGAAGGAAGGAGAGAAGGAGAGAGAAGGAGGGAGAGAAGGAAAGAGAGAGAAACAGGTAACAACAGAAGCCAGGCTGCAGAAGAGAAGACTTGAAAAAAGAGGGGGAGGGGTTGAATCATAGCTCTAAGCTGGTGCCCCAAAAGCCAAGTCCCCTCTACCCCTAACCCTCCCCTCCCCCACCCCTCATGCCCCCCCCCCCCCCCCCATGGTGAAGTGCAGTGAGCTGAGAGTAATCGGGCTGTGCTCCAGTTTGTTGCTGGTGAAAACACGCAGCTGGAGTCTGGCTCGGTCCAGCCTGGTACAGCCTGGTTTGCAATGGTCCAGCCTGGTACGGCCTGGTTTGCAATGGTCCAGCCTGGTACAGCCTGGTTTGCAATGGTCCAGCCTGGTACAGCCTGGTTTGCAATGGTCCAGCCTGGTACGGCCTGGTTTGCAATGGTCCAGCCTGGTACGGCCTGGTTTGCAATGGTCCAGCCTGGTACGGCCTGGTTTGCAATGGTCCAGCCTGGTACGGCCTGGTTTGCAATGGTCCAGCCTGGTGCGGCCTGGTTTGCAATGGTCCAGCCTGGTACGGCCTGGTTTGCTATGGGCCGGCCTGGTACAGCCTGGTTTGCAATGGTCCAGCCTGGTACGGCCTGGTTTGCTATGGGCCGGCCTGGTACAGCCTGGTTTGCTATGGTCCAGCCTGGTACGGCCTGGTTTGCTATGGGCCGGCCTGGTACAGCCTGGTTTGCTATGGTCCAGCCTGGTACGGCCTGGTTTGCTATGGGCCGGCCTGGTACAGCCTGGTTTGCTATGGTCCAGCCTGGTACCGCCTGGTTTGCTATGGTCTGGCCTGGTCTGGCCCGGTCTGCCATGGCCTGGTCTGCTATGGTCTGCGTTGGTCCAGGGTAGAGCACAGTCTGGTGGGGCACCCACATGTTGGGGGGAGGGGGTCTACCTCCAGAGCACAGTCTGGTGGGGGGAGGGGGTCTACCTCCAGAGCACAGTCTGGTGGGGCACCCACATGTTGGGGGGAGGGGGTCTTCCTCCAGAGCACAGTCTGGTGGGGCACCCACATGTTGGGGGGAGGGGGTCTTCCTCCAGAGCACAGTCTGGTGGGGGGAGGGGGTCTACCTCCAGAGCGTCGACCCCTCTCAAGTTCGCTGATTATAACGTGTGTTCAGTAGGTCAGTTGGGAGGAGATTCAAACAATGCAAAATGATCAGACAACCCACACACACACACACACACACACACACACACACACACACACACACACACACCCCACCCCCACACCAGGGGGACGTCTCATCAGTTGAACTGCTTTACAGAGTAATGTGCTAACCCTAACCCTAACCCTAACCCTAACCCTATACACACTTGGCGGCTGGGGACAATCTCATTAAAACTCACTGTAATCCCCTCTCTTTCTATCTTCCCCTCTCTTTCTCTCTTTCCCCCTCTTTCTCTCTTCCCCTGTTTCTCTCTTTCCCCCTCTCTTTCTCTCTTCCCCCTCTCTTTCTCTCTTTCCCACTCTCTCTCTCTTCCCCCTCTCTTTCTCTCTTCCCCTCTCTTTCTCTCTTTCCCCCTCTCTTTCTCTCTTCCCCTCTCTTTCTCTCTTTCCCCCTCTCTTTCTCTCTTTCCCCCTCTCTTTCTCTCTTTCCCCTTCTCTTTCTATCTTCCCCTCTCTCTTTCTCTCTTTCCCCCTCTCTTTCTCTCTTCCCCTCTCTTTCTCTCTTTCCCCCTCTCTTTCTATCTTCCCCTCTCTCTTTCTCCCTCTCTTTCTCTCTTCCCCTCTTTTTCTCTCTTTCCCCCTCTCTCTCTCTTTCCCCCTCTCTTTCTATCTTCCCCTCTCTTTCTCTCTTTACCCCTCTCTTTCTCTCTTCCCCTCTCATTCTCTCTTTCCCCGTCTCTTTCTCTCTTTCTCCCTCTCTTTCTCTCTTTCCCTCTCTTTCTCTCTTTTCCCCTCTCTTTCTCTCTTTCCCCTCTCTTTCTCTCTTTCCCCCTCTCTTTCTATCTTCCCCTCTCTTTCTCTCTTTCCCCCTCTCTTTCTCTCTTTCCCCCTCTTTTTCTCTTCCCCTCTCTCTCTCTCTTTCCCCCTCTCTTTCCCCCTCTCTTTCTCTCTTTCCCCCTCTCTTTCTCTCTTTCCCCCTCTCTTTCTCTCTTCCCCTCTCTTTCTCTCTTTCCCCCTCTCTTTCTCTCTTTCCCCCTCTCTTTCCCCCTCTCTTTCTCCCTCTCTTTCTCTCTTCCCCTCTCTTTCTCTCTTTCCCCCTCTCTTTCTCTCTTGAAACACCCTCATTTTCTCCCTCCAGCCAAGCTATCTAGCGGTAGGCCACATGGCTGGAGGGGTGAGTTGTTGATTGTAGATTGCTCTGTCATGGTCACACTGCGTTGCCTGACCTTACACACACACACACACACACACACACACACACACACACACACACACACACACACACACACACACACACATACACACACACACTGCCCCCTTCCCCTGGGCGGCTGCAGCTTAGCCCTGATTGGTTCATCAAACACTGATCAGGCTCAACCCCTGGCCTTTTAACTGTGTTTCCAGCCAGCCAATCAGAGCGGGGTCGAAGATTAGAGCTGCAGCTGGTGCTGCTCCATTCGATTGGATCAAAGAGAACTAACAGCCGCCAATCAGATTAGAGAGGATTTAGTGGGGAGAGAGGAGGATGGGGCGGGGGGGGGGGGGGGGGGGGGGGGGGGGTCTGGGGGGGGGGGGTGCTCCTGCTGGTCTCAGACCAGTTCCCCCACTGCAGTCAGGACCTAGAGAGGTAGAAAGCATCGCCATTCACAGCATGAAACAAAAATATGAAATATTACATTATGGTCGTTCTGTCACGCTCCAGGCCCGAGTGACAGGATGAGAGAGACAGAGAGAGAGAGAGACAGAGAGAGAGAGAGAGAGAGAGAGAGAGAGAGAGAGAGAGAGAGAGAGAGAGAGGGACAGGAAGAGAGAGACAGAGAGAGAGAGAGAGAGAGAGAGAGAGAGAGAGAGAGAGAGAGAGAGAGAGGGACAGGAAGAGAGAGACAGAGAGGCGTCCAGTCTCCAACTAATCATTTGATTGGTTTCACCTGTGCCTTATGCCAGTCTATTTAAGTTCCGGTTTGATCGTTCCTGTGCTCCGCAATTCCTAGGTTTGTGTGAGGAAAACCCTAATCTCCTGACAGAGCAACATTCTTATTCTACCTTGTGTTCTTATTTGTGTTAGATGAATCACTTGTAGACCTCTATCTGCATTTGGGCTATTCCTGGGTAATGTGACATAAATACGCAGGGTTATGTATGGCTGGTCCTGCTTACTCTTCACGGAGGGGGCTGGTCGGATGCTCTTGCATTGGAAGCTGTTCCTCCAGATCACTGGATGATACTGAGGCACAAGACAGACAGGAGAGGGGAGAAGAGGTGGAGGGAGGACAGGTCAGTTAATCAAACATGCCTGAAGCGTAGGAAATGTCTCAACACGTTTCATGTCTGCTGTACTTTGCCCAGGTTGTCTGAGGGCCAATCATCAAGCCAGGTTGTCTGAGGGCCAATCATCAAGCCAGGTTGTCTGAGGGCCAATCATTTGTGTCTTACCTCATCAGTGGGGAACTCGTGATCAACCAATCGTAGCTGGGGAACGTTGTTCCTGTAGGCGGAGCCAGAGTTCTCCTTTATATGGTGGTCCTGAATATACGCATAAACAATGAAAAATAAAACACCAAGCTATATGCACACGCACACCCACACATGACACACACACACAAACACACACATGTAGTTGGTGTCTCACCAGCTTGTCCTGTGTGAGGGCGAGGTCCTGAAGAACCTGTTGCATGATGCTGTCCACCAGAGAAGAACACACTGCCTGTCTCATCTCACTGGGACAGGGGAACAGATGGACAGGGAGACAGGGGGACAAAGGGACAGGGGGACAAAGGGACAGGGGGACAAAGGGACAGGGGGATAAAGGGACAGGGGGACAAAGGGACAGGGGGACAGGGATGAGGGCCGACAGAGGGAGACAGGGTGAATGGGGGACAGGACGGCAGACCCCAGAACACCAAGGGGAAACGGGTTTGTTTCTTTTTCTGCCACTTTAGAGTGGAGGATGTCCTGGTTTATCATTATGTACCATTTGAAATATTCTAAGAGCGACGGTAGAAAGGTGGACCTGCAGGGCTGAGTGTGTGTGTGCGTGCGTGCGTGCGTGTGTGTCCACTGTCTCCTCACCAGAGCTTGTTGCTCACGGCGGTGGCCGTGTGCTGCATCAAGGTGCTCTGCAGGAAGAGCTGTGTCTGACTGGCCCAGAGGGACGCACCCTCAGCCAGGCGCTCACACACCCCCGACCCCTGGCTGACCCCCGGGCACTCGGACTCCAGGCAGGTCTGCAGGGCCCGGGTCAACTCCTGGCAGGCAGGCGACAAGTAACACCCTGGATTACACACAAGTAACACGCTCCCTAAAAACCAGGGACCAGAAACTAAACCGACCTTGACACATTTTAATATTTTAATTATTACTTAAATGTAATTTTTATGATTTTAGTCATTTCTTTTGCCTCTTAACGGTGGTTTGTTTTGTTTAGTTAACATTCATCTTTTTGTATTAATGACTGTAAAGCTGCTTTCTTGGCCAGGTCTCCCTTGAAAAAGAGATTTTTGTCTCTCAATGGGACTCCCTGGTTAAATAAAAGTCTGATAATACTAATCCAAATCGAATTCCTGCCAGTGAAAAGGGAAAATCTGGGATTAAAGCTCCTTGGAAGCACAACCAGAGCTCAGCGCAGGAACGCCGGTACCTGCAGGTCTCCGGTCATGTAGTCAGCCAGCGCTGTGGCCGTCTCAGAGAGGATGTGACGCAGCCTCTCTCCACTAGAGGGCGTCCTGGTCAACTCAAACAGACAGGGAAGCAGCTGGACACCAAACAACAGGGGGACTATTATCATTTTATTATAAGACTTCTAACAAGGGTTACATAACAGAAATTAATCTGGGATATTATTTGAATAGTATCCCTACAGAAATTATCCTTTTATTGCACCTTAAAGTTGGGTACATTTGACGTTTGAGTGTAGACTAGCACATACCTTGACAGAGGTTCTGGCTTGGAGAAGCACTTCCTCTGCAGACAGGATGTCATCCTGCACTTCCTGTATGTTGACGTGGGTCAGAGGTCGTAGACCATCCTGGAGGCGCTGACACAAACCCAGCACCTCCTGGAACGACAGAGGTTTGAACTTACTAACAACTCACAGACAGGCAAAGGGCCAGACAGACACAGAGACAGACAGAAAGACAGACAGTGAGACAGACCGACAGACAGACAGACAGACAGACAGACAGAC
>CM030190.1:12082812-12085312 GCA_017639675.1 Aplochiton taeniatus
AGGCGTCTTTGTCAGTGACGAATTTGTGCAAGTTTCACCGCTTGCTGTTCCTTCAACGAGGATTACTGTGTCGGGGGGGCCCCCATTCATTCCCAATGAAGCTCTGGAGAGAGGGCTGCAGCGATTCGGGAAGTTTGCGAGTGCTTTTAGATCAGTAAGTCTTGGATGCAAAGACGTGAAACTAAAACATGTTCAGTCTCTGCGGAGACAGGTGTTAATGTTTTTAGAATCACCAACACAATCATTAGACATTTCGTTTCGTGTTAAATATGAGGAGGGGTTTTAAATGGTGTATGCGAGCTCAGGAAGCATTACATGTTTTGAGTGTGGGATGTGGGACATAAGCGGTGCGCTTGCCCGCACAGACAACAGGCAGCCCCGGCTCCTGAGGCTGAGGCTGTGGAGGGAGGTAGGTCTTTGGGAGAAATGGAGAGCCAGAAAAAGGGAGTTTGACTCTTTAAGCCAATGGTGGGAGGTGGGCAAAGCGCAGATAAGGGTGTTCTGTCAGCAGTACACCTCTCACTCGACACTTTACTCGGTTACTTCCTCATGAGAGCACTAGCCTGTTGCGGGATAAGAGGAAGGAGCTGGCTGTATTTTTGCAGGAACGAGGGAAAGGGGGTATGGTTAGAGCTCGGTTTGTTGGGATAAAGGATATGGATGCTCCAAGTTCATTCTTTTTTAACTTGGAAAAATCATTGGCCCAAAAGAAACAGATGGCCTGTCTTTGCCTTCCTGAGGGGAGGGTGACCACGGACCCGGCTGAGATGAGGAAGCATGCAGTGGACTTTTATACTGCCCTCTATGGGCGGAGGACTGTGACGAGGAGTCTGCCGCAGAGCTTCTTCAGGGGCTGCCTCAGCTGAGGCCTGGGGAGCAGGCTCTTTTGGACGCTGAGCTCACCTTGGAGGAGCTCACTGCAGCAGTCAAGCAGCTGGCTTCAGGTCGTGCTCCCGGGATAGATGGGCTGCCTGCTGAATTTTACAAACAGTTCTGGGACTCTCTGGGGGTTGATTTCCTGGAGGTCCTACTGGAGTGTTTTCAGATGGGCTCACTACCAGTGTCCAGCAGTCGAGGAGTTCTCTCCTTGCTGCCTAAGAAGGGGGATTTGGCGTTTTTAAAGAACTGGAGACCGGTTGCTCTTTTGTGCACCGACTACAAAGTACTGTCTAAGGTGTTGGCAAACAGGCTCAAGGACTATTTAGAAATTCTGGTACACAAAGATCAGTCATATTGCATCCCTGATCGATCTATAATGGACAACATTTTTCTCATGAGGGATGTAACGGATGTATGCAATGTATATGAGCTTGACGTTGGGATACTGTCCCTAGATCAGGAGAAGGCCTTTGATTGTGTGGACCATAGGTTTTTGTTTTCTGTATTGAGGGCTTTTGGTTTTGGGGAGGGGTTTATGTCCTGGGTAGGCCTGTTGTACGGGGGGGCATCGTGTATGGTTAAGGTGGGGGGTGGTTTGAGCCGTCCCATTCCGGTTAGGAGGGGGATTAGGCAGGGCTGCCCCATCTCAGGCCAACTGTACTGCCTGGCAGTGGAACCCTTGCTATGCAGGCTAAGAGAGAAGCTGACAGGGGTCTAAAATGTGGAAGGAGGGGCATGAAGGTGTTAGGGGTGTACCTGGGAAAGGATGACTTTCAGATGCAGAACTGGGAGGGTGTAGTGGAAAAGGTGTGTGCTAGGTTGTCTCACTGGAAATGGTTGTTGCCCCAGCTGTCCTACAGGGGAAGGGTTCTGGTTGCCAATAACTTGGTCGCCTCGACGCTATGGCACTTGTTAATTGCCCTTCCTCCACCAAGGGGCCTCATTGAGGGCAGAGGGCAATTGTGGACTTTTTCTGGTCTGGGCAGCACTGGATACGGGCGCCGGCCTTGTATCTGCCTGTGGGAGAAGGGGGTCAAGGTCTCATAGACATTCCATCGCGGGTGATGGCTTTCAGGATCCAGGCAGCACAGAGGCTGCTATACCACTGCGGGCTGAGCTGGCTGGATACAGCAAGGCTGCTGCTGAAGAAGGCTGGCCGTCTTGGCTACGACAAACAGCTGTTTCTGCTGCAGGAGGGAGAGGCTGACCTAACGGGGCTATCCCCATACTATAGTTCAGTTTTACAGGCGTGGCAGGTCTTTGAGGCCACCCGCATACCGGCTTCAACACCAGGAATGTGGCTGTTTCAGGAGCCACTGTTTTTCAGCAGCTTCATCCAGTCCAGGACTTTGTCCTCTGCCAGTCTGCGGACTAGACTACGTGAGGTTGGGTGTGTTAAGCTGGGCCATCTAATGCAGCTGACTCACTCATCATCCCAGAGGCTGGAGGACATCAACATCAGGTCCTCCAGAGTGCTCCATCGGGTTGTGGAGGAGGTCTGTGCGTCCCTGCCAGGGCCTTGTAGACTGTATGCCGAGAACAGTACTCTTTCTGACCTATGGGAGGAAGACTGTGAGTACAGCTTCCCGGCCCTGAATGTCACCCCTGCTCTGGGGGAGTG
>CM030190.1:12090312-12112812 GCA_017639675.1 Aplochiton taeniatus
ACCCTCACCACCATTATCCACACTATCACCCTCACCACCATTATCCCCACTATCACCCTCACCACCATTATCCACACTATCACCCTCACCACCATTATCCACACTATCACCCTCATCACCATTATCCACACTATCACCCTCACCACCATTATCCCCACTATCACCCTGACCACCATTATCCACACTATCACCCTCACCACCATTATCCACACTATCACCCTCACCACCATTATCCCCACTATCACCCTCACCACCATTATCCCCACTATCACCCTCACCACCATTATCCACACTATCACCCTCACCACCATTACCCACACTATCACCCTCACCACCATTATCTACACTATCACCCTGACCACCATTATCCACACTATCACCCTCACCACCATTATCCACACTATCACCCTGACCACCATTATCCCCACTATCACCCTCACCACCATTATCCACACTATCACCCTCACCACCATTATCCCCACTATCACCCTCACCACCATTATCCCCACTATCACCCTCACCACCATTATCCCCACTATCACCCTCACCACCATTATCCCCACTATCACCCTCACCACCATTATCCACACTATCACCCTCACCACGATTATCACCCATAGGGATGGCATAGGGCCCCCGAAGCGACCAGGGGCCCCCCAAGCTGACATTTTAGTCTCTTTTTTTCTCTCTAGAAACTAATATGACCGGTCTGTATTGGTAACAAACCACCCTTGTGTGCTGAGAGAAAACAGTTTGCCTGTAGGCATGTATTTTTCCTGGATCTCTTAAAGTCCCCTTCCTATGACAACCAAGTTTTGAACGTTGTTAATATGTCCCTGTGGTGTGTTTCATGTGATACAAGACCTATCAGGAGGAAAATAAGCAGCCAACGCCAAGGCTGAGCATTTCGGCGTTGAAAATGCAGTGCACCAAGGACAGTCACAAACGGGCGACTTCAGACAAGGTAATTGGACATATTTTGAAGAAAAAACATAAGACATGATTTATACGTAGAACATATAAACTTTTATAAAATGATTGGAGGCAGACTTTAAATTCCATATGTTAAAGTGTACCAGATTGATGCAGTTACATTTTAAATTCCAAACGTTTCGCACAGGGCCCTCCAAAAGCTAGAACCGGCGCTGCCCACAGTGAATGGGCTGATATGAACACACACACACACGCTCACACGCACGCACGCACGCACACCCGTTGTTAAGGAAAGGACAGCCGGACTCACCTGTTGTCAAGGTGACTGAAGTCCAGCAGGTTGAACTCTCGGCAGTTGTGCATGTGGTAGATGTTGTCGACGTCCTGCCAGGAACAAACACACGCTCAGCCGTGACGAAAGGGACAACTTGAAACCAGACATCACCAACAAGTGTTTTGTGTTAGCGTGAGGTCATCATTGTGCGACAGCGGCCACTGACCCACTGGATCTCCTCCTTGCAGGGGGATTCGTTGAAGTCACACAGAGCAGCATAGGTATCAGAGAACCCTCCTGACACACACACAGAAAAACACCATTACACACCAAATTTTATAAGACAGGGATAACATTCACCACAATCTAATTCAACACAACAAAGTGATGTTGTTGTTGGCTCTGTCTCATGGACCTACACACCACATGGTCCTGGCACTCCTAGCTGCTCCTCTACTTGGCTGGCCAGGAAACACAGACGCTCCACCAGCTCTGGAGGAACCTCCTTCAGGAGCCGCCTGAGCACACACACACCCACCCACACACACACACACACACACACAAACACACACACACACACACACACACACGCACGCACACACACACACACCTAATGGTCACTAATGCAGAAAGTAGGATGAAGGGAGAAAGAGGAGAAAGGGGGAGAAAGAGAAGGAAGGAGAGGTTCTGGGATAGGGTAATGAGACTGACCCCGGCGACGAATCAGGGAAGATCTTCTTGAGCGAGGCGGTCACCTGACTGACCATGGCTTCGAGGTCCTCCACACGGGACAGGCTGAGGGAGAAGTGGGCCCTGTCCGTCTCTACCACCACCTGACACACACAAACACACACAAACACACACACACACACACACACACAGTTTCATGATGATATGGAGCAGCAAACCACAGCGACAAACATTACGTTTCCTCTGCATCGAGAAGTCAAGCAGGATTCCAGGAATGGAGTCAACAGAACACTGGAGAGCCAAACGTTCACTTCCTTTAACCCTTTAATCCAAACACGTTACCATTCTCCAAAACAACGCATTGTGACAGTAACCATGGCAGCTGTCACTGTGACAGCATGCCAGCATAAAAGACTCACCTACTACACTTACAAACAAAGCCACGACAACTACAGCAATAGCAACAACAACATTGACATTATCCACACGCTGTGTTCCTGTATTTGTTTCTGTGATTGCCTGTGTGTTTGTGTGTGTGTGTGTGTGTGTGTGTGTGTGTGTGTGTTTGTGTGTGTGTGTGTGAGTGTGTTTACCTGGTTGAGGCTGTGGATGTCTATGGAGTAGATCTCCAGGTAGCTGAAGGAGGTGTCCACCTTCACAAACACAGTCACTTAGTGAGCACCTAGCAAACACAGCTACAATGCACCACAGTGCTGGTCGGTCTAGCCACAAAGCACTTCTGCATGACACTAAAATGAATACAGTCTAAGAGAGAGTTAGAGAGAGAGAGAGAGAGAAAGAGAGAGAGAGAGAGAGAGAGACAGAGAGAGAAAGAGTAAGAGAGAGAGAGAATGAAAGAGAGAGAGAGAGAGGGAGAGAGAGAGAAAGAGTAAGAGAGAGAGAGAGAGAGAGAGAGTAAGAGAGAGAGAGAGAGAGAAAGAGTAAGAGAGGGAGAGAGAGAGAGAGAGAGAGTAAGAGAGAGAGAGAGAGAGAAAGAGTAAGAGAGGGAGAGGTTGACCGTAACTAGTACACAGAGAAGAGTGACGGAGAGTTGAGCTTTGTCATGACAACGTCTACTGTCTGGCGCCTGTGTGTGTGTGTGTGTGTGTGTGTGTGTGTGTGTTCATGTCAGCCCAACAGAAACCTTAACAGAGACCTGGCGGTGGTTGTAAATCCCAGTAAAGGCAGCCCCTCTTTAAGGAACGGACCTCTGGTCTCAGACTGACGCAGCCCGCTAACAGAACGCTCCAGAGCCGAGCCGAAGACAACCAAGGGAACGGACCCGCTGACAAAAAGACCCAGGCCCAGTGGTTACCGTGGGACTTCCTCCCGGGAGCCAGCTCGTTGCTAACCGTCTGTCCGGGGCCGGTGTGTTTGCAGAGCGGATGATTGTTGGGAGCGCGGCGTTTTAATCGTGGAGAGAAGAACGACCTCTCCACTGTTACTCCTAGTCCCCCCCTCCCTCCCCCTCTCTCTCCCTCCCTCCCTCTCTCCCCCTCCCTCCCCCTCTCCCTCCCTCCCCCTCTCTCTCTCCCTCCCCCTCCCCCTCTCCCTCCCTCCCTCCCTCCCTCCCTCCCTCCCTCCCTCCCTCCCTCCCTCTCTCTCTCTCTCTCTCTCTCTCTCTCTCTCTCTCTCCCTCTCTCTCTCTCTCACATAGCTAGGCCCCCCTCACTGTTTGTTTGAGGTGTCCTTTGGTCTGGGCCATTCTCGTTTCGGTTCCTGGTTCACTTCGTCTGTGTAGTTCAATCATGAAGGACCTCTTCCTCATACTGATTCCCACCTTAAACCTGGCTGCTTCCAGCGGCTTTTGCTATGACCGATCATTTTCACTGTAGATCTTATAACCCAAGCCTCCCCCCCCCCCTAAAAAATACATTAACATGACCCGCTATGATCCACACTGATGGAGAGTACAGCTTACCCTGACAGGCTGCCTGCTGGCGAACAGGTAGCCTCTCCACCGAGTCAGCACCTGCAGAGAGACAGACAGGCAGGCATACAGACAGGCAGAGGGAGAGAGAGGCACACAGACAGACAGGCAGGCAGGCAGACAGAGGGGGAGAGAGAGAGACAGGCACACAGACAGACAGACAGGCAGGCAGACAGAGGGGGAGAGAGAGAGTGAGCGAGCCAGAGAGAGTCACCTAGTGGTAGAATCTGGTAGCTACAGGCGTTTAATTCCGAGAGGGTTGCTTTAGTGTTGCTTTTGAACTACTGATAAAGCCAAGCCATGTGGTCAATGTTAATCTACATAAGTTCCTGAAACAATAATGTACCAAAAAACTATACACTACTGAACTACTTTACTTCCCTTTAGAACTACAGCACACTGTTTCAGTGATCTCACACTCGTGCTAGGAAAAAACTAAGCTTTTCATTAATAATTAGAAAAAACAATGAAATACTAAAACATCATTTAAAATAAAAATTGTATCTGTCACATTTATTGGCATTCCTATACTGCAGTACATTCATTTTAATATAGCCTCATGAAGACATATTCCTGTCTAGATTAAAATCAGCGAACTTTGATATGGAGGACATGACAAATTAGTTGGATTGTTTTATGAGCAAAACAATTTTCCTAGGATTACAGTTAAAGCCTCATTGCCTAATTTATTTTCATCTTGGAGTAAACGGTAAACAGTAATTACAGTAAATGGCACTTAAACAGAACTGGGCTGTGACTGGATCATCAAACATGACAATGATTTTTACAAAGAGAAACAATCTTCGGCCGCTCTAAGCACAGTAATCTAGTGATAAATCAAAGACCATAGCAATTATTTCCTCGATGGAAACTCACCAGGACCTTCGCCTCGGCCCTCAGTGGATCAACCAGTTGGTACGATCCATCTCCTGCCTTCCCCTGTGTGTGTGTTGGATGGTTCAGTCCGACCTGCCTCATCAGACACACCCTCTTTGGGTTTAGATGAGCTGTGATTTCCTCTGCTCAGGTCAGGAAACAAAACACAGCTTCAAGTTGGAAGGTCTACAGGACCTCGATCATGGAACTCCTTGAAAACGGACCCTTCGAGGGCCTCTGTGAAGTTGAAGGCGGGACTTGCCTCTGGTATACATGTCAAATACTAGTTGTTTACAATTATCAACCTATTTCTTCAAATTATCAAAGTCAATTACACCCTATCAGTATAAAGAGGAGAGTACATCAAGTAACATGTATACTTCATACAGCAGAGAGAACATATTCACAATACCTGTATATAGTGTTCATATATATATATATATATATATATATATATATATATATATATATATATATATATATACACACACAAACACACCTGTATATATGGTGTCCCTATATATATATATAAATATATATATATATATATATATATATATATATATATATATATATATACATATATACACACACACCTGTATACATGGTGTCCCTACGTATATATATATATATATACAGTGAGGCCAAAAAGTATTTAGTCAGCCACTGATTGTGCAAGTTCTCCTACTTAGAAAGATGAGAGAGGTCTGTAATTTTCATCATAGGTACACTTCAACTATGAGAGACAAAAATTAGAAAAGAAATCCAGGAAATCACATTGTAGGATTTTTAAAGAATTTATTTGTAAATGATGGTGGAAAATAAGTATTTGGTCACCCACAAACAAGCAAGATTTCTGGCTCTCACAGACCTGTAACTTCTTCTTTAAGAAGCTCTTCTGTCCTCCACACGTTACCTGTATTAATGGAACCTGTTTGACATTGTCATCTGTATAAAAGACACCTGTCCACAGCCTCAAACAGTCAGACTCCAAACTCAACCATGGCCAAGACCAAAGAGCTGTCGAAGGACACCAGGAAGAAAATTGTAGACCTGCACCAGGCTGGGAAGAGTGAATCTGCAATAGGCAAGCAGGTTGGTGTGAATAGATCAACTGTGGAAGCAATTGTAAGAAAATGGAAGACATACAAGACCATTGATAATCTCCCTCGATCTGGGGCCCCACACAAGATCTCATCCCGTGGGGTCAAAATGATCATGAGACCGGTGAGCAAAAATCCCAGAACTACACGGAGGGACCTGATGAATGACCTGCAGAGAGCTGGGACCAAAGTAACAAAGGCTACCATCAGTAACACACTACGCCGAGAGGGACTCAAATCCTGCAGTGCCAGGCGTGTCCCCCTGCTTAAGCCAGTACATGTCCAGGCCCGTCTGAAGTTTGCCAGAGAGCATATGGATGATCCAGAAGAGGATTGGGAGAATATCATGTGGTCAGATGAAACCAAAATAGAACTTTTGGGGAAAAACTCAACTCGTCGTGTTTGGAGGAAGAAGAATGCTGAGTTGCATCCCAAGAACACCATACCTACTGTGAAGCATGGGGGTGGAAACATCATGCTTTGGGGCTGTTTTACTGCAAAGGGGACAGGACGACTGATCCGTGTTAAGGGAAGAATGAACGGGGCCATGTATCGTGAGATTTTAAGCCAAAACCTCCTTCCATCAGTGAGAGCATTGAAGATGGAACGTGGCTGGGTCTTCCGCATTGACAATGATCCCAAACACACCGCTCGGGCAACAAAGGAGTGGCTCCGTAAAAAGCATTTCAAGGCCCTGGAGTGGCCTAGCCAGTCTCCAGACCTCAACCCCATCGAAAATTTGTGGAGGGAGTTGAAAGTCCGTGTTGCCCAGCGAGAGCCCAAAAAATGACTGCTCTAGAGGAGATCTGCATGGAGGAATGGGCCAAAATACCAGCTACAGTGTGTGCAAACCTGGTGAAGACTTACAGGAAACGTTTGACCTCTGTCATTGCCAACAAAGGTTATGTTACAAAGTATTGAGTTGAACTTTTGTTATTGACCAAATACTTATTTTCCACCATCATTTACAAATAAATTCTTTAAAAATCCTACAATGTGATTTCCTGGATTTTTTTTCTCATTTTTGTCTCTCATAGTTGAAGTGTACCTATGATGAAAATTACAGACCTCTCTCATCTTTCTAAGTAGGAGAATTTGCACAATCAGTGGCTGACTAAATACTTTTTGGCCCCACTGTATATATACACCTATAGAAAGTGAAAGTATGTTTACCTTGCATGCTGAAGGGAATGCCCTGATGGTAGGCCATGGCTATCCTGTGAACAGACAGCTTGCTGCCAGGACAACGGGCTGCCAGGGGGAGGACAGCTGTCCCTCAGCTCCTCTTTCCTGTCGGCTTCACTCCTCCTTCCCGCTCCCTCTCTTCCCTCCTTCCGTTCCACCACTCTCTGTCGCTCCCCCAGGCCACGCGGCTCTCCTGCCCTGCTGGCTTTACCGAGTAGGCAGTGTAGGCTGGCTCTCCTACCCTGCTGGCTTTACCGAGTAGGCAGTGTAGACTGGCTCTCCTACCCTGCTGGCACTACCGAGTAGGCAGTGTAGGCTGGCTCTCCTACCCTGCCGGCTTTACCAAGTAGGGAGTGTAGGCTGGCTCTCCTACCCTGCTGGCTTTACCAAGTAGGCAGTGTAGGCTGGCTCTCCTACCCTGCTGGCACTACCGAGTAGGCAGTGTAGGCTGGCTCTCCTACCCTGCTGGCTTTACCGAGTAGGCAGTGTAGGCTGGCTCTACAGGCAGGCAGTGTAGGCTGGCTCTACAGGCAGGCAGTAAGCTAGCTCTCCAGACAGACAGTAAGCTGGCTCTCCAGACAGACAGTAAGCTAGCTCTCCAGACAGACAGTAAGCTGGCTCTCCAGACAGACAGTAAGCTGGCTCTCCAGACAGACAGTAAGCTGGCTCTCCAGACAGACAGTAAGCTGGCTCTCCAGACAGACAGTAAGATGTCTCTCCAGGCAGGCAGAAAGATGTCTCTCCAGGCAGAAAGATGGCAGGGCAGATCAGAGTGGGGTTGCTGCAGGTGTTGGAGATGGGGAGGGGAGAGACTTGGAGACATACGCTGCCTGATTTGCCCTTTGCCTTTTTACACAAACACACACACACACACACACACACACACACACACACACACACACACACACACACACACACGAACATGCACACAAACACACACACACACATACACACACACACGAACATGCACACAAACATACACACACGCACGCAATGATATATCCTGCTGCAGACGATCACAGTCAGAGTGAAACCGCGCCAGGGTTTGAGAGACAGGAAGTTGCAGCTCTCTATCCTCTGCAACCGTGGCGCACGTATGCACTCACGCACGCGCACACACACACATACACACACACACGCCTCCCAACCTCTACTCATGCACAACGCCCACAGACTCAACATCTCAGCCCTGTAACACAGCGCATATAAGTGACATAGTTCTGAAAGCTCTCCTTATATATAGGTTTAACAGAATAGTGTTTCTACGGACAACCGTACTAAGTTGTAAATCTAAGACCTCAAGATCAGTTGTAGTTTGTTTGTCCTTGTAAAATGAATTTGCCTAAACTATACCATACCTTTATGCAACATCTAATATATATTCGAATTTGTGCTCCATATAGTATTGTGTGGGTGTGTTTTGTGAAGCAGCGGGGAAGATCCGTGCACCAACGCAATGACCTTTCACAGGTTAATGATACAGACTACTAGTAGAACAGTTTCAATTTGAGGGGGTGACTTGAAGTTTCTCTATGTGACCAGTAGAGGGCAACATAGACCTTCTCTTTCATTTAAAATAGTGTAATGTACAATGAAAAGATCATTTAGGACAGCTATGGGTCCCCCTTGCGTCTGTTTGTAAAAAAGAGTTCGTCAGCATAGAAAATAGGGTGGTTGAAGGCAGTACAAACTGTGTGTCCGACTGTGAATAGGATGGAGGAATACTGACTGACTATCTGTGTACATGCCTGTCTGTCTACATTCATGTCTGTCTGTCTATGTATATGAGGTGTAAGTATTGTCTGTCTATGTATATGAGGTGGTAAGTACTGTCTGTCTACATTCATGTCTGTCTGTCTATGTATATGAGGTGTAAGTATTGTCTGTCTATGTATATGAGGTGTAAGTACTGTCTGTCTACATTCATGTCTGTCTGTCTATGTATATGAGGTGTAAGTATTGTCTGTCTATGTATATGAGGTGGTAAGTACTGTCTGTCTACATTCATGTCTGTCTGTCTGTCTATGTATATGAGGTGGTAAGTACTGTCTGTCTACATTCATGCCTGTCTGTCCACACTCATGTCTGTCTGTCTGTCTGTCTATGTATATGAGGTGGTAAGTACTGTCTGTCTGTCTACATTCATGCCTGTCTGTCCACCCATGTATATGAGGTGGTAAGTACTGTCTGTCTACCTGTGGGAAGGAGACAGCACTGGCTGACTATGTGTAGGAGCACTGGTGGGTTCCGAGGAGGGGGGGTCAAGGAGAGGGGGTTCGGGGGGGCAATAAAAAACCTAAAGTTGGTTTGGTCGTCTGATATTGTGTCAGGTACAGAAAGAGAGTACCAACCCTAGAGCAGACTAAGTCTCTACTAACACTAATAAGAGCTCAAGTATGCAGTAGTAACAAAGGAGATACTAAAAAAGTATAGTGCAGGAGACTGAAAACGTTTAAACCTCCAAAGACTAGCATTCTTTTACTCAAAAAATAAACACCCACAGTTCTTACACAAACAAGTAAAGACAGAGACTGAACGTAAGAAAAACAGGAACTTAAATACACTGGCAAAAAGCACAGGTGAAAACAATAATATTAATTAGCAAGACCGTGTTTCTCTGACTCCCTCTGCTGGTTGAAACTGTGTATTTATTGAACAATCCCTAGCCGTATATGTTTGCTATTATTTATTGCTCTGAATTGTATTATTTATGACCTACTATTATTGATATGATAATTCATATTTGTTGGTGTTAAATTTAGATTGACTGAAGTATCGTGAACTATTCACCTGCAAACTAGTAGCCACTGCAGTTTTTCTCTTTGGACCCCAACAGTTGTCACAGTGTACGCGGAGTAAGCGGTACGACAATGGAATTTCCTCCTTGAGTAGTCTCAGTTTGAGACTAACTCAATAGATGCATTTTATGGGGCTCTCTAGGAGGGCAAGGGTTGGAGACACATTCTCATAGGCTACTATCTACATACATGCAATAACACTAAAACTGAACAGGGGGTGTGGTCTAGGGAGCGAGAATACAAATACAGTTACAAGAACACGAAACTGAAACTAGCTCCCTGGCGAGACTTGGAGAAAAGAATCAGTACTGGTAATTTCAATTCTTAATGATTTTTCTAAAATGGTCTTACAGTCAATACTAAAAAACAATTTAAACGGAGTTTGGCTTAAGTAACAAGTTAGAGAAACAAAACTATTACCATGTATATGACAAATTACTAGCCGATACTAAATAAGCTACAGCAATTATATATAGATCTACTGCCTTATGACTTGCGATCGACCGGAGACAAACACGAATGACCTATGAGGATGACTAGTAGCAGTTTGTAGCAGCATCTCTTGTGATGATTCATTTAACATTTAGTTGGATTGTGTGAGACATTCGGGCAGAGATTATATGACACGATCTCTGCACTAGCCTGTGATTATGACCTTGAAAATTACTGAAGCTAACCCTCGTGGCCTTAATGAGATTGTTTATTGAGGTTGCAGCATTTTTGTAGGCCAATATCAAGAATATTTGTGTATTTAGCAAAGACTTTCTGGAACTCATTCATACAGCAGGCGTACGTAATCATGACGTAATGACGCCACTCCTTGGACTCCGCACTGTGCATAGTAATCAAGGAACTAGTCCGTAAGATTAGGTTAACGTTACCTTACTTAATAAACGTTAAACATTGACAGCGAAATGCTAAATGGTGTGTCAATCACAAGTTAGCCACGCCCTAAAGCATCCCGTGCTTTATCATCTGTTTACTCTAAATGGGACCATAAGTTACAAAATGAACATCATGTTGTATTAAAAAAGACGTGAAACCAGCAATTGAGACCATAAACTCGTGCAATTGTTCCAACCGTCAAACTGTTTCTATAACAACGTCTACCTTTTACAATTTCATTTCAAAAAGTGTGAAATACAGAAAACGTAACGGAGTATTTAGTCACTTATGGGAGCCATACTAACGGCTACCTCGAGTTTACCCGTTCGCTAGGCTACTTTTACTACGACCACGTAACTAAATTAATACTGAACATACGGACTAGGGATAAGTTGGGACATATCTTATTATCCAAAATGTTGAACAATCACCTTAAAGGTGAGCAATAAGGCCTAAATGATAAACCTAAATAATAGCCAAATGTTGAATCTAATCAATCAATCACGCCCCCAATGCATACATTTAGATTCAACATTCACATTTAACATTTAACTTAAAGATCTAGAGTTACTGCAGAACATCACTCTAGGGAAAGTTACTGCCTGAATTTACATAAATGCCTCTATATATGTTAAAAATCGTTGTTCCAGAACTACACACCATGAGTGATGTGCTCTCTCTCTCTCTCTCTCTCTCTCTCTCTCTCTCTCTCTCTCTCTCTCTCTCTCTCACACACACACACACACACACACACACACACACACACACACACACACAGAGTGTAATAAAGTAGTGACATCTGTTTTACGTTCACAGGAAACAAAATGTCAGACTCCACCAGCGAAGAAGATCGTTCCTTTTCACCATTGGACGGCAAAGGGGGTCCCTGCTACATCTACATTATTCGTGAAAAAGAATCCGATTTTTACAAAGTGGGACGCACCAACGATCCGAAGAGACGCATGGATAATCTTCAGAGTGGCAACCCCCGCGAGCTCATATTCAAGCGTATCAAAAAGGTTGATGGCAGAAAATGGGAGGCATTTCTTCACAGGAAGTTAACGTCTGCTGGATACAAATGCAACAGGGGGGGTGGGACGGAATGGTTTGAAGTGCCAAAAGCACACAAGCAAAGATTGTATGATTGGCTCAATGAAATACCCAATGCTTTTCTACCCGACCAGGTTGGCGAGGAGTGAGACACACAAGCAACACCGGGGGCACTTTGGCATTCAGGCTGGTGAAATAGTACAAACAAATGATGACCTCTGTAAGCTTCATTCAGGCTGATGAAATAGTACAAACAAATGATGACCTCTGTAAGCTTCATTCAGGCTGATGAAATAGAAATTGTACAAACAAATGATGACCTCTGTAAGCTTCATTTTGAAAAGTCTCTGTTCACTTCTTATTGGCAGTGCCAGTGCTGTAGTCCAGTCTAACCCTCGAGTCCAAGTCACCGTAGGTCCAGTCTCAGTCCGGTCATATTATTCTGTACTGGTTCTCCCGATAAATATATGCACTGCATATTCATTTATATATCGTATTAGTATATGCAACTTATAGAGTATCACATTAGAACAAAAAACAAAACACTGATGTAACACACATACATACATACATATAATAATACAAACTCTGACAACATTACTCTGAGTCTAAGTAATTACTGCGCAATTCCAAGTCAAGTCACAAGTCATGAAAATCGTGACTCGAGTACTACAGCACTGTGCAGTACCACTTCCTATAATGCCTGTGTCCTTCCCTTTTTTGATTAGAATTGTAATAACTTCATTATTAATTATAATTATTATTTAAATAACTGCCCTGGACTAAGACTGGTAAAGTTTGTCAAATCTCCATCCCCAAAATAGGCAAGAGACATTCAAAATCACGTCCTTTCTGATAGTTTTACCTCTTCTGAATATCATGCTGGTGGGGAAGGAGCCAAGATAGTCTTTTACTTCTTCCCGATTTACCCTGTCCCAAGGCTGCTTCTGCTGAACACAAATCCTTAACATTGTAACAGTTGTCTAAGGGTCTGGGCCAAAATCAAGCGTGTGGATGGACAAGGAAAGACATGGCTATTTACAGCGGGTCATTGGGTGCATCCGCGATGGCTGCCCCAACTCATTTTGAGCTGATTTGACTGTCTCAACTCTATTTTATTCCACCTCTTCACACATCATGCTATTATTTTACTGTCATTTTTATTCTTATTGTAAAGCACCGTGTAACCCTGTTTTGGAAGGTGCTATATAAATGAAGTTTATTATTATGTTCACTGAATAGCCAGTCAACAAGTGGAGCAACAGAACCCACCATCGCCCTGATATATTGACGTTTGTTACTACAGTGGACAATGGTGTTCAAATAAGAATACAACGGCTTTGAGATCGTAACAGCCAGACAGAAGGCACCAGCATCAAACCCTCCTAACAGGAGCCAGGGCCATGGCTGATGTGCTGAGGAGATGTGCCTGGACAACATACCAACCAGCCTGCTGGCAGAGAAGACTGCCAGAGATAAGGACATCAAGAGGACACTGCAGTAAAAAGAGTCAAGGACATGAGACAGGAGGGGTTAAGAGAAGTCAACAAGTGTCAGCTGAACAATAGAGCTGTATTGTTATTGTCTAGTAATTAAAAGAATAAATCAATAAGTGATACAGATGACTTGCAAGTAAGTTAACTATTAAATACAACAATGAAAGAGCTTTAAATATATATCCAATGCTTTGCCTGAACTGAGGTGCCTTGTTGATACTCATTAAAGGATGTAACCGTAATGTGTTTCATGTTGTGATGAATTAAAAACAACGCTTGCTGATCAAGTGTGTGGTGGATGAGTTATGAAAGGGCCCTAACTCATAACTGAGTACTGATGGGTGGACAAAGGGGGAAGTACAGATCCAACTGGTGGTATACCGCAGCTATTCTGACTGACCTGAGTATAATATGAAGCTGGTTTTCCATGAAACCTTGACTGGCCTCAGTCCTAACACCCTGCAGCGACCCCTCTCAGGGCCCAAGTCAGTCGCCTGACAATACTTCAAGATGTTGCGGTTAACCATTCTAAAATCTCACTTCATTCGAAAGAAATACTGTCCTCTCGTGGTAAATATTGTATGTGTATCTGCAGATCGTAGTTTCCTGATGATCACTGATGTGGGGAAGGTTCTCTTTAGAAAAGTTACTGGGGCGAAGAACAGCTTTTACTAAAGATTACAACAGAGGCTTTCATACAGTGAAATACACACAAAGGTCATAGATAACTTCTGGTGTAAACGTTACCATAAGTCTGCTAAATTCATGTGAATTATTTTGTTAAAGTGTACCAATCTTTAATTCTCATTCCATTACCACCCTAATAACTGGTTAATTAAGTGTTAATGAATACTAATTGTTATTATGAAATGGTTTTGAACCCTCTTCTGCTGGTCTGTGGTATGTACGGACATCACAGGAACAAAACACAGTCCGGACAACCCAAAAAACAAGAGCGCAAGGCAGGGTGCGGTACAGGAGGCTTTTAGGCAGCGTCTCGATGTCAATACTACCATCCTATTTAGTATGCCAGAACAAGATTTAGTATGTCGCAATTGTCTTTCTGTGTACAACAGTAGGCGATGTAATTTCCAAGGCCAGCTGCAGTACGAACTAAAAGTGAAAAGTACTAATATGCGATTTGGGACGTAGCCTAAGGCTATACTTAGCTTTTCTCAAACGGTTTATAGGAGCCGAAATAAAATGCGAAACAATGGCTGACTCATAGTGCCGCGCACAAACAACTTAAATATATTTTAAAGACAACAGCTGAAATCAATGAAACAACAATGAACAGTGGCCGTCCTCAGGTACGGGAGCGCTGGTCCTAGCAGTGGAGCGTTCCCCCTGCTGGACGACTGGCCACCCGGAACCTGACCTTCGCATTCGTAATGTATATTTTGTACGTATGTTTTAAATCAATACAATAGCTAATTGTAATCTCCGTAACTATCTCCTGACTGGACCCCTGTAATAAACTAACACTATGAGCTATATAGATCAATGTTTAATTATTAACAGCCAGATTGACATGGTACAAATCAGAAATTGTAGTAATATGCCGTCTGTCTGTTGAATGTAGGTAGTACTGTTTGTCTGTCTGTCTGTCTGTCTGTCTGTCTGTCTGTCTGTCTGTCTGTCTGTCTGTCAGTAGAATGTAGGTAGTACTGTGTGTGTGTGTGTGTGTGTGTGTGTGTATGTGTGTGTGTGTGTGTGTGTGTGTGTGTGTGTGTGTGTGTGCATGTGTGTTTGTAGAATGTAGGTAATACTGTCTGTCTGACTGTCTGTCTGTCTGTGTGCGCGTGTGTTTGTAGAATGTAGGTAGTACTGTATATCTGTCTGTCTCTGTGTGTGTGTATGTGTGTGTGTTTGTACAATGTAGGTAATGCTGTCTGTCTGACTGTCTGTCTGTCTGTGTGCGCGTGTGTTTCTAGAATGTAGGTAGTACTGTATATCTGTCTGTGTGTGTGTGTGTGTGTGTGTGTGTGTGTGTGTGTGTGTGTGTGTGTAGAATGTAGGTAATACTGTCTGTCCGACAGTTTGTCTGTCTGTGTGCGTGTGTTTGTAGAATGTAGGCAGTACTGTCTGTCTGTCTGTGTGTGTGTATGTGTGTGTGTGTGTGTGTGTGTGGTATGTAGGTAGTACTAGCATCTGCCTGCTCTGACTCTTGGCTGAAACATCCACTTTCAATCACTTATTTAATTCACTGGAGCTATATTTAACAAGAGGATGAATAAATCAGCAGGGTTCCTTTCATAAATGAATAAGTGATGACCCTTATCTCTTTATACTCCGGCCTCTCTCTCTCTCTCACACGCTTTTGTCCGCGTTCCGCTAAAATCCATCATCATCCACTCCCTGGGTGTCAAGGGTTACGCCTGGTTTATCAGGGAAAGGAGGAGAGCCCATGCGCACGCACACACACACACACACACACACACACACACACACACACACACACACACTGGATGCTGACTGCTGATGCAGACACAAGCAACGTTGTTGTTCATCGGTATTATTTCAACTATTATTTTCATTGGCCGTCTCCAGTATTCGGAGATATCCCCTTCCAGTTTGGTTAATATTCTGTTGTAGGAATAGCGTCGGTGTAGTTCCTCCTTTAGGGACATCCTGGCTGCTGTTCTTGATGCTGCTGGGGGCTGAGGTGAATGTTTGTAGGTTCGAACAAACCGACCAAAAAGGTGACTACACCCAGAACCTTGGTGGTCCCGTCACAGACGAAACCTTGTGGTATTCGTTGTCAATTTCGGTGGCACACAAATCGTTTCATGTGCTCCAAAACAAAGCTTTCAAGATAGCCAAGCCACAGCGCTCTGCTTCTAAGTATTGTGCTCATAGTTGGACTTTAATCCAAGAAGACACATCCCATAATAGAAGTGGCAGAGAGTGTTACCGTGGCTTCCCAGCGTGCAGAGCCTTTGGGACCGAGTGCCGCCTGGTCTGTGGAAGCCATGTTGATTGGCCCAGAGAACGCAGGAAGAGGGCGAGTCAGTAACAGCTCTGGAACCAGCTCTGTGCCCTGGATCGTTCTGGGACAGACCACACTGATCGCCCCCGCCCCTTCCCCAATATCCCTTCATGCACCCTCTCAGAACCCCCAATAAAGATCCAGCCACGGTTCCCCTGAAGTTATCATTTAGGTACTGCAGTTTAGATGCAAGAATAAAAAAAAACACTCGCCATATTTCTCGGCCCCCACGGGCTGTCAGTTAGGCTGAAAGTGCTGCTGATTAATTGATGTGGGTTTGTGTCGGCTCAGCGTTCCCAGCGAGCCACAGCTCTCTATAATTCAAGGTCCTCTTAAAAGCCTCTCCCCCCAATTAGAAGGGTTTTTACTAGAGCTATTCTATCGCAGGCTCTCACCGAGTGTGTGTGTGTGTGTGTGTGTGTGGGGGGGGGGGGCGGCTCGTAACCTTATGTCGCCCACTCATCACACCCCCTCTCTTTTTTAGTACTCTCTTCTACTTCATTGTTTATCTTTCATTAATTTCTCATAATTTTTCAATCAGTTGCGATGTTAATGCAGGTGTAGAAAAAGCACCTGGATTTACAGAGATGATATAAATGGAATTGACTGCGCAAGAGAGGTTTTTCTTTATCGGTCGGGAACACATTTGGCGAGTAAGGACACACCAATGTAATCGTAAGATATGTTTTATTAATGTTTTCAATTAACAGTATCAGCCCAGAAAACCAACAAGGAAAACCATACGATGAGATGATAATAGTCAGTAGTGTTTATGGAAGGGTCAGAAGCACTACAAAGGAAGAGAAGGGCAAACCAGGTTCGTAAATGCGTCAGAGTTATCTGCAGAACCGTTTTACTATCTTTAATCAGGTTGTATTGAGATGGAGGAGTGGGGGAGGGGCTGGATGTAGGGAGCACACAGGGTAAAGGTCAAAGGTTGAGGGTTGGGGTCAGGACAAAAGCGTACATTTGAAAAGACAGAATAAAGATTTAGGTACTGATCAATGTAAGGTAGTTGTGGGTTTCAGGAAAAGGTAAGGGGTTCTATGGGAGGGTTAGGGTCAGGTTGTAGGGTTAGGGTCAGGTTGTAGGGGTCAGGGGTCAGCAGGGGTTGAACACACTTCAGGGTAAGACAATAGGGGTCAGGATCAGAGTGGGGGGGGTTTGGGGATCAGGGGTCCAAAGGTGGGCTGGAAGGCTGCCGGAAAAAGGGACGGGTTGGGGGTCCGAGCTGCTCGGTGCTGTCAGTGCAGTAGTCATTCATTCAGGGGGGCATGGAGGGGGCGTGTCCGGCACATGCACCTGGTCACTGAGGCCAGGCAGCTGGAGATGGGCGTGGTCTAGGGAGGGGAGGGGGGGGGGCTAGGCGGAGGGGAGGAGGTTGGGGGGTGGGGGGGGGGGGGGGGGGGGGGGGGGGGTGGGGGGGGGTGGGGGGGGGGGGGGGGGGGGCCGGGGGGGGCGGGGTCACAGCATGGGCTCCCGACAGAGGACGATCTCCAGCTCGCTGCGGTAGAGCTTCCCGCCGTCGGACAGAGCCATGATGCTCTGCTTGTAGCCGGGAAGGTTCTTCATGTCCACCTCCTGCAGTGAGCAGAGGAGAACCACACATCATTCAGCATACCTGCGTGATTCCTCTTTGAATCTGGAATCTGTTCAGGACTTTTGTCCCTTCGGATTGGTTTGCCAACTCTGCTTCAAGAAGACCATGAAGAAGAATGGAAAGCATTGTACACAGGAGGAGTTGAGATGGACTTAGCTCTAACTCTAACCCTGCACCTCCTCACCTTAATGTTCTTATCATAACCCTAACCATGCACCTCCTCACCTTAATGTTCTTATCATAACCCTAACCCTGCACCTCCTCACCTTAATGTTCTTATCATAACCCTAACCCTGCACCTCCTCACCTTAATGTTCTTATCATAACCCTAACCCTGGACCTCCTCACCTTCATGTTCTTATCATAACTCTAACCCTACACCTCCTCACCTTAATGTTCTTATCATAACCCTAACCCTGCACCTCCTCACCTTAATGTTCTTATCATAACCCTAACCCTGCACCTCCTCACCTTAATGTTCTTATCATAACCTTAACCCTGCACCTCCTCACCTTAATGTTCTTATCATAACTCTAACCCTGCCCCTCCTCACCTTAATGTTCTTATCATAACCTTAACCCTGCACCTCCTCACCTTAATGTTCTTATCATAACCCTAACCCTTCACCTCCTCACCTTAATGTTCTTATCATAATCCTAACCCTGCACCTCCTCACCTTAATGTTCTTATCATAACCCGAACCCTACACCTCCTCACCTTATTGTTCTTATCATAACCCTAACCTGCACCTCCTCACCTTAATGTTCTTATCATAACCTTAACCCTGCACCTCCTCACCTTATTGTTCTTATCATAACCCTAACCCTGCACCTCCTCACCTTAATGTTCTTATCATAACCCTAACCCTGCACCTCCTCACCTTAATGTTCTTATCATAACCCTAACCCTGCACCTCCTCAGCTTAATGTTCTTATCATAACCTTAACCCTGCACCTCCTCACCTTAATGTTCTTGTCATAACCTTAACCCTGCACCTCCTCACCTTAATGTTCTTATCATAACCTTAACCCTGCACCTCCTCACCTTAATGTTCTTATCATAACCCTAACCCTACACCTCCTCACCTTATTGTTCTTATCATAACCCTAACCCTGCACCTCCTCACCTTAATGTTCTTATCATAACCTTAACCCTGCACCTCCTCACCTTATTGTTCTTGGCATAGAGGTCCTGTAGGAGGGCATCCAGCTCCAGCTCATCAATGTAGCCATTGCCATCCTGTGAAAAGAACATCAGGCATTACAACACACCAAACAAACCAAAATAGATTTCTGGTTTCTCTACAGTCATGAGAGAGGCAAACAGCAGCCCAGTCTAGTTTGCTGGTTTCTCTACAGTCTTGAGAGGAGCCAAACAGCAGCCCAGTCTAGTTTGCTGGTTTCTCTACAGTCTTCAGAGGAACCAAATAGCAGCCCAGTCTAGTTTGCTGGTTTCTCTACAGTCTTCATAGGAGCCAAACAGCAGCCCAGTCTAGTTTGCTGGTTTCTCTACGGTCTTCAGAGGAACCAAACAGCAGCCCAGTCTAGTTTGCTGGTTTCTCTACGGTCTTGAGAGGAGCCAAACAAAGAGCCCAGTCTAGTTTGCTGGTTTCTCTACAGTCTTGAGAGGAGCCAAACAGCAGCCCAGTCTAGTTTGCTGGTTTCTCTACGGTCTTGAGAGGAGCCAAACAAAGAGCCCAGTCTAGTTTGCTGGTTTCTCTACAGTCTTGAGAGGAGCCAAACAGCAGCCCAGTCTAGTTTGCTGGTTTCTCTACGGTCTTGAGAGGAGCCAAACAAAGAGCCCAGTCTAGTTTGCTGGTTTCTCTACAGTCATGAGAGGAGCCAAACAGCAGCCCAGTCTAGTTTGCTGGTTTCTCTACAGTCATGAGAGGAGCCAAACAGCAGCCCAGTCTAGTTTGCTGGTTTCTCTACGGTCTTGAGAGGAGCCAAACAAAGAGCCCAGTCTAGTTTGCTGGTTTCTCTACAGTCATGAGAGGAGCCAAACAAAGAGCCCAGTCTAGTTTGCTGGTTTCTCTACAGTCTTGAGAGGAGCCAAACAAAGAGCCCAGTCTAGTTTGCTGGTTTCTCTACAGTCTTGAGAGGAGCCAAACAAAGAGCCCAGTCTAGTTTGCTGGTTTCTCTACGGTCTTGAGAGGAGCCAAACAAAGAGCCCAGTCTAGTTTGCTGGTTTCTCTACGGTCTTGAGAGGAGCCAAACAGCAGCCCAGTCTAGTTTGCTGGTTTCTCTACGGTCTTGAGAGGAGCCAAACAGCAGCCCAGTCTAGTTTGCTGGTTTCTCTACGGTCTTGAGAGGAGCCAAACAAAGAGCCCAGTCTAGTTTGCTGGTTTCTCTACGGTCTTGAGAGGAGCCAAACAGCAGCCCAGTCTAGTTTGCTGGTTTCTCTACGGTCTTGAGAGGAGCCAAACAAAGAGCCCAGTCTAGTTTGCTGGTTTCTCTACGGTCTTGAGAGGAGCCAAACAAAGAGCCCAGTCTAGTTTGCTGGTTTCTCTACGGTCTTGAGAGGAGCCAAACAAAGAGCCCAGTCTAGTTTGCTGGTTTCTCTACGGTCTTGAGAGGAGCCAAACAAAGAGCCCAGTCTAGTTTGCTGGTTTCTCTACGGTCTTGAGAGGAGCCAAACAAAGAGCCCAGTCTTGGTTGCGTGCCGTCGGTCATTTTCAACTTATTTTTTCTTCTTCCAAGCGCTGCACATTTGTGAGCCTCAGCCCTGGGAGTCCCATTTGAGTTCAGTTGACCTGTCACGTCTCGCCGGACTCGCCTCCTTACCCACAATGCAGTGGTGGCAGCTGCTTTGCGCTCTCCCCTGCGGGGGACGGGTGGTGGTGGGGGAGGGGGGGGGGGGGGAGGGAGGGGGGGGGGGGGGGGAGGGGGCGATGCGAGTGCCCAAACAAGAACGGGGAAAATAATTGCGCACGTAAATGCTAGCGTTTGACACACATCAAGTGCAGGCCTACAACCCAAGCTGGCCGGCTGGCCGCTCCCCATCTATAATTAAGGGACGTAGCGGCGGTCCCGGCTCTTCCCCAGATGCCTGCTGACTAGCCCCTAGTCCAGTCCACAAACACGCCACCCCCCCCTCCCCTCTCTGCTCCACTTCAGCAGATCCACTCTGGCTGGCCGCCTCACGGCAGGCTTTTATGGCACGGTTAGAATGAGCCGAGCCGACAGGAACCCGGGAACCATGACAATATGGACATGGACGGGGCGCCGCGGCACGGAACCCACCGGACCCGCCACGGAACCGAGATTATAACCTCGCTCGACTTCGCTTGCCGACTAAAAGTCACGCCACATGAGTCAATGTAGAATCTGCCTGATGGAAGATGGGCATGGTGCTATTCACACCCATGGCCAAACTACCGTGCTCCAAACAAAGCAGGATTCAAAAGTTGACCAGATTGTTATTATTTTATTAAAATAATGATATGATTATTATGGCATTGTGTTATTGTAGGAAACGGAGGATAAGCAGACATGGAGACCATGAAGCTGTTCTTCCATTTCTTTCCATTGTCTGTGAAAGCAGGCAAACCGTCACGCAAATGAATTCAACGTGCACGTTTAAACAAACGGTTTGACCTGTGCCCGTCCCACACCAAGGAACAGCTGCCGAGGACACGTGCGCGAATCACAGCACATTTGACTAAGCTTGGACAAACCCACGTTTTGCATAGTCATGACCTTAACCAAAGGAGAGGAGGGAGGCATTTTAAACGATGCAAATGGCAAAGTTAACATGCCCGATCTCTGACCAGTGTGCAACAATAATCAACAGAGAAGATAATGTTTTTTTTTGTTTCTTTCCAAAATAAGAGAAAGGCCTGCCGTATAAAATTCTAAAAAGACATACCCACCCACAGAACTGGATAATGGAGAAAAACGACTTATGGTAAACTTTGAAATAAATGTGCCAAATGAAGTGTTTCAGTCACAAAATAAGAGGAAAAATTGGCTGTAATCTCTTTTTAATTTTGGAAAGTTTGAGTTAGTGACAATGTAATATATGTTTTAATATTATTGTATATTTACAATCCTAAATTGCCGTTAGTGATATATTAAGCTGAATTTACCTTATCATAATATGTGAAGATGGCGTTGAACTGCTCTGTGGTCAACTTGACACCCTGTTGAACAAAAAAGGTAGAATGTCGTAACTTTGGTTTTTTTCTGCCCAACCCCAAATGAACTTTTGTTACAGGTTATGATGTATTGTATACTACAGGGGCCTGGTGTGTGTGTGTAGGAGGTTATGATGTACTGTATACTACAGGGGCCTGGTGTGTGTGTGTAGGAGGTTATGATGTACTGTATGCTACAGGGGCCTGGTGTGTGTGTGTAGGAGGTTATGATGTACTGTATACTACAGGGGCCTGGTGTGTGTGTGGGAGGTTATGATGTACTGTATACTACAGGGGCCTGGTGTGTGTGTGTAAGAGACTGTGATGTACTGTATACTACAGGGGCCTGGTGTGTGTGTGTAGGAGACTATGGTGTACTGTATGCTACAGGGGCCTGGTGTGTGTGTGTAGGAGACTATGATGTACTGTATACTACAGGGGCCTGGTGTGTGTGTGGGAGGTTATGATGTACTGTATGCTACAGGGGCCTGGTGTGTGTATGTAGGAGGTTATGATGTACTGTATACTACAGGGGCCTGGTGTGTGTGTGTAGGAG
>CM030190.1:12117812-12147812 GCA_017639675.1 Aplochiton taeniatus
AACCTTTCCACTCCTGGAAAGAGGTGGTCTTACCTCGGCCATCTCGATGCGGCCATCTTTGTTCTTGTCAAACTTCTGCATGAACTCCTTCATCTTTTCTCTGAACGTGGGGTTTGTTGGGTCCTGGTAAACACACACACACACACACACACACACACACACACACACACACACACACACACACACACAGGCATTCGGTTCAGCATGGCTGAAACGGGACGCGTTTTGTGCCGTGTGTTCCGTTTCTAGGCCCGAACCCTGAGCTCACCACTCCGACTCCTTTCCGCGCCGTCTCCAGCTCCCTGAAGAAGTTCTCCAGCTCCTTCCCCTCGATGTAGCCGTTTCCTAGGAGACACATCAAAGGAGCAGGTCAAACACGGGTTCCGCGTTGGAGCGTTGCTTTTAGGCCCGCAGAGTGTATCGATTTGAAGACGCACAGATCTCCTCCACCATGAGCAGCCTTCTCCAGCTGCCACAGGCTACTTCCTGGGCTAACCTGAGCAGAGGGAGTGGGCAGGTGGATCTTGATCTTGCTCCTTCGCGCAGGTGCGCGGGCCTAACGCAACGGTGCTTGCTTATTGGTTGGCCAGATGGCCACGGTCGACTGATTGATGATGATTGGCTGACTGGCTGCTTTCTTAAAGTCCCCCCCCCCCCCCCCCAGGCAGTTATGCCTCATTAAAGTCTTTCAAAGAGGAGAGACTTCATCACCCCATCGCTCTCTCATTTTCTCTCTCTGTCTTCTTTCGCTATGATTTTGTGGGGGAAAGAAACAAGACTCTCCCCTCATTAGAGATATTTCTGAATATCTTTTTATATTTTTTGTGTATTTCTCTTAACTGAGAAGATATAGATCAACTATGGCATTTGTGTTTTTTTGATCATTGCATAGTCAGTGTAATACTATTCTGCTTTCGTCGTCAAATCTTTGTGAAATATCACAATAGTGGGTCATTATAAACAGTTATTTTCTCTAATGTAGAGTCATTTAAAACACCTTTGGCACCATTTGGTGTTGACATTTTATGAAATATGAATCTACTGTTATGTAGAATTAACAGTAATTGAAGGTCTGTTGGCTATGAAAGCCTTTACCAAAGATTGAATCATTATCAGAGCAATGTGTGAAATAATAGTACCTCTTATTATATTGGGGCATCTCCATAATGCAATATCTCTTTCAGATTGACACTGATTTCCATAAAATAGTCTTTATTTTTGTTCCCTGAAGCCTTTGTTAAATTATTAAGAACAAACACAACATGTTTTGCTACTTGCTAGTTTGTTATACCAACCCAGCCCCTCCCTGCCACCCCCACCAATAGACACCCGGCACACTGTCCGCTAGGTATATCTGTGCTCATAATCCAAAGGTCTATCTAGGCTGAGGAGACCATGCAGAGGTGACACCTCCTCACCAAGAAGACAATGTGGACAACACGAAGGGTTGGAGGTCCCGAGTCCATCCTAGGGACAGTGGGGTAGGCAGGGAGGGAGAGAGGGGGGGGGGGGGGGGGGGAGGAAGGTGAGGTAGGGAGGTGAGGTATGGAGGGAGAGAGGGGGGAGGAAGGGGGGGAGTGGGTTAGGGAGGGAGGGAGAGAGGGGGGTAGGGAGGGCTATGGTGGTACATCAGCATAGCTATATCATCATTTTATCACCATCATCACCAATCACCGTCATCACCCCCCCCCCCCCCCCCCCCCGCCCCCCCCGCCCCCCCCCCCCGCAGTCATGCTATCTGTGGCAAGGCAGTCATGCTGTCTGTGGCACGGCAGCTCGCTGATGCCCGCACCCCCTCGGCCACAGCGCGAGGAGGGTGGTCACAGTCCCTAAGTCCGTCCACGAAGAGGAGGACGGCGAGGAAGGTTGGCTGTTGGTCCGCTTATTTACTAAGCAAATGAGGCACCCCGAGGTTCCTGCCTCTGACTGTGGAGACGCTCCACTCTGTATCCAAATCGTTGATGTCCCGGTCGTTACATTTGATTTGCAAAGCGGCTTGTTGTTGGCGAGTATTTAAAACCACTTGGCAGGATTTGACCAGCTGGATGGGTTTGACGTTTCCACAGACTTTGACCTCAAGCTGGTCTAACACAGCGAGTGACTGTTGGCACCACAACATTAGGGTGGGCGCGATGTAGACAAAGAAGGGCGCTGGCTGCCGCTGTTGTAAGGGTTGAGGCGTGATGTGATTACCCTGCTCTACTGCGTTCAATGGAACCCAGACGTATCGATGGAAATCACATGGAAATCCAATATGGTCAGAGTGCCTTTGGTCCTCTCCCTATGCCTGAGCGTCTAACCACCCGAACGCCACGGAGAGGGAATTTTTCATCAATCTCACGTGTGTGTATGTGTGTGTGTGTGTGTGTGTTTGTGTGTGTGTGTGTGTGTGTGTGTGTTTGTGTGTGTGAGTGCCTGCGTGTGCTTGACGGCTAATCGGACTGAAGTTGAGTCTAACATGAAGCGTAAATAAGCCTTGCAGTACACCCACAGGAGCCTCCGTCCCCTGGTTCACTGTGCAGGCCCTCAGACCAACCGCACGGCATCAACAACAACTACCCGACCACACTGCCCCCCCCCCCCCCCCCCGGCTGGACTGCTGGCAACAGATTAGACCAGGGTGGTAGTTGAGTCTGAAACATACAATGCCAATGGACCAACGAGAACCTTTCTTTTGAAATCTACCATCTTTAATCTTGAAAGAATTCTGCTGGGTCTGGTGTGCAAGTGTGTGTGTGTGTGTGTGTGTGTGTGTGTGTGTCTGTGGGTGGGTGTGGGTGTGTGTGTGTGTGTGTGTGAGAGAGAGAGAGAGAGAGAGAGAGAGAGCGAGAGAGAGAGAGAGAGAGAGAGAGAGAGAGAGAGAAAGAGAGAGAGAGAGAGAGAATGAGAGAGAGAGATAGAGAGAGAGTGAGAGAGAGAGAGAGAGAGAGAGAAAGAGAGAGTGAGAGAGAGTGAGTGAGAGAGAGAGAGTGTGTATGTGAGAGAGAAAGATGGAGTAGAAAGAGAGATTGGGAGAGAAAAGGAGAGCGAGAGCTGGTGAGTGCGTAAGTGCGTGCGTGCACGAGAGTCTGCAAGTTTATGTGTGTATGCCGAGGGTGTGGAGTGGGAAAATTGAATTGCTATTCCAAGATAAGCCAAGAACCTTCCCTGACGTCACTGCAGTAAAATAACGCACCCAGCACAATCCCAAGACAGGCAAATCCTGAAGCTCTTTTAATTAATAAAACATCTGAAAAGACACACTCTGATCTCGGCCTTAATGGTTCCATTTATATTCCTTCTATGTATATATTTAACATTGTGAGCAATATCATTTTGATTTGAATCTATGTCTTTTCCTATATTGGCTTTTTTTTTTTGCCATAAAAAGGGGGCCACTGGTGAATGTTCCCAGATCCGACACCAGACACATTTTAACACATGGATTGAAATTGAATGGCAGGTTATACGCAGCAACTGGAATTCCTCATAACAGTAGAATTCACAATCATCTGCAATCTAACAACATTTTCCCAACGTCTTAGGTTACTTATTGAAACTGTTTTATACATTTTTACTGACATCAGTAAAAACGGACACAATCTATGCATCACAAACAATTCCTCTCATGTTTCCTTCATTATTATTTTTATTATATTTCTTCGCATTAAATATTAAGAAAAAAGTCGGAGCGTGTAAAAGGAAGCGTAAGTTTGCCGATCAGCTTTTCTGCGCTCGTTGACATGCGCGCGTTTCTTGTATACAGATGCTACGGCTCAGAGAAGCCCGCTCTTGAGAAGCTATAGTTTATGACAGTATGCCGATGTAATGGGATTATAATTCTTAGTGCATACACATTTTTTTTCATAATTTATCAAAGGAAATAATTTCAGTCTGGTCGGTGATATTCTAAACCAATTTGGAGTGGGCTCCATCACTTCAACACTTTTCGTTTTAAAATAGTCGCACAAAATAAGATGCTGAAGATACCGGATGAATTCTGGAGCCACTCGCCAAATCTAATTGGCGCACATTGTCCGGAGGCAAGTAGCTTATGTTATAGGCTAAATACATCTGCCATTCTGGTCGTTTCCAAAACCAAACATCTAATTCGACAAGGAGTAGAACCATTACCTACAACAGAAATGTTTCTGTATATACAATAGCCTAATTTACACCTATTGATTTTTTGTATTTATTTTACAACTATTTTTGATTTATAAGAGAATAGTACAAGTAGTATGCCTATTGAGGATCATCTTTAATTATGTTCTTATCTTAATTTTTCCTATTTCACATATTCTATAAAGCTTGTAATGCAGTTCTAACAACTTTACAGAGTAGGCTATACTGACCATCGGCGTCAAAATGTTTCCAGATGTCAACGAATTGGGATGCGCTGAGCTCCGCCAGATGCAGGTGCGGAGGCTGCTGCTGCGGCTTGTTTGCCATCTTGCCTAGGGATATTCCTCCAAGTCCCGAACGCCAGAAAATCCCGTTCCAACTTTACTCTGTTTAAACACAGAACGCACTGTGCCCCCCGCGCACACTGCCCGCCGCTTTTAAACCTCCACGCGTTGTGTGCAGTTCCGCCCTGCTCGCGCGGGAGGCGCAGTGACACCACCAATCAAAAGGGACTGATCAAGGGAGACACGCACGCGCGTGTGTATGTGTGTGTGTGTGTGTGTGTGTGTGTGTGTGTGCGTGTGAATGCGCGCGCGTGTGTGCGTGTGTTTGTGTGTGTGTGTGTCTCCATGGGCGCACGTGTGTGCAAGCATGCACGTTAAATGGGGATTGCCTGGTCTCTTGATGAGGGCGTGTTTATTCAAACTATCTGATGTGCCTGTAGCATTTGCACATCCAGTAAGCCTGGTGTTTGTGTGAGTTGGGTGTATGCTTGCATTGGTTTGTGAGTTTTTCGCCATGCATGCCTGTGTGTGTGTGTGTGTGTGTGTGTGTGTGTGTGTGTGTGTGTGTGTGTGTGTCTGTGTACTCAAATGGATGTGTATGTGCTGTATGTGTGCTTTGAGACTACATGTTAGCTTTTGTGTGTGTGTATGTGTGTGTGTGTGTGTGTGTGTGTGTGTGTGCATGCGTGCTTATAAGACTGGCAGCCCCAGTGAGCAGGGCTTCACAGAGTTAATTAGAACTCAGTCACTAATCACATTTCACACAGCCGCTGGCCACCACTGATTACCCTACTTATTAAACACCAAGAGCATGATGGGAAAGGCCGTCCTCTCTGTCATACAGCATGGAGCTATATGCTAATAAAATATATGGAGTTATGGTTACATGGTAATAAATACGAGTTATGGTTACATGGTAATAAATACGGAGTTATGGTTACATGCTAATATATATGGAGTTATGGTTACATGGTAATATATATGGAGTTATGGTTACATGGTAATATATATGGAGTTATGGTTACATGGTAATATATATGGAGTTATGGTTACATGCTAATATATATGGAGTTATGGTTACATGGTAATATATATGGAGTTATGGTTACATGGTGATATATATGGAGTTATGGTTACATGGTGATATATATGGAGTTATGGTTACATGCTAATATATATGGAGTTATGGTTACATGGTAATATATATGGAGTTATGGTTACATGGTGATATATATGGAGTTATGGTTACATGGTGATATATATGGAGTTATGGTTACATGGTAATATATATGGAGTTATGGTTACATGCTAATATATATGGAGTTATGGTTACATGGTAAAATACATGGAGTTATGGTTACATGGTAATATATATGGAGTTATGGTTACATGGTGATATATATGGAGTTATGGTTACATGGTGATATATATGGAGTTATGGTTACATGGTAATATATATGGAGTTATGGTTACATGGTAATATATATGGAGTTATGGTTACATGCTAATATATATGGAGTTATGGTTACATGGTGATATATATGGAGTTATGGTTACATGGTAATATATATGGAGTTATGGTTACATGCTAATATATATGGAGTTATGGTTACATGGTAATATATATGGAGTTATGGTTACATGGTGATATATATGGAGTTATGGTTACATGGTAATATATATGGAGTTATGGTTACATGCTAATATATATGGAGTTATGGTTACATGGTGATATATATGGAGTTATGGTTACATGCTAATATATATGGAGTTATGGTTACATGGTGATGTATATGGAGTTATGGTTACATGGTAATATATATGGAGTTATGGTTACATGCTAATATATATGGAGTTATGGTTACATGGTAATATATATGGAGTTATGGTTACATGGTGATATATATGGAGTTATGGTTACATGGTAATATATATGGAGTTATGGTTACATGCTAATATATATGGAGTTATGGTTACATGGTGATATATATGGAGTTATGGTTACATGCTAATATATATGGAGTTATGGTTACATGGTGATATATATGGAGTTATGGTTACATGGTGATATATATGGAGTTATGGTTACATGGTGATATATATGGAGTTATGGTTACATGGTAATATATATGGAGTTATGGTTACATGGTGATATATATGGAGTTATGGTTACATGGTAATATATATGGAGTTATGGTTACATGGTAATATATATGGAGTTATGGTTACATGCTGATATATATGGAGTTATGGTTACATGGTAATATATATGGAGTTATGGTTACATGGTGATATATATGGAGTTATGGTTACATGGTAATATATATGGAGTTAAGGTTACATGCTAATATATATGGAGTTATGGTTACATGGTGATATATATGGAGTTATGGTTACATGCTGATATATATGGAGTTATGGTTACATGGTGATATATATGGAGTTATGGTTACATGCTAATAGATATGGAGTTATGGTTACATGGTGATATATATGGAGTTATGGTTACATGGTAATATATATGGAGTTATGGTTACATGGTGATATATATGGAGTTATGGTTACATGGTAATATATATGGAGTTATGGTTACATGCTGATATATATGGAGTTATGGTTACATGGTAATATATATGGAGTTATGGTTACATGGTGATATATATGGAGTTATGGTTACATGGTGATATATATGGAGTTATGGTTACATGCTAATATATATGGAGTTATGGTTACATGGTGATATATATGGAGTTATGGTTACATGGTGATATATATGGAGTTATGGTTACATGGTGATATATATGGAGTTATGGTTACATGGTGATATATATGGAGTTATGGTTACATGGTGATATATATGGAGTTATGGTTACATGGTAATATATATGGAGTTATGGTTACATGGTGATATATATGGAGTTATGGTTACATGGTAATATATATGGAGTTATGGTTACATGGTAATATATATGGAGTTATGGTTACATGCTGATATATATGGAGTTATGGTTACATGGTAATATATATGGAGTTATGGTTACATGGTGATATATATGGAGTTATGGTTACATGGTAATATATATGGAGTTATGGTTACATGCTAATATATATGGAGTTATGGTTACATGGTGATATATATGGAGTTATGGTTACATGCTGATATATATGGAGTTATGGTTACATGGTGATATATATGGAGTTATGGTTACATGGTAATATATATGGAGTTATGGTTACATGGTGATATATATGGAGTTATGGTTACATGGTAATATATATGGAGTTATGGTTACATGGTGATATATATGGAGTTATGGTTACATGGTAATATATATGGAGTTATGGTTACATGCTGATATATATGGAGTTATGGTTACATGGTAATATATATGGAGTTATGGTTACATGGTGATATATATGGAGTTATGGTTACATGGTGATATATATGGAGTTATGGTTACATGCTAATATATATGGAGTTATGGTTACATGGTAATATATATGGAGTTATGGTTACATGGTGATATATATGGAGTTATGGTTACATGGTGATATATATGGAGTTATGGTTACATGGTGATATATATGGAGTTATGGTTACATGGTGATATATATGGAGTTATGGTTACATGGTGATATATATGGAGTTATGGTTACATGGTGATATATATGGAGTTATAGTTACATGGTGATATATATGGAGTTATGGTTACATGCTAATATATATGGAGTTATGGTTACATGGTGATATTATATGGAGTTATGGTTACATGGTGATATTATATAATATAATTGTATGGAGTGGGCTAATAGTTATACGGTGATATACAGGCCTATTGTCCTACAAGGACAATACTTCTATAGGAAATGCAGCTTATGAAACATGCAGTTTTCGAATCAAAATGTGTTAAGATGAGGCGTGTTATAGTCAGGGCTATGTTTAATGCAGACAATGTGGATGCGCAGGGCATTTATTATGAATGTTGCCCTGGGTTTCAATTTGTATCCGACTATAGGGCCATGTCTGCCAACGCTGTGTGTTTGTCCCAACATGCAACATATGGGTTCTAACCACACTCTAAATGCTCCTTAACAAACACTTTGGGTTTTGATGCTTTGTTTTACCCACAGGACGATGACGTACCTGCGTGTGTGTGTGTGTGTGTGTGCGTGTATGTGTGTGTGTGTGTGTGTGTGTGTGTGTGTGTGTGTGCGTGTGTGTGCGTGTGTGTTTGTGTATGTGAGAGTGTTTTGAACACGTCTGTCCGTGTGTGTGTGTGTGTGTGTCCGTGCCTTCTCCCCTCTTCTCCTTCTCTTCTCTCCTCCTCCTCTCCAGCTCTCGCCTCTTCCCTGTGCCTCCTCTTCTCCTTCTCTTCCCTCTTCCTCCTCTCCATCTCTCTCCTCTTCCCCATCCCTCCTCTCCTCCTCTCTGCTGCACCCTGCGGTGCAGGTCGGTCTAAAGCGAGGGTTCTATCTCTCTCTCTATCTGGGTTGTCACGTTATGTGCCCGGCCCTATCCCAGCCCCAGCTCCACTCACAATGTGTGTGTGTGTGTGTGTGTGTGTGTGTGTGTGTGTGTGTGTGTGTGTGTGTATGTGAGAGAGAGTGTTTCAGCGTATGTTTGTGTTTCTATGTGCGTCTGTGTGTTAATATTTCATCCAAGCTCCACCTTTTGTGTGTTTTTGTGTTTGTGTGTGTCGCTGAGGGTGTGTGTGTGTTGCTGAGGGTGTGTATGTGTGTGTGTGTGTATGTGTGTGTGTTAATGTTTAATCTCTTTTCCTCTTTCTATGGTGTGCTGTCTGAACACATCCATTATGGAGGCAGGCATGACCAGAAAGGAGCGTCTTACTCCAGACAATATCTCCACATCACTGTGCACTAGCGAACCAGTAAACTGTGTGTGTACGTGTGTGTGTGTGTGTCTGTGTGTGTGTGTTTGAGTTATGTCTTGGATTCTTCTGTATTCGGTTGCCTCTGTAGATATGAGTGGTCGAAATGGCGGGTCCAGCCAGTACTCAGCAGGAAAAATTATCTAGCATGGTGGTGTGGGAGAGTATACAGCATATAGTAGAGTACACAGTATACCAGAGTATACAGTATACTAGAGTATACAGTATAGTAGAGTATACAGTATATAGTAGAGTATACAGTATAGTAGAGTACACAGTATATAGTAGAGTATACAGTATACTAGAGTATACAGTACATAGTAGAGTAAACAGTATGCTAGAGTATGCAGTATACTAGAGTATACAGTTTAGTAGAGTATACAGTACAGTAGAATATACAGTACACTAGAGTATACAGTATAGTAGAGTGTACAGTATGCTAGAGTATACAGTATACTAGAGTATACAGTATAGTAGAGTATACAGTATACTAGAGTATACAGTATAGTAGAGTATACAGTATGCTAGAGTATACAGTATACTAGAGTATACAGTATAGTAGAGTATACAGTATACTAGAGTATACAGTATAGTACGGTATACGGTATACGGTATACTAGACTACATAGTAGCACCTGGGCCATCCTTTCAAGCAGGTTCCATTTATCTTTCCTCTTTTCTTAAGTACTTAAAGAATATATATATATATATATATATATATATATATATATATATATATATATATTTATATATTTTGCTGGCAATCAATCTATCTCCCGTTAGCATTGAAGTTGCCCTCAGTAAGGAGGGAACCACAACTCATTCAGTTACCAACAGTTCATAACCATTCATAGCCGTTCATAACCATTATAACCATTCATAACCGTTCATTACCGTTCATGACCATTCATAACCGTTCATTACCATTCATGACCATTAATAGCCATTCATAACTGTTCATAACAATTCATAACCATTCATAACCATCTATAACCATTCATAACCATTCATAACCATTACAACCATTCATAACATTCATACCCATTCATAACAATTTATAACCATTCCTAACCATTGTAATCATAATAACCATGACCATTCATAACCATTCAAATCATAATAACCATTATATCCATTATAACCATTCCTAACCGTTCATAACCGTTCATAACCATTCATAACCATTATAATCCTAATAACCATTATAACCATTGTAACCATTGTAACCTTCAAAGAAACACTTAAAACCATGTGTGATAATCTGTAGATTTTATTTAAGAGCATTAAGGTGTGTCACTAAACTACATTCTGTTTTATGACCATAGAAAAAGTGGGGGGTGATCTTGAGATGCCTTCCACCAGACTGCAGTTAGTATTTATTCACTGTCAATATACTGAATATTTCCTTTGTGTTCAAATAGACTGAAAATGAAATCCAACTTTATAGTCAATAGTCACACCTATCAGTGTTTCTTTGCACACCCATTAGACTCCAGATTATGATCTGTACCTTTAATTAGTAAAGATGATACCAATGGGAGTGGCTGTAGCACTGTACAACTGTGACCTGGCTTCACAACAACACCATAACTTTGATGGTTAAAACTTGATACGTTATACATTAAAATGATCAAAACCAATAATATATATATATATATATATATATATATATATATATATATATATATATATATAGAGAGAGAGAGAGAGAGAGAGAGAGAGAGAGAGAGAGAGAGAAAGAGAGAGAAAGCCCTTTAAAAAAAACGTAATTTCTCAAAATAATGAAATATATGCTTTACCACATTATACTCAAGCAAAGAATACATGTACCTTGGGGTGGGTGTAAATATATATAGCCGTCCTCATTGAAGGCAAGGTTTTTCCTTCTCATTGGTCCATAATCATCTCAAACATCTCTATAAGCTTAAACTTTGTTATATCTATTAAATAACAAGACAAACGCTAAAATTGAGAGGGCATTCATGTTTGTGGATCAGGAGGGAATACATTTCCCTCACCAAGGCAAAGAGAAGCCATATTTGAGACAAGTGTAAGTAGAAAAGCCCCATGGAGACTAGGAACTCGAGTTGTAGCTACCGTTTGTACCAATTCCTAGTTTCCGACAGAATCTCTAAACATTGTTAGTATGTAAAACATTGTATTCAAAAATATTTCTATAGATACAGTAACCGGTCCCTTCCTGGTGTGCATGCTCCATTAATAAAGAAATAAAAATAGACTCTACAAAGATTCCTTGAAGACATTTGCATCATCACCCACAATTCAATGGACCTCACACAAGTACTCCCTCTCAGATCTGTATTTTTTTTTTGGGGGGGGGGGGGGGGGGGGGGGGTTTACAAATCCTTTCTGGCCAATGAAGGACCCATTGCAGAAAGCAGTTGACCCGTCCCAGAGCTCTAGATCTTGGCTATGATGTGGCTGACCAGCTTCTGGAGGTCACGGGTGCGAGTTCTGGTGGTCTCCAACACCTCCTCATGGTTGGCCCTCTCCTGGCTGGAGTAGTCGGTCACCACCTTGTTGGTGATCAGGGACAGGCCCAGGACGCGCAGGCCACAGTGACGCGCCACCACCACCTCTGGGACGGTACTCATTCCTGTGTGAGAGGAGCGGAGAGGAGAGGAGAGGAGAGGAGAGGAGGGGAGGGGAGAGGAGAGGAGAGGAGAGGAGAGGGGAGGAGAGGAGAGGAGAGGAGGGGAGAGGAGAGGAGAGGAGAGGAGAGGAGAGGAGAGGAGAGGAGAGGAGAGGAGAGGAGGGGAGGGGAGGGGAGGGGAGAGGAGCGGAGCGGAGGGGAGGGGAGAGGAGGGGAGGGGAGGGGAGGGGAGGGGAGAGGAGAGGAGAGGAGGGGAGGGGAGGGGAGAGGAGAGGAGAGGAGAGGAGAAGAGAGGAGAGGAGAGGACAGGGATTGAGGAAGGTATTGAAAGGAAAGCATGCCAAAGAATGAGGGAGGCCAGAGAGAGAGAGAGAGAGAGAGAGAGAAGGAGAACGGGCTGATAATGGAGATAAATAAACGAACGACATGCCACAAGCCATTACTGAATCTCCCTCTTCCTCAACCCAATGGGACAGGAAGTCACTGAGACTTCCCTCCGGTTTCTCCCAGCTTAGAGCTAAAGAAGAAGAAGAGGGGAGTGTTTGTAGTCCCTTCACATGCCCGTACCCAAAACGTCCCATTAAGGCTGCTTCATATCAGCCGGCCATACTGACCCACAGCGTCAGCACCCAGCGTCTGCAGCACTCGGCACTCGGCGATGGTCTCGAAGGTGGGCCCGGCCAGCATGCAGTAGACCCCCTGCCGGAGGAAGGAGGCACAGCCCTGCTCCTCCGCGGTCTGCCTGGCCAGCTCCATCAAGGGGCGGTCGTAGGCGTCGGACATGCAGGGGAAACGCACCCCGAACCTGGGGGTAGACACATAGGGGTGTCAGCGCAGAAACACACACACACACACGCACACACACACACACACACACACACACACACACACACACACACACACACACACACACACACCTTATATACTGTACACAAAGAACATAACTGCACAACCCGAGTAAAGGAGAGGTACATTGGGTTGCCATGGAGAAATGCTTAGAGATCAATGCCTAATTAACTTATTATGGTGGCACAGAAAACAAAAGACACAAAATTAATAGACAAGCAGATCCGTTCATTGTAAATGTGCACGGTGAGATGTAGAGGAAAAGGGTGTGTGCGTGTGTAAGAGTGTTAGAGTGTGTGTGTGTGTGTGTGTGTGAGAGAGAGAGTGTGTGTGTTAAGAGTCTGTGTGTGTGTTTGTGTGAGAGAGAGAGAGTGTGTGTGTTAGAGTTTGTAGGAGAGAGAGAGAGAGAGTATGTATGTGTGTGTGTGTGTGCGCGTGTGTGCGTGCGTGAGTGCGTGTGTGTGTGTGCGTGCGTGTGTGTTTGTGTGTGTGTGTGCGTGTGTGCGTGCGTGAGTGCGTGTGTGTGTGTGCGTGTGTGTGTGCGTGCTTGAGTGCGTGTGTGTGTGTGTGTGTGTGCGTGCGTGCTTGAGTGTGTGTGTGTGTGTGTGTGTGTGTGTGTGTGTGTGTGTGGTTTCCCAGACCTCTCGTCGTTGTGCCCACACAGAGGGTTCTGCCCGGCGAAGCCCGGCATGTTAATGTGGTCTTTGATCAGCATGATGTCCCCCACGTTGAAGGAGGAGTTCAGCCCCCCTGCCGCGTTGGTCACGATCACAGTCTCCACCCCCAGCAAAAAGAACACCCGCATCGGGTAGGTCACCTGAGGGGGCAAAACGAGAGTCAACCAAACACACCTAAACCCAGGAGTCAACCAAACACACCTAAACCCAGGAGTCAACCAAACACACCTAAACCCAGGAGTCAACCAAACACACCTGAGCATGTTCCCTGTTCTGTATGCATTCAAAATGTTTAGCGGTAGGTGGTTATGGGTTAGGGTTAGGGTTAGGTTCCCTGTTCTGTATGCATTCAAAATGTTTAGCGGTAGGTGGTTATGGGTTAGGGTTAGGGTTAGGGTTAGGTTCCCTGTTCTGTATGCATTCAAAATGTTTAGCGGTAGGTGGTTATGGGTTAGGGTTAGGGTTAGGGTTAGGGTTAGGTTCCCTGTTCTGTATGCATTCAAAATGTTTAGCGGTAGGTGGTTATGGGTTAGGGTTAGGGTTAGGGTTAGGTTCCCTGTTCTGTATGCATTCAAAATGTTTAGCGGTAAGTGGTTATGGGTTAGGGTTAGGGTTAGGTTCCCTGTTCTGTATGCATTCAAAATGTTTAGCGGTAGGTGGTTATGGGTTAGGGTTAGGGTTAGGGTTAGGTTCCCTGTTCTGTATGCATTCAAAATGTTTAGCGGTAGGTGGTTATGGGTTAGGGTTAGGGTTAGGGTTAGGGTTAGGTTCCCTGTTCTGTATGCATTCAAAATGTTTAGCGGTAGGTGGTTATGGGTTAGGGTTAGGGTTAGGTTCCCTGTTCTGTATGCATTCAACTGCTTTAGACAGTGTGCAGGATTTTTTCTGTTCTCAGTTACCTCTCCTCTCACACTTTTTGGGGGGCGGGGTTATGAAAACTATAAAAGAGCCTGCCTTCTGACACGGCAGCATGGATCTTTTCACCTGGTCGGACAGGGCTGTGCCCTTGCTGTGGTCTCACCTTGTGGATGTTGTATCCCTCGTAGAAGTGGAAGCGGCCCTGCATGCAGACACACTGACGGCCCTGCAGCGACCCGAACACCAGCTGGCCCGCGTGGCCGTGCACTGCGGCACACACACGCACAAACACACGCGCGCGCACACACACACAGACGCACAAACACACACACGCACACACACACACGGGAGAGTTAATACACACACACACACACGTAGCGTCGACGCATGCGCATAACTGTCAGAGAGCGGACACGGCAGGTGGTGTGCGTGCACACACACCCCCAAACACACCCATACCTGTGCTCTGTGGGAAGCGGGGTATGTCCTTGTACGGGAAGGTGGTTTTGTTGTCCAGCAGGTCGGCCAGGCCTCCCAGCCCAGAGCCACAGATGATGGCGGTCTTGGGGCGTTGCTCTGTGTGGGCCAACAGCCAGTCTGTCGTCTCCTTGTAGTCATCGTACTGGTAACTTCCCAGAGGAACAACAACAAGCCTGGCGTGAGGATTTGGAATCATCTGCGCATCACATGACCACTTGACTTCCCTTTTGATTATGTGTCACGGCACTTTGACAGGGAGGATCCCTGACTGAACAAAAGCCAAACACAAAGCTAGGCTTAACTGAACCAACGGAGACACGTCAGGCTGGTTGGCCCAGGCTGCTCACCTTCCGTGTCCTGCCAGGGCATAATGAAGGAAAGCCAAACGGGCTTCACCAGGGACCGCACCTCCATGATCGCGAGCAGGAGGAGTAATCTTATCTTGCATCTTTCTAGATGCACTGTGTTATGGAACTTTTAATGCTGCAATAAAGAGTACCTAGTCGTCCAGTCTTTTGTATAAGTCGTTTATTCTTTAAAAAGAATAGAAATATCTTCGTGGTCAAAAACAGGATACAGTGGGAAAAAGACCCCCCCCCCCCACTAAGGGGTGTCGTTCTTTTCTATCATAGAGGACCAAGACTCGAAAAAAGTAAGATTGTCCTGTTTTGATACTTTCGTCTCAGTAGAAAGGTCTAGCTAAGCACAGTGGAGATGTATCATTACAACTGCTTACTTTTACACCGGCTGACAGCCCACACTTCAGCCTGGCCAAATATATGGGTTTCCGGGATTTTGCTTGGGAATGCCACAGGTGGTACAGTTGTTCATAGCAGATCCTACCACCCCCTCTTAGTTAAACACACACACACACACACACACACACACACACACACACACACACACACACACACACACACACACACCTACGCAACACGGTTGCGAAAAAAAAAAAAAAAGCAATAGAACATCACATGTCCCATGAATGATTCCAGCCAAGTCCTCCTAACTACACAGTAGATTTATAACTGAAGCATGGTTTCGTAGGTGATTCATAAACCCATCAGCTAACTGATGTGCTCTCAGCCATGTCATAGGGGCACTGTCTAAAACCCTCTTGCCCAACAACGATCAAATCAGAATTTTGAATGAAATTGTATTGCTGGTATTGTATAATCTAGTTTGAAACCATATGCTGTGGCCTCCAGTAGGCTAACATGCTAGCATGATGTTATGGGGATACAAAACAGCAAACAAGCCTCTAGCCAATGCCATTTGGAGGCCGAGGAAGTAGTCCGGCTAGTGATAGTCTACCGTTCCCACAATGTAGATTCTGTTGCCTAGGTTCAAATTAAATCCACATACAGGTACAGTCCAGTGAACTTTGCCCGTAACTAGGGCCGGCCCATTTAGCTGTGTCGCATGTGTTTATTGGCAATACACTGCTGTTCCTCATTTTTGATATCTTGTCATAAAATGACTTATGTGTCTGAAACTTTAATTGGCTGCAGGAGGACTAACTTGCCCTATGTATAGTAGTGCTAGACGTTCTGAATTACTAGATGACAACAAAATTGCACAAAGGGGGAAATCCTATCATTGGTCGCTAATTTGGGGGGCGTAGGCTAGATAAGACAGTCTACTGGTTGCCAAGCAGCAGGGACTGGCAGGGGAGCTGTCCGTGGTGCTGCTGAGCGGTCTCGAGCTGTCAGCATTTTCCATTCAGCGCAGGGTGTTCAGCCCCCTTCCATGTTCCGATTTGGGATATGCTCGGTAAACAGAGAGGCAAGAAGCACAATGGTTATCTCTGTCTGTTTGTACTGGCAGACTCCTTTACAAATGAGCCAACGCCTGTCCAATACAACTGCTGCCTAAGCTTCACTATGTTCTTGAAAACTGCATAGGCATGAAAAAATTCTGTGACGGTCACTTTAAGTGCTACAAGTCCACGCCTTGCGTGCGTAGAATGCTGATCCATATACACTGCCGTTGCTGTTATTATTTAAAAAACGAAAGAAATGTCAAATCGTCCAGTTAATATTCGGTCGCACAATAAATGATATTTGTTATCGTAATTGTGAAGGCCATAGACCATGACTCGATGATATTGATAGACAACAACTCTAGTCTCTCAATTCCCAGAGACCACCAGACTAATGCAACGTGGATGAGCGCAGCCCTATCTGTAAAAAAATCTGTTCTAAGCATTAAACGACTATAACAAATATTGACCGATGTGACTACTACTTGGCCTATAAGTCAATAAAAAAAATGTGAGGCATATTTTTTTTCTAAAATGTTTGATCAACATCGAGCTGTGGCTACAGTGTAACCTTGGCAACCACGAACCGAGCGCACTGCTCCCACCATAACCGAGCTATCTTACCTGCATGCAGTATCCATATTTTCTGTTTTTGACGAGGAGATGCAATGCTTTATTTGCTGTAGTTGCCGTCAGTAGAGTGCTTTCAGTTGTAGTTGATCGATGATGGATGAGGCTCCAGCGAAAAACTGGTGACGAACAGACTAGGTCACTTTACGGGCTGACGTAAGGGAGCGTGAGTCGTAGAGGGTGCGTGACTGGGGCGGAGTTGTCTGACGTGCCGGTTCCTTTGAAAGAGCTTGCGCTGTCGTAATCCAATTTTCTAACAGACTGGGTTGCGCACTGACCCGTTTACCGAGGGAGCTACGAAGGCCTGGAGGGAGGAAAGGAGAGTGAGAAAGGGTGGAAGAATCTCTATTGAAGAGAGATCAAACTCGTCAAGTGAAAGAAAACTCCAACGGTGTCTCACTGGCTGATGGTACATTATGAGTCAGTGGAAGTGAACTGTAGGTAGCCTATTTGATCATAGGCCAAGGCTTTCTCATTTCTGAAACCACATAAACTTGCTGGAAACCCCCCTTTCTATGTTGTAAAACGGACAGACTTGTGGCTCAAAAATGACTTAAAACAGCCCCCCAGGAATAGGATGTGGGCAACAATAAATATTTTATATAGTATTAGTATTAGTATTATATAGTATTAGTAGCCTTTACTAGTAATAGACCTAGGGTCATTCGAGGGAAACAGGTGCACATACCTGTTTGCTCGAGATTAGTTCGGCTGTGGTGACAAAGGCAGTCACTCCCCAAAGAAAATTCGAACTTCTTGTTTTCTTTTGTTTGTGTTTGGTAAACGTGTGTGTGTAGTCCAAGTAAAGCTATTTTAAACAAACGCTTAAGGCAGATGCTTATCTTGGGTCAGACATAGGCCTATGCAATTCGTAAAGGAAGTAAAGCATAAAATAAAATTAAGTATAGTTTTAACTAATCTATATAGGTCTGTGGGTACAACCTTCAGCTGACCAACACCATGGACGAATCAGAAAACGTTTAATTTGGACCCGGTAGACGCCTTCCCCCGTTGTCATGGTGACGCCTAAACTACAAACAACTTGTGTGAAACGTGTACAGAAACAAGTACCAGCATCCAGCAACTCGTTATTAAAATTTTACTAAGTCTCCTTTAACTTCGTAGGTAACGTTGTTCAAACCAAACACGTATAAGTAAACAGTTTACGTTTAATGTGGCGTCGAAAATATACATGTTAACAATGCTAACGAAAATGTTAACCTTAGTTCACGTTAAGCAGGTGTTGTATCATTTGCGTTGTTTATTGTTGTGCATTCGTGTTGATCTTGCTAACGTTAGACAGTTATCAAAAGATATAAAAAAGCCATGTATGTTTGTAGATAATTTTGGTCGACATTTGGACAAACAACCTGATGCCGAATTTTTCTATGTAGATGCTAACGTTATTTGTAGCTTGCGTTATTCACCAGTCCTTAGCTTTATTTGTAGTAAGCTAAGGTGTAATGCTGATGCAGTATGACATTTTCACCAACTTAAGTATTCGGGCCTGTCTGGAATATCAGTAAAGCTGAATGAATTGCCTTGTCACTGGCCGAATTCTGACATCTGTTTAATTTTGACTCCAAACTTATTCTAGATGAAGTAGACAGGTGTCACCTTTACGATGCCAACCTCCAAGGTTCAGGCCGCCTCAGGCTCTTTGCCAAACCTTTCTCTGAAGATGCCTGAGGGTTTCCTAAACAAAGTGATGGCCCCACGCATTCCCAAACTGGTCCAGAGAGAGGAGCGACCCCGAAAGGTGACCACATGACACGCCGTCTGAAACGCAGTGCAAGCTTGTAATTGCTTTGGCAGCTTTGACCGATCAGTAGTCAATATTTGCTGCTCGGTGTCTTTAGGTCTTTTCACCTCACAGAGTGCTTATCTACCTTTCTGCTGTCAAAATAGAGAAACAATTACAATCAGTACATGTAACAAGAAAATAAAAGGCTGCTGTTTTTTTCACCTGATCTAGAAAGGACTCTGGAGTTAAGGGGTGATAGGTGTGTGACCTCTCTGTCCCAAAGCCTTCTATAGAAAGCAACTTTTCTTTGTCATTCTGTTCCAAAAAAAACTGCGCAACGGTTAGCATTTTTTACTTGAAGAGAGTACACACCTAAACTGGCAGCTCTAAAATATTAAACATACAGTACAGCCTGATGTTACATTATTCATGTAGATTTCAAGGTAAAAATCCATTCTGCCCGTGACCCTGAAATGAGTGCAGTTGGCTGTTTGGGTTCTGCTGGACTGATCCAGGGAGGCTTCAGTGGGACTAAGGGAGAAATTCACAAAATGGTTGGGTTGGCCCGAGGCGAGGACTGGGTTTTGAAAGTCTCAAAGGGGAAATCATGAAATCATGAAAGGAATCATGAAACGGCCCCTCTCCTATTATGTGTGTCAGTGTACATTATGAGTATGCGTGAGGATCTGGTGTGTTCGCTGTGTGGCTACCTCGCTGCTCTGAAACAAAGGGGAGGCGGAAGAAACCGCTGATGATCGCTGCTGTGTGTGTGTTTGCAGCTGGCCCCCTCTGCGTATGCCCAGGAGATGTCTCAGACCACCGAGGAGAGGCTGGCCAACACAGTCCTGATGCACCCACCCCGCATCCTGGAGCTCTTAGACATGAGCGAGACCACGCACCAGAAGGTACGGCCCCCTGCTGTGAACCACCAGGTGTTTAAGGAGCCCTCATCCAGTGTTACTTTACACAGACTTGCAGTATATGTATGGGCCTGTTGGAATACAGAAACAATGTGTTTTCAATGTACTGGTACATCACATCACAGTAAGTCACCAGTAGTGTTTTCTTAGCTTTGGCTAAGCTTAGTTTCAAATTGCCATACCGAACAGGACTCCTTCTGGAAGTCGTGGGTGTTTATGGTGCCACCTCCACACATACAGTATTAGATCCCATAGAACTCCAGCTCACGTTGCCATGTATCAGCGTGGGGAATCCATTTTTCCTTGGTCACAGGCTCTCCCTACTGTGCTAATTATGTATTATTTGGTTACGTTTGGATGAATAAATGAAGTTACCTAACAGTTGAGTTTGCCGTCATATCCCTGAGAGGCCAGAGCATCTGCTACCTCCTGAGGTAATTTGAAGGCCCATCCCCACCCTCTCATCTGATGCCTAGTCAGCAGTCCTGATGGGCATGCAGAGGACATCCACACCCTCAACTTGGGGCAGATATTTACATACAACTTCACCCATTTTCTCTTGTGCTTCTGAGAAAACATTTAGGGGTAGGAAAGAGTTCGTTTACGGATTGACTCATTTATTACAAATTTAGATATGCGGACACAAAAAATCGTCATTGATACTTGCAATTTAACGTGTGTGTGTGTGTGTGTCTGTGAAAGGAGGTGGGTGCGGGTCAGAAACCACTCGATTGTCATCAGAGGAAAAGAGCGTGACTCTGGGTCGCGGGCCCTCAGCTGGCCTATGCTTTGTTCAGCTTTTCATTGTGGGCCTATTAGATACTGCTTCCTCCATCAGTCCAATGGGATTCATGACCCTCACACACAGAACACACACACACATGGCATACAGCCAAACCTGTAGCTACAGGTACACTGTGCTTCTCTAATAGCCAGTTCCTCAAACACGGTTACCAATCTACAAATTTCATATCTGCCAAATTCTAGATCTCACATCTGCAAGTGTGTTTTATTTTTGTGTGTGCTGATCCATGGAAAATGCTTCAAATGCTTTTTAGACATACAAGTGAAAATGGTAAACTTGTTTTTATTCATACATTAAGTAAAAATTTGACAAAGCTTACAGAACCTTAAGATATACTTGCAAAATATTGTACATGTTTCTAAAATATATTCATTCATGATATTTGACATTCATTCATCTTCATATATTTGCATACTTGGCATACACTCTTGTAGGGGGAGGGAGGGCGTATTGGACCGTTGGAATTTGAGTAGAGAGTTGGCATTCATCAGAAAAAGAGTGATGACCTAGTTTTTCCTTTCATCGTAATTAATGAGATGTGTGTGTGTGTGTGTGTGTGTGTGTGTGCATGCATGTTTTAATGTGTGTGTGAATGTATATATGTGTGTGTGTATGTGTATATGTGTATGTATATATGTGTGCGTGTGCGTGTGCGTGTATATGTGTTTGTGTGTGTGTATGTGTATATGTGCATGTGGTGTGTGTGTGCGTGTGCGTGTATATGTGTTTGTGTGTGTGTGTGTGTGTGTGTGTATGTGTATATGTGTGTGTGGTGTGTGTGTATGTGTGCATGTGCGTGTGCGTGTATATGTGTTTGTGTGTGTGTGTGTGTGTGTGTGTGTGTGTGTGTGTGTGTGTGTGGACATACGCATGCTGGCCAGTTCTCCAGCATCAACATTGACCAGGCCCTCTTCCAGCCCTACCCGTCTGAAATCGTTTTCCAGAACTTCCAACCCCTGGAGACCTACCAGATACCCCTGGTCCTTCGTAACAACGACAAGGTGTGTGGGAAGAGCTTAGAGGTCTGCAAGCCCGTCGTTGACTACTGTATGAAATAGGCCATCGTTCTAATGCTTCCATTATAAATTGTTTAAAGGGCTCCAGAAGGGCTGTTAACGGTAGCTGGGGAAAAGAGCAGTACATATCCAGACATCAAAGCAGCACTACACGCATCCAAAAACATATCGGAATGTGTTTTGTTTATGTAGATGTTTGTGTGTGAGTGCACCGTAGGATATGGACGCTGGGATTTGGCGAGTGGGCAGTTTCCGTGGCGATCTGCTGTCGTTTTGAAGCCCTGTAGCGGTAACAAAGGAAACACGGCGAGCCGGCCTTGTTCCGGTGCCTCCCTGACCCTGGTCCTGTGGTCCCCGCGTTGCAGGTCCCCAGGATGGTGAAGGTAGTGGACGAGCAGTCCCTGTACTTCAAGGTTCTGAGCCCAGCAGACATCGGCACCAAGGTGGCTCCGGGCATGGTCTCCACCTTCACCGTTCTCTTCACGCCCCAGGAGAACAAGGTGGGTCCCAGAGGGGGTCAGGGGCCAGGGGTGAAGGGTCGTACCTCAGAATACACCCAGCCATTGTTAGTCCCCCCCTGTCTTTTCACTGTGACGCAACGAACAAGGAGTGTTTTTTTGCTGCGTGAAGTCTTTACAGAGTTTTTATTTTTTTACCATTTTATTCTTTTTTTTGGACAGGGTTCCCGCGGATCCTTAAAAAGTCTTTAAAAGCATTGAATTCATTAATCTAAAAATAAGGCCTTAATTGGTATTGAAATGTCTTAAATCAATCTTTCAAAAGTATAAAACATGCTATGACGTCGGAAGTCACATAAAAAAAATTCTGACATTGCAATTTAAAGTCTTACAATATTTGGTAACATCTATTTGTTTAATCATTTATCAAACGCGTCTCACATTAATGTAAGATCAGGATAGCGGAACCAACAACACTCATATTTTGTAATAGAGGCCTGTCACCAAACGTTCCATTTGCTGTTGCTAGTTCTAACTGAAACCAATGTTGGAGGACCAAATCTGTAGACCTACTACTAGCAGCCATGAACAAAACGACTAAAGTAAAACGATTGTTGTAGCTAGTGGCCTACAACTGGCCACGTTATGCCCAACCACGGCGCTAGGTAAAATATACAGTATCATTTAATGGTAGTTTACTCCTAACGTTAGCTTTGACATATTAACCTGTTCGCTACATATTTACCGGCTAAACTCTATGACTCCGTGTCCGGCTACCCTTACAACAATATAAAATTCAGTAGGCTAGTATAATCAACTAGGAAACATAAGCTTTCTTTGTTGGAATTTTCAACTGTTTAATTTTTTTACATTAAATATAGTTCTGTGGACTTTGACTACCTGTATTCTCTGTTGTTCTCTGTAGAAAGTGCAGTGGTAGGGGATAGTTAGGCTCAGGGCAGTCAGGATACTTGAAGTCAATGTTTAATGGTTGAAGAGGAAGCTACTGATGAAAGTGGTTTGTGCACCCAGAGGACAGGAGAGGACAGTGTAGACAAGAAGCAGGGCAGCATGAAAAGCCAAACCGATCACTTTAGCAATGACGATATTGAAGCAATGACTGAACAGATAAAAAAAAAATTGTAATAGAATATACAGCGTTGCAACATCCTGGGGAGGTGGTTATTGTGAAATTGGTCTTAAATTTAATTCCGAGTGGCATTAAAAAAGTCTTAAATCTAACCTCCCGTTAGCTGTAGGAACCCTGAATGGAGTAAGATTGTTTCATCATGGTTTTGGATACTCCACACATACACCCGTACACACACACACACACATACACACATATGCACACGCTCACACACACACACACACAAAGCGCTCTTTCAGCAACCAGCGAGTGATGTGTGTGTGTGTGTGTGTGTGTGTTCAGGACTATGTCCACAGGCTTCTGTGTGCCACAGAGCGGGAGCTGTTTGAGGTTCCGGTCCATGCCATCGGCGCCCGGGCCATTCTGGACTTCCCAGACCAGGTCCACCTCCCCCCATGCCCGGTCAAAGGCTCCACACAGCGCACTATGCTGGTCCGCAACGTAGGGAATGCACCGGCCCGCTTCCAGCTGAACACGCAGAGGTTAGACACACACACACACACACACACATAAGCGCACACACACACACTCATACACACACATCCACGTGCATAAACACACACACACACACGAACGCATACACACACACACACACACACACACACACACACACACACACACGCGCGCACATACACACTGTTATTTCTTTCTATTGATCTCTTGGTATATAACTGTAATGTGGCCGTTAGGTGAGATCGTACTTTTAAGATTATTGAAACAAGATCTTTCTGCCCCTTTCTTTCTCCCTGTGTGTGTGTATGTGTGTGTGTGTGTGTGTGTGTCCAGTCCCTTCTCCGTGTCCCCCTCCACTGGGGCAGTTGGAGTGGGGGAGATCATGCAGTTGACGGTGGACTTCCTCCCCAAGACCGTGGGAGACCACAACCAAGATCTAGTGCTCCAATATGACACAGGTAACACACACACACACTGTGAGCTCCCTTCTGCTTGGGAGGGAAGCTTGGTGTTCGTCCGGGTTCGTCCGTCCTCTTGCGTTCTCTTCTCTCCTCAGGGCTTGGTCTCCCCCCTCTCTAACCATGTGCCGAAGGTGCTTTTATGGCTGCACCTTCCATGCCTGCTGATCAGCCCAACCAGCGTCAGGTGTGCTGCTGCAGAGTGGAAAATTCCACTGCTGCAGCCCGGTAGTCTCACCTGTTCTACTGGGGGCTGTCCATGGTCCTGAATGCCTCCAGCATGTGGCTCGGGAGGTAGCGCCCACTCACCACTTCCCCTAGTCGTTGTCGACGTCGGTGGGCCCTTCCGCCGTGGTGGCACTGGGGTTGCCCTGTGGAGCACCGGTAAGGGGTCGGGGCACCACATACCCCGCCCCTCAGCTCCAAGCCATCCACTGGAGCGCCAGCCCATAGGCACTCCTCCCTCCTGGATAGGGCGTCCGCGTTCCCGTGAAACCTCCCGGCTCGATGTTCCACCCTGAAGCGGAAGCACTGGAGGCTCAGGAACCTGGTAACACGGGAGTTATTATCCTTGTTGACCGCCATCCACTTCAACGGGGCGTGGTCAGTGACCAGCACAAACTCTCTCCCCAGCAGGTAGTACCGAAGCTTGTCCATTGCCCATTTGACAGCCAGACACTCTTGCTCCACTGTGGCATAGTTCCGCTCGTGCTTCAGCAACTTACGGCTGATGTAAGTCACCGGGTGTTCTGCCCCGTCACGGATCTGGGAGAGCACCGCTCCTATCCCCACCGTGGAAGCATCCGTCTGCAGGACGAAGGTTTGGTCAAAGGCCGGGGTCACCAAGACAGGTTCGCTACAGAGGGCTCGTCTCAGGGTGCTGAAGGAGTCTTCTGCTTCCTCCGACCAGTGGACCTGGTTGGACTGCCCCTTGGACGTCAGGTCATGCAGGGGTGCTGCTATGGATGCAAAGTTTGGGATGAACTGCCGATAATACCCTACCAGACCCAGAAAGGTTCTCACCTGCTTCTTGGTTTGGGGCTGGGGCCACGTCGCAATAGCCTCCACCTTGGTTGCCTGGGGTCTCACCACGCCTCGCCCAACGGTGTAGCCCAGGTAGCTCGCCTCTTCTAGGCCCACGTGGCTCTTGGCAGCGTTGGCAGTCAGACCAGCCTCCCGGAGGGCCCCCAACACCGCCTCGAGCCTGGCCAAGTGGGTCTTCCAGTCGGCACTATGGATCACGATGTCATCCAGGTATGCCGCTGCGTGCTCCCGATGGGGTCTGAGGACCTGATCCATAACCCGCTGGAAGGTGGCTGGGGCCCCGTGGAGCCCAAACGGTAGGACCCGGTACTGGAAGAGCCCATCCGGCGTTACAAAGGCGGTCTTCTCCTTGGCCTGCGAGGTGAGGGGGACCTGCCAATAGCCACGGGTGAGATCCAAGGTGCTGAGGTACCTGGCCGGTCCCAGCCGCCCGATCAGTTCATCCACCCTGGGCATGGGGTAAGCGTCAAAAAGGGAGATTTCGTTCAACTTACGGAAATCATTGCAGAATCGTATGCTCCCATTTGGCTTGGGGGCGAGTACGATGGGACTGCTCCATGAACTTCGCGATTCCTCAATCACACCCATGTCCAGCATATTCCTCACCTCCTCCCTGATGGCTTCCCGCCGGGCCTCAGGTATGGCCTCAGCCTTACCTTTTTACCTGGATCGGTGATAATGTCATGGGCGATGATCGAGGTCCGGCCTGGTATCTTTGAGAACACATCTCGATTCTGGTCCAGTAGCTCCCGCAGGTCCTGGATCTGGTGCGCCGTCAGCTGCTTTCCCATCACGACATCAGGAGTGACCTGGGGAGAGACGCGAGCAGAGAGCGCCGGGGCGGCTGGTTGTTCCGCTTCATGCCACCGCTTCAGCAAGTTTACATGGTAGATCTGGAAGGCCCTGCGCCTTCCTGGTTGTCTGACCTTGTAATTAACGGGTCCGGTCTTCTCAACGACCTCATACGGCCCATGCCACTTAGCCAGGAATTTGCATTCATGTGTGGGGATTAAAACCATCACTTTATCCCCGGGCCGGAACTCTCTCACCTGTGCTCCGCGGTTGTATACCCGAGCCTGGGCCTGCTGGGCTTGCTGCATGTGCTCCCGGACCATAGGCCAGATACGACCCATCCTTTGGTGCATCTGCTCCACGTGCTCCACAATCGTGCTCTGGCGTGAGGGTTGTTCCTCCCAGGTCTCCTTGGCCAGGTCTAGAAGTCCTCGCGGCCGCCGCCCATATAGCAGTTCGAAAGGGGCAAACCCGGTGGACCCCTGGGGAACTTCCCGAACAGCGAACATCAGATACGGTAAGAGCTGGTCCCAGTCCTTACCGTCCGTCTCGATCATCTTCCGCATCATCTGTTTTAGGGTGCGGTTGAACCGTTCCACCAGTCCGTCCGTCTGGGGGTGATAGACAGAGGTCCTCAGCTGTTTGACCTTCAGCAGCTTGCACATCGCCTTCAGAACTGTGGACATAAAGCATGAGCCTTGGTCAGTTAATATTTCCGCCGCGATCCCCACCCGGCTGAACAACAGGAAGAGCTCTCTGGCTACTGCTTTTCCAGTGGCCGTCCGCAACGGGATGGCTTCTGGGTACCGGGTGGCATAGTCCAGGATGACCAGAACGTAGCGGTGCCCTCGGCTGGACCTGGGGAGGGGTCCCACGATGTCCGTTGCGATGCGGCTGAAGGGGACCTCTATGATAGGCAGGGGGATCAGGGGGTTCCTGTAGTTTGCCTTGGGGCTGTGGAGTTGACACTCGGCGCAGTGGCTGCAGTACTCCTCGACGGCTTGCTTTACGCCCGGCCAGTAGAACCGCGAGCTGATGCGCTCATAGGTCTTCTCGGCCCCCAGGTGCGCCCCCAGGAGGTGGGTGTGGGCAAGATACAGGACCTTTGAAATATAGGCCTTAGGGACCAACAATTGTGTAACCGTTCCTTTAGTAGTTTGACCCACTCGATACAGTAGGCCGTTTTCAATTGCAAAATGGGGTTGGGTAGTCACACTCACCCCTTGTTGCAGCTGTCCCTCGATCACTTGGACCGCCCGCCAGGCCTGCGTCAAGTTGGGGTCCTGTAGCTGAGCTGATCCGAAGCGGCTGGGAGCTCCGATCTGGCCTCCCTGGTGGGGGACAAACTCCGTGAACATCTCTTCTGAGCCCACCTCCTCTAGACGGCCCGGGTTTAGCGTGGCGGCTTCTGATGCCGTGGCGGTGCTGTCTTCTGGACCGGGGGAAGAAGGTCTTCTCCCTCCTTCGGCCATATCGGAGGGACTGGACGGCTCTTCCCCAGAGAGCCCCGCGCAGGCGGGTTGGGCGCTCACCTCTGTTCGCGAGGTGCGTCCCCTCTTGGGTCTGCGTCTGGCTTCTAGGGTGGGGTTGGCCGGGGCTTCCTTCCAGTATCGAGCAAACACGGTACAATCCCTGCCCACCAGCACAGGGACGGGCAGGTTCTCTACAACCCCGGCCCGGACGGCCACCGACCCCCGCTTGGTGCTCCCCCCCGTGCCGCTTGGTGCTTGGTGTCACCGTGTATGCAGGCCACTGCAATCTCCTCGCCTCGGGAAACTCCTGCAAACTCCGGTCGGATGAGCGTGACCATGCTGCCCGAGTCAAGCAGGGCTTCCGCGTCTCGCCCGGCGATGGTGACGGGGAAGGTTGGGGCTCTGGCGCCCTCATGGGCCCAGCAGGTGGTGATGTATCTGCAGGGGAACCTCGGGGGCTCAGATGTAGCCGCTGTCAGCATCGACTCATCCCGGTCTGGGCAACCCCGAGCCAGGTGTCCCTCCCTCCCGCATGTATAACACCGTCTTCTTTCCCGGTTGGCCGAGGCTGGGGGTTGAGCGGGGTCCGGCTGAGGCGTTGCAGGGGCACTGGTGGTCCTCTGTCGGGCGCCTTTGTCCCCCTTGGATGCCTCGCTGCTCCCCTTCGGACCGTCTGGTCGGCTGCCCCGCAGCATCTCCTGCGTGACCTGGTGGTTCTCCAGCAAAGCATTCAGACTGTCGATACTTTGCGGACCCTGTTGGGCAACATACCTCTTGGCGTCTTGGGGTAGGGCCCGGACACACCTGTCCAGTACCACGCGGTCCAAGAGGGGAGGACCTTCTCCTTTTGCCAGCCAGCTCCGGGCCAAGCGGCGCAGGGCCGCAATCTGGGCCCTTGCGGGTTGGTCAGGGTTATAGGCCCACTGATGAAAGCGCTGGGCCTTGGCGGGTAGGCTGTAGCCGTATTGGGCCATAATGGCTGCTTTGAGTCGGTCATAGCTGGCCGCCTCCGCTTCACCTTGGTCCCGGCAGGCCTTCTGAGCCTCCCCAGCCAGGAACGGGGCCACAATGCCACCCCAGCCTTCCCGGGGCCATCCCTCACGGCGGGCCGTGCTTTCAAACACCTCGAGGTATGCTTCGGCGTCGTCGTCCGCGGTCATTTTCGCCAACACATCCCGTGGCCGCTGCGTCCGGTCCCTCTCAGCCGTCCTGACACACAGGTGAGCCAAGGCCTCCTCCAGGGTCCTCTGGGTCTGCAACACAGCCTGGATGGCGGCCTCCATTTTTTAAATTTTTTTATTTTGAAATTTTTTTTTTCAGGCGTGGATCTAGGCTGCCCGCATTCTCCACCATATGTGAGCTCCCTTCTGCTTGGGAGGGAAGCTTGGTGTTCGTCCGGGTTCGTCCGTCCTCTTGCGTTCTCTTCTCTCCTCAGGGCTTGGTCTCCCCCCTCTCTAACCATGTGCCGAAGGTGCTTTTATGGCTGCACCTTCCATGCCTGCTGATCAGCCCAACCAGCGTCAGGTGTGCTGCTGCAGAGTGGAAAATTCCACTGCTGCAGCCCGGTAGTCTCACCTGTTCTACTGGGGGCTGTCCATGGTCCTGAATGCCTCCAGCATGTGGTTCGGGAGGTAGCGCCCACTCACCACTTCCCCTAGTCGTTGTCGACGTCGGTGGGCCCTTCCGCCGTGGTCGCACTGGGGTTGCCCTGTGGAGCACCGGTAAGGGGTCGGGGCACCACAACACACACACACTTGGGTAGAAAACACTTGCATGCCTGAGCAGGATCAACCCTTGTTTCTATTCTTTTCTCTGTCACACACACACACACACACATACACACACTTTTACACACAGAAAGGAAACGAGTAGTTTAGCATAAAGCTAATCAGTGATATTAAACGGGCCGGAACTAAGAGGATGAATGTGTTTACCATAAGGGGTGTAATACGGTTCCCCCCCTGCATCCTAACACGGCGGCCTGCAGCCCCCCCCCACCCCCACACACCCACACACCCCGGCCTGCTCCCTGCCTCCGCCCAGTCGGATGCGGGGTTTAGCCTCGAGTTGCCCCGGGACACCGGAACAGGAATTAAGAGGGCATAGTGGAATTAGCTGTGAGGCCTGGTGTCTGAGCACTTCACTGCGTACAGTATGCCCTTGTGTGCGGGTTGCCTTGTTCTATACCTCCCTGTGCAGCGACGGATGCTGACTGGCTTCCCAGCTACTTGGCCCGTGCTCTTTTAAATAGCCGGGCGGGCCTGCCCTAGTGCCCGCTCAGCAGTCTGTAGGAAACGCCGCCGTCCCCCTCATAAAGCCCATGACCCCCGGCCAGCGACCTCTCAGTCAGCCGGGTCACCTTGGGAATAGGCTCGCCCCCCTCTAATGGGTGGAGAGGGATAAGAGAGGGATGTGTGTGTGTGTGTGTGCCATCTATCTCCTCGTTCAGAAGAGCCCGCTCCTCCACACGCTGATAGAGGAGCCATGCCCGCTCACCAGTAATGGTTGTTTGGACTCGCGCACCTTTTATCTGTGGAGATACCG
>CM030190.1:12160312-12175312 GCA_017639675.1 Aplochiton taeniatus
GAAACGGGGGCCCCTTGGATAGCAGGCTGGCCATGGCCTAGGCAGTGGCATGGCCACGGTACACCCCACTCCTCCTCCGCCTCCTCCTCCTCCCGGTCCCCTCTCTCCTCCAGGAGACGTAGCGCTGTTCCACCCACCCCCCCCGTTAAGCACCTTAATACTGAGGTGAGCTGCACTCCACAGCAATCGATGCCGTTAAAGCTGGAGGATGTGGAGGCCCTGATGTGATTATTGAGATTCCTGCCGTCGCTCCGTCCTCTCAAAGGGGAGTAAGACCCCCTCCTCCCCCCCTCCTCCTCCTCTGGGATCTGAAAACCCACCCCCTGTCCCGCCAACCCTCCGCAGCATCGACCCACTCCGGCTCCGCTTACCCCCCCCTCCCCCTCCCGAACACACAAATGCTGAGAAAGTGATCTGTGACTCTTAAAGTCACTCGTTGATCAAATGTCAAAGGAGGCCTGTTTGGGGTAAGGATATCTGTGTGTGTGTGTGTGTGTGTGTGTGTGTTTCTTGTTTGCATATGGGTGTCCTGTGAGTTGCTCCAGTGTTGGGGACCAGCGGCTAGCTGAGGCCCCAGGCTGCTGTTGGCTCCGTGGGGGTCAGTCACAAAAAAACTCCAATTAAAACTGCATGCTCATCTCATCAGCAACCCTGCTGTATAGGACATTGATTGTGATCATCCTGCCACTACACACACACACACACACACACACAAATCCAAGGCACACATAGGCACCTACTAACACAAGAACACGCAGTCTCTAACAAACCAACACACACACACACACACGCACGCACACACACACACACAAACAGACATTGACACACACACACACGCACGCACGCACACACACACACACACACACAAACAGACATTGACACACACACACACACACACACACACACACACACACACACAAACAGACATTGACACACACACACACACAAATCCAAAACACACAAAGGCACTTACGAACACAAGCACACGCAGCGTCTCAAACAATCCAACACACACACACACACACACACACACACACACACACATACACAAACAGACATTGACACACACCCACACACCCTCACAGGCATTGACACACACTCACAGGCAGATATACAGTGTGCTGAGAGTGGAAGAAGCAGCCTGTGCGTAGCGGAGGCCAGCTATCTGCTCGATTGCCCGGGTCGGACGCAGTGGAGATGGGCCCGGCGATTTATGCTCTCCTCTTAAATCAGGGCCCGTTGGAATGGACCAATCGATGAGGGCTCTCTACAATGCGGCATGGTAACAGTGGGAGAACAGAGCTGCTTATGGACTATGAGGTAATTACCTCAGGACCTCCTGTCTGCTGGTACCACAGAGGAAGGGCCCGGGTCAAAGAGCTGGTCCTTCAAAATAAAAGGTGTAGACAAAACACTCGTAGAAAAGGTGTGCCTGCCAGGTTTGTGATTCAATTATGAAACCTTTAGTTTGGCAGGTGAGTCCCATTGAGATGACACAATCTCTTTTTCAAGAGAGCCCTGGCCAATACCGCAGCAGTACATGGGTTCGAACAATGCAAAAGCAATTCAAATAAAACACATCCAATCAAACACACTGTAACACCTTGTAGGCCTAGAGATAGACGGCTACATGTGTGTTTGGGATAGAACCGCAGCAGAAAGGTTTGTCCGAGACGACCCCGTGAGGAGAGACGGACACAGCGCTGAGAGTTCCCCGCCGTGTTCCCTCCCAGGTGCGGGGCCGCTCCCGGTGGCGCGTGGAGCCCGTGGAGGGCCGGGTCCCGCCTGAGGGCCGGCTGGAGCTGCGGTTGGTGGCCCGCCTGGACGACACGCTGGCCTTCCAGGAGCGCCTGCTGCTGGACGTCCGGCACAGCCAGACCCTCTGCATCCAGCTCCGCGCCGTCGGCACCGGGACCACCATCGTCGCCGACCGGCCCCTGGCCCCCTCCCTCGACCTGGGGTCACACTTCAGGTCGGCACTGGCACGCCAAACAAAGCACGACCCCATGACACCAGTACAGTCAGATCGATTTGAATAGCACATTACATACACACAGCCAACTCCAGATGCTTTGCATAAGGCGCCATGTCCCAGTCCCATGACCCTGAATAGTACAAAGCATAGGGTTGGACGTTAGGTCAAACATCCTTAGGTCCTGGTTCTGTACAAACGAACCCAGAAATGGTGCTCCAAGAGAGGCATGCTCTCTCTTTTCTTCCCCTGGGTGTGAACCAGCTCCGGGCCGTGCCAGTACCACTTCAGACTGACCAACCGGGGCCGGCGGACCCACCAGCTCTACTGGACCACCGAGGGCTTCTCCCCCTTCCGCCGCCGCCACCCCCCCGCCTCCACGGCCCGCTCCAGGGAGGGCAGGGCCCCCCCGCGGGCGGCCCCACTCCCTGCCACCCCGGAGGGGCCCGTGTTCAGCCTGACGCCCGCCCGCATGGAGCTGGCTCCCGGGCAGTCTGCTGACGTAGTGCTGGAGGGCTCGTCTGATTCCCCAAAGGTCAGGCTGTACACACACACACACACACACACACACACACGAAAACACAAACCCATTATCTGCCCTCTGCCTGAGAATCTACCAATGAATAGAAGTCTTGTGTTTTGCCAATGGTAAGGCAGCCGTTTGTGTAAGACAGCCATGTGTGTGACACACACTGTGTTTTGTGTGTGTGTGACACACACTGTGTTTGGTGTGTGTGTGTCCCAGGTGGTGCGGGAGCGGCTGGTGTGCCAGGCCATCCTGGCGGGGCAGAGCGGCAAGGAGGGCATCATGACGGCAGACGTCACCTGTCGCTTTGTGGCGCCGGTCCTCCATATCTCCTCGCCGCAGCTCGACTTCTACGTGGAGAAGGTCAGCTGTCTCTCTCTCTCTCCCCCTCTCTCCCCCTCTCCCTCCCTCTCTCATTGACAAAAAGGTCTCCAGCGGTCGAGCTATGAGGTGGGGAGGGAGGAAGGGAAAAGGAGATCAAGGCAAGATGGGAGTTGAGAGACGCTCCCAGGACTAAGGCCTATGAAAGCAAGTGCATTGCCTGTCGATGCTATCTTAATGTAGTCAGTGGCAAAGGTAACTGTGTGTGTGTGTGTGTGTGTGTGTGTGTGTGTGTGTGTGTGTGTGTGTGTGTGTGTGTGCATGCATGCTGCAGGTCCCAGGCCAGGACCTGGTCCCTCTGTACCAGCAGCTGGTCCTGAGGAATGTGTCGTCCCTGGCCCTGGCTCTGGAGCTGATCCTGGACCAGCCCTTCTCCCTGTGTGAGCAGCAGGAGGAGCCCTCCCTCGCCACCTCCAAGGTGCCCCTCCCCCTCCCCATCTTTCCCCCTGCTTTCTCGACGGCCCCCCCTGTCTCTGCCCTCCTCTCTTGTCACCTCTACCGCTCCCTCGCTTTCTCATCCCTCCGTCGCCGTGACCTCCGACCTCTCTCCGTCACACTGCCCATTGTGCGGTTTTGTGCTGTCATCTCTCTCTCTCTCTCTATTTCCCCTCCTCCTTCATGGTGCTGTCATCTCTCTCTCTCTCTCTATTTCCCCTCCTCCTTCATGGTGCTGTCCTATCCTCTCTTCCCTCTGGATAAAAGGGCTTATTTTCCTATCAAAATGTTACCTTTCCAGGAATCTCCTGAATCCGATATGAAATGACCAGATTTGACCAGAGAAACCAGAGTGTACGCTGCCGTTTTGTCATATGGTTATGTTATGTATTGGATGTCATAACTGGGTAATATGTATATAGGTTATGGTATTGGATGTCATAACTGAGTAATATGTATATAGGTTATGTTATGTATTGGATGTCATAACTGGGTAATATGTATATAGGTTATGGTATTGGATGTCATAACTGAGTAATATGTATATAGGTTATGTTATGTATTGGATGTCATAACTGGGTAATATGTATATAGGTTATGGTATGTATTGGATGTCATAACTGGGTAATATGTATATAGGTTATGGTATTGGATGTCATAACTGGGTAATATGTATATAGGTTATGGTATGTATTGGATGTCATAACTGGGTAATATGTATATAGGTTATGGTTTGTATTGGATGTCATAACTGGGTAATATGTATATAGGTTATGGTATTGGATGTCATAACTGGGTAATATGTATATAGGTTATGGTATTGGATGTCATAACTGGGTAATATGTATATAGGTTATGTTATGTATTGGATGTCATAACTGGGTAATATGTATATAGGTTATGTTATGTATTGGATGTCATAACTGGGTAATATGTATATAGGTTATGTTATGTATTGGATGTCATAACTGGGTAATATGTATATAGGTTATGTTATGTATTGGATGTCATAACTGGGTAATATGTATATAGGTTATGGTATTGGATGTCATAACTGGGTAATATGTATATAGGTTATGTTATGTATTGGATGTCATAACTGGGTAATATGTATATAGGTTATGGTATGTATTGGATGTCATAACTGGGTAATATGTATCTAGGTTATGGTATGTATTGGATGTCATAACTGGGTAATATGTATATAGGTTATGTTATGTATTGGATGTCATAACTGGGTAATATGCATATAGGTTATGTTATGTATTGGATGTCATAACTGGGTAATATGTATATAGGTTATGGTATGTATTGGATGTCATAACTGGGTAATATGTATATAGGTTATGTTATGTTATTGGATGTCATAACTGGGTAATATGTATATAGGTTATGTTATGTATTGGATGTCATAACTGGGTAATATGTATATAGGTTATGGTATTGGATGTCATAACTGGGTAATATGTATATAGGTTATGGTATTGGATGTCATAACTGGGTAATATGTATCTAGGTTATGGTATGTATTGGATGTCATAACTGGGTAATATGTATATAGGTTATGGTATGTATTGGATGTCATAACTGGGTAATATGTATATAGGGTATGGTATTGGATGTCATAACTGAGTAATATGTATATAGGTTATGTTATGTATTGGATGTCATAACTGGGTAATATGTATATAGGTTATGGTATGTATTGGATGTCATAACTGGGTAATATGTATATAGGTTATGTTATGTATTGGATGTCATAACTGAGTAATATGTATATAGGTTATGTTATGTATTGGATGTCATAACGGGGCAATATGTATCAAGGTTATGGTATGTATTGGATGTCATAACTGGGTAATATGTATATAGGTTATGGTATGTATTGGATGTCATAATTGGGTAATATGTATATAGGTTATGGTATTGGATGTCATAACTGGGTAATATGTATATAGGTTATGTTATGTATTGGATGTCATAACTGGGTAATATGTATATAGGTTATGGTATTGGATGTCATAACTGGGTAATATGTATATAGGTTATGTTATGTATTGGATGTCATAACTGGGTAATATGTATATAGGTTATGGTATGTATTGGATGTCATAACTGGGTAATATGTATATAGGTTATGGTATGTATTGGATGTCATAACTGGGTAATATGTATATAGGTTATGGTATTGGATGTCATAACTGGGTAATATGTATATAGGTTATGTTATGTATTGGATGTCATAACTGGGTAATATGTATATAGGTTATGTATTGGATGTCATAACTGGGTAATATGTATATAGGTTATGTTATGTATTGGATGTCATAACTGGGTAATATGTATATAGGTTATGGTATGTATTGGATGTCATAACTGGGTAATATGTATATAGGTTATGGTATGTATTGGATGTCATAACTGGGTAATATGTATATAGGTTATGGTATGTATTGGATGTCATAACTGGGTAATATGTATATAGGTTATGGTATGTATTGGATGTCATAACTGGGTAATATGTATATAGGTTATGGTATGTATTGGATGTCATAACTGGGTAATATGTATATAGGTTATGGTATGTATTGGATGTCATAACTGGGTAATATGTATATAGGTTATGGTATGTTTTGGATGTCATAACTGGGTAATATGTATATAGGTTATGTTATGTATTGGATGTCATAACTGGGTAATATGTATATAGGTTATGGTATGTATTGGATGTCATAACTGAGTAATATGTATATAGGTTATGGTATGTATTGGATGTCATAACTGGGTAATATGTATATAGGTTATGTTATGTTATTGGATGTCATAACTGGGTAATATGTATCTATGCTGTAATGTGCCGTTTCTCATCCCCCCTGTAGTCCATGGTTCTGGGGCTGGAGGCGGAGGTGGAGGTGTGGGTCCGCTTCGACCCGGCCTACCGCCCGGACCGGGTGTCCCGCGTGGCCGAGGGGGTCCTGGCCGTGCGCTACCGGGACCACCCCCAGCGGGACGGGGTGGGTCTGCGCGGCCAGGTCCACTTCCCCAACCTGCACTTCTCCAGCGCGGCGCTGGACTTCGGCTGCGTGCTGAACCACACGGAGACCCAGCGGCAGCTCACCATGACCAACCTCTCCCCGCTGGACGTGGCCTACCGCTGGGCCTTCATGGTGGACCAGAGGCACTACGCCATCAGGTACCACCACCACCGCCCTCCCCTCCCCGCCCAGCAGCACCTTCACGGGCCAGGGCCCGCGGTACCAGCCCCTGGACGCCCAGCGCTGCCCCATCAGGGTGAGGCGGGGCTGGGCTCCACCCTGGCCCCCAGCCAGCCAGCTGAACCACGAACGCTGCAGCAGCAAGATCCATCACCCAGCCCCCTCCTCCTATTACTCTGCGCTCTGTCTCTCTCTCCCTCCCTCTTTCTCCTCCTCCTCCTCTCAGCCATCCTTACTTTTTCTCTTCCCACTCCTGTCCCTCCTTTCGCCCCCCCCCCCCCCCCCCCCCTTATCGTTTTAGTTACTCTCCTCCCTTCAGTCTCTCCCTTCTTAAATGGTGACCCCTCTTATCAAGGCGTCTTAGAGGTCACGATCCTCATTAAAAGATGACCTGTGCTATCTGCAGGGCACACACACACACACACACACACACACGCACACACACGCACACACACAGCTACAGTATAAATCCCAGGAGGTTCTAATCCCATGCCTGTTAGGTCTACAGAGACAGTGTAACATAGCTGTCAGGCTCCCCCTCAGAGAGATGGAGAGTTTATTATTATTGTTATTATTATATTATTATTATCTTCCATGCAGCGGCCACGGGCGCTACAGTGACCTTGAGAGGGCGACACGGCCTCTCCTTCACCGTTAGTCTAACCTTTGCATCCCTAGACACCAGAAAGAGCTTGACTAGCTAGAGACACCAAGGTGTGGGTGTGTGTGTGGCCCTGTGTACACGGCCCGCTTATGGTCTCGGGGATGACTGGACCCCATGCCTACTCCTCATAGGTTCCCCCAGGTGACGGAAGGGAGCGAGGGCCAACCGGGCGCCAGAGAGGAGGAGAAGGACGGGCGATGGGATTGGTCGAAGAACACAGAAAGTAAACAGGATTCTAACAGGTGAGCCTGAGGTCTCCCTTTCTCTGTGTCTATCTAAGTCTCTATGTGTCTCTAAGTATGTATCTCTAAGAATGTATCTCTAAGAATGTATCTCTAAGTATGTGTCTCTAAGTATGTATCTCTAAGAATGTATCTCTAAGAATGTATCTCTAAGGGTGTATCTCTAAGTGTGTGTCTCTAAGTATGTATCTCTAAGAATGTATCTCTAAGAATGTATCTCTAAGAGTGTATCTCTAAGGGTGTATCTCTAAGTGTGTGTCTCTAAGTGTGTGTCTCTAAGTATGTATCTCTAAGTATGTGTCTCTAAGTATGTATCTCTAAGAATGTATCTCTAAGAATGTATCTTTAAGAGTGTATCTCTAAGTGTGTGTCTCTAAGTGTGTGTCTCTAAGTATGTATCTCTAAGTGTGTGTCTGTAAGTATTTGTCTCTAAGTATTTGTTTCTAAGTGTGTCTCTCCAAGTATGTCTCTCTAAGTATGTCTCTCAATATGTCTCTCTAAGTATGTATAGCAATATGTCTCTGTATGTATCTCTATGTATCTAAGTATGACACCATAGGGACACAACCAAAGTACGCTACCTCACTGTCTTTTTAAATCGTATATTTTTTCTCCTTGAATCAATGTAACATATTGTACAATTTATATAATTTTTAGCCCGTCTGGCTTCTCTTTATCATAACTCATACAAATGTCCCCGTAGCAAAAGGTGTTTTCCAGAGAGACCTGGATCCCAGACAGTGTTTTCCAGAGAGACCTGGATCCCAAACAGTGTTTTCCAGAGAGACCTGGATCCCAAACAGTGTTTTCCAGAGAGACCTGGATCCCAGACAGTGTTTTCCAGAGAGACCTGGATCCCAGACAGTGTTTGCCAGAGAGACCTGGATCCCAGACAGTGTTTTCCAGAGAGACCTGGATCCCAGACAGTGTTTTCCAGAGAGACCTGGATCCCAGACAGTGTTTTCCAGAGAGACCTGGATCCCAGACAGTGTTTTCCAGAGAGACCTGGATCCCAGACAGTGTTCGGTCCGTAAATGGAGAGGCCCTGATCCTATTATGCTATTACAGTGCCCTTCACATTGTCCAGCCCTGCAGGGATTTGAGATGACAGCTCCCCACCAAAGACCCAGAGCAGACGGAGAGAGCATGAAGGATAGCCAGGGCGGGGCTGGGGGGGGGGGGGGGGGGGGGCGGTCGGGGCAGGGGTTGGGGGGGGGGGGCGTGCAAGGTAGAGAGAAAGAGGACAGATTGAGCGATGAATAGAGGAAAGATGGAGAGAGAGAGAGAGAGAGAGGGGGAGGAGATATTGAGAGAAAGATGAGAGGATAAGGGGAGGTGGGGGGTGACAGAGAGGGAATGCAAAGGAGAGAGGGAAAGATAGAGGTATGGAGAGAAGGGGGGAAGAGGTCAGGGTGGAAAGGAGAGAAGGAGAGAAGGAGAGAAGAGAGAGAAGAGAGATAGATTGACAGAGAGACAGAACGGAGGGCTAGATCTATAGATGTAATTACATTAACTATTGAGCAACTCAAAGAACACTTGCTCTCCCTCCCTCTTTCCCTCTCTTTCTCTCTCATTCTCCCTACCCCCCACCCCCCTCTTCCCCCCATCTCTCTTCCTCTCTCCTTTTCCCTCTCTCTTCAGATGACAGCCTGCTGAAAGTGAGATGTACTTTGTTCCAGTGTCTTTGAAGTGTCTGTAGATTATTAGGAGGATAGAACACACACACACACACACACACACTCACACACGCGCGTGCGTGCACTCACACGATCACACACACACACACACACACACACACACACACACACGCTCACACACAGGCTCCTAAATGAGAGCAGGGATCAGGCCAGAGGACGGGGTGGAAGAGGGAAGTGAGAGAGTTGGGAGTCCTTGTGAAGTGTTTTTCTTTCTGCCGACTCATCATCCGTTTGTGTAGGGAGGCCAGGCTCCTGCCGGCTCTGCCGCTGCTCCCCATACAACACTGCCCCCTGTTGTCTGTGGGTCAGTACAGCACGGCCTCACGCTAAACCTACGCTCAGAGGAAGACAGGAAAACTCCTCCCAACCTGCAGTGTCTCTCTTATCTCCCCATGTATCACTCTTATCTCCCCGTGTATCACTCTTATCTCCCTGTGAATCACTCTTATCTCCCTGTGTATCACTCTCCCTGCATATCACCCTCTCCGTGTATATCACTCTTATCTCCCTGTATATCACTCTGTCCCTGTATATCACTCTTATCTCCCCATCTATCACTCTAATCTCCCAGTGTATCACTCTTATCTCCCTGTGTATCCATATCTCCCTGTAGATCACTCTCTCCCTGTATATCACTCTCTCTCTATATCACTCTTATCTCTCCCCGTGTATCACTCCATCTCCCCGTGTATCACTCTTATCTCCCTGTATATCCCTCTCTCCCTGTGCATCACTCTCTCCCTGTATATCCCTCTCTCCCTGTGCATCACTCTCTCCCTGTGTATCACTCTCTCCCTGTATATCACTATTATCTCCTTGTATATCAGTCTCTCCCTGTATATCACTATTATCTCCTTGTATATCAGTCTCTCCCTGTATATCACTATCTTTCCTGCCTCTAGCCTGTTAGGTGCCTGTTAATTACAGCGCTCGCTCTCCGTTTCATTAGTGTGACGGATGGCTGCACAGAGCACTGCCTCTCAGGGACAGACAGAAAGAAGGACAGAGAGATTCCTGTACTTCTGATCACGTTGTATTTGACTTATTCATGCTAAGGAACTGCATATCCCTCTGTTCATTTGGAACCTTCTAGAGCATGTAAGTGTCATTGCGGTTCGATCACGGGGCCAACCCGTAGCGCTTGCCCCTCCCCCCAGCGCCTTCCCCCAAAGAGTCGAGTCATTCCGGGTCCTCTGCGGTTCCCTCTTCCCCGCTCCTCCCTGCCTCAGTTCTTAAGCAGGACGTCGAGATCCTGGCATCATCCGGTACTGTTGGACCTCTCCCTTCCCTTCCCTTCTCAGAGTCCATCAGCAGGACAAACCCCCCACCCCCCACTCAGGTCCCTCTGATACAGACTGCTCTCTTACCTCCCCACCCCCCCACCCTGCCGTACCGCAGGCCCTCCCTGATACAGACTGCTCTCTGTCCCTCTTCCCTCCGCCAGGGAGACAGAGGTTCCCCAGCCGCCGCTGGAGGAGGAGTTGGAGAAGAGAGACCCGGAGAACGCCACCAAAGAGGGCCGTGGCTCCCCCAAAGAGGAGGTCCTCTGGGCCTCCCCCAGCCCTGGGAACACACACTCCACGGGCTCCGTGCCGGAGGAGGACACTGTGGGGGTGGAGGAGGTAGAGAGCACACACACACACACACACACACACACACACACGCACACACACACACACACACACACACACACACACACACGGGTGTGTGACGGACATGCGGTACACTACCACTCAAAAGGTATGTCCTGGCTAACATACACACACACACACACACACACACACACACACACACACAGGGGTACAATGCTCCTTTGCCACATTGGCACCCATTGGCATACAATGCCTCTTTCTAAGGCTTGGTTTTGTACCTCATCCTCCTCCTTCTCCTCCCCCCCCCCCCCCCCCCCCCCCACCCCCCTCAGGTGTTTGACATCCTGCCCATCTATGGGCTGCTGCGTCCAGGGGAGAGCCAGCAGGTCACCTTCTCCTTCTACGGCCACGCCCACATCTCCGGCCAGGTGCTGGCCCTCTGCCAGGTGGAGGAGGGGCCCGTCTACGACATCACCCTCAAAGGAGAGGCCTCATTGGTCAAATACAGCCTGGACACCATGCACATTGACCTGGGGCTGCAGGTAGACCTTATTTAATAAACATTTGGCCCATGTCCACCAACCGGTCCGTATCGGGTTGTAACGGAACGGTTATTTGGCTTTTTCTAGCACACTGAGCCTTATGTTGAGGTTCCTAGCACACTGAGCCTTATGTTGAGGTTCCTAGCACACTGAGCCTTATGTTGAGGTTCCTAGCACACTGAACCTTCTGTTGAGGTTCCTAGCACACTGAACCTTCTGTTGAGGTTCCTACCACACTGAACCTTCTGTTGAGGTTCCTACCACACTGAACCGGTATGGAAAGGTGGAGCTAACACAGGGCGGACCGCTGATAGGTCAACACTTTTGCGAGACAAAGGACTCACAAACAAACCCGCCATTTTTAAATATCGGATTGATTACCACGGAGAATATAAAAGCACCACACAACGAAGGCACATTCTTTAATTGCAAAATATGTCCGTGCACGTATTGAGAAGACAGAATGCAAAACATTTGATATCATCCATCGTGTTGTTGCTTTCAAATGTTTACTCTCTTTGTCTCTGACACATTGAATATGATATCACTATATTGTTACGTAGCTCTGAACCCCGCCTGCATTTTAGGGTAGCTATTAACGGTGGAAATGCAAACCAGATCTAAGGTTAGGTACCGGGTACTAACCGATGAGATAACGGTTTCAAGGGTTCTATCCAGTGGAAATGAGCCAATAGTATGTGTAGCGAGAATACACATGATGAAATCATCCAATAGGAGCCATTTGCCATGTTTCGTAGTCCTAAAGGTGAAGTTCGGAGCGTTTAAAACCAGAGTCACTTCCTTTCCTGCTGTGTGGACGATAAGTCGAACTCGACTTGTTAGGTCTGGGCCCTAGCCGCAGTCTGAATGTCACCCCCCCCCCCCCCCCCCCCCCCGCGCGCTTAGTATTCAACACATCCTGGCCGCTTACCATTGATATTCAAAACAAGGACATATTGATTTCTGATCTGCTGGTAAATGAGTGATTCAGCAGAACATTTCTCCACGCCGTGTCGGCTCAGCACTCTTCTCCTTCCACCTGCCTTTTTCCTCACACTTGTCTCTCGCTCTCTCTCTTTCTGGCTGCGTCTTGTCTTTTTCTCATCGACGGAATGCTGTTCTCGATAAATCAAAAATTCCTGGTTCTCGACACCCCCCCTCCTTCCCAATTAAAGGCCTATTAGTTTCCCTCCTCATTACCACATACAGGAGAGGCTACATGTAATGTTTGATTGGTTTTCGAAGGTAGAACGATTGCGCTGTGTAACCCTCTCCCTCCCGCTCTCCATCGGCAGTTGTTCGACCGCGTGGCTCAGACGGAAGTCACGCTGAGGAACACCGGCCGAGTGGACTTCACCTTCAGCACCCTGCTGGGGGGCCAGGATGCTCTGCCAGGGGGGCCCAGGGCCCGAGCCAAGGGGCCGGAGGAGTGGGACACCCAGGAGGCAGGGCCAGAGGGACTGGGCGGGGCGGCGCTGGAGGAGCTGGGGCTGGAGGAGCCCATACCGGGCCAGCCCTTGGTCATCCCCTCCACTGTATGTCTGTCAACTGTGTGTGTGTGTCTGTGCGTGTGTGTGTGTGTCCGTGCGTATGTGTGTGTGTGTGTATGTTTGTGTGTGTGAAAAACCTGAGATTCCGGGTTTTCCTCTTGGATTGAATGAATTAACAAACGTTGGTGTGATCTTCCATCTTGGTGACGTGCGTGTGCCCCCCCCCCCCCCTCTCCACCAGGGCTACATCGAGGCGGGGGCGGCACAGCGTCTGCACCTCTTCTACTTGCCAGGGGTCCCTGAGGTGTTCCACAAGAGCTTCCAGCTGCAGGTGGCCTTCTACCAGCCGGACCTCATCACCCTTACTGGGGAGGGCATCTTCCCCAGGCTCTGCCTGGACCTGCCCCGTCAGCTAGGTACCCCAACACACACACACACACACACACACACACACACACACACACACACACACACACACACACACACACACACACACACACACACACACAACCTCACACTCAATGCTACATACAAAGGCACAAACACCTGGGACAAGGTGTGTACTTCTGAAAACTGAAAAATGAGTTGATTGTAGACTTTTCAACAGATTTTTCTGTAACATCATTGGTGTGTGTGTGTGTGTGTGTGTGTGTGACTGCAGCAGAGGAGAGGTATGTGGAAGTGGTGCGCCAGGCCAAGGCGGCGTTGGAGGTGGAGCGCTGCAGAGAGGAGGGGCTGAGCGTGAGCCGACCAACCACACGCCAGGGCCTGCTGTCCCAAGAAACCTACATCCCCACGGTCAGTAGGGGTCACAGGGTCAGTAGGGGTCACAGGGTCAGTAGGGGTCACAGGGTCAGTAGGGGTCACTGGGTCAGTTGTCTCCACGGTGATTAGGGGTCTCTGGGTCAGCTGTCACCATGGTGATTAGGGGTCACTGGGTTAGTTGTTCCCATGGTGATTAGGGGTCACTGGGTCAGTTGCCTCCACGGTGAGGGGTCTCTGGGTCAGTTGTTCCCATAGTGAGTAGGGGTCACTGGGTAATTTGTTCCCATGGTGAGTAGGGGTCTCTGGGTCAGTTGTTCCCATGGTGAGTAGGGGTCACTGGGTAATTTGTTCCCATGGTGAGTAGGGGTCACTGGGTCTGGGGTCTGGTCCTAACGTCCTGTTTGAGTGACCTCGTTAGATGTCCTGTTAGGTCGTAAAACCAAAGGAAAAGACGAGTTCACTCTGCTTTTGACTTTTGCTGTAACTCTGTGACACTGTTCATTCTCTCTCTCTCTCTCTCCTCTGTCTCTCTCTCTCTCTCTCTCTCTCTCATAAAGATGACTTAGTATTCCTATATTTATACTCCTATCTTCCTCCTTCCCAGTTGGTAACCTTTCCCTCTCTGTCTTTCGCGGTGTAATCAAGATGTTCATCTTCATATTCCTGAGTGCGGTAACGTTTGTTTTCCATGTTTCCCTCCCAGTATGACGGGCTGCTCCAGATGGAGATAGAGAGACTGCTGGTGAAGGAGAACGCGGTTGCCATGGAGAGCAGTCTTGTGGAGCACACGGACACACCAGGCTCTTCCAGCAGGTGGCGCAAGCGACTCAGCCGGTAAATGCCCTTGGTCATACTGGACTGTTTCTCTGACTACACACTGGCCCGCTTATTGAAATGTCTTAGCAGACAAACTTTAGTCTCGTATGCATCGATAACTTGAAATTAATGAATTATGGAAATTAGTTTTGGGGGATGGCCGTAGACTTGAAAACGGAACAGCAGGGGGCCCCATGTTGTGAGATGGACCGGTTCTGACCGGTCTCTCCCATGCCCCCCCACCCCCTCCGTAGGTTCCTGCTGCCGGAGTACATCCTGGACTTTGGTTACGTCATCCACGGCGAAGTCCCCGCCCACGTCGTCAAGGTGACCAACGCGGGCCCGGTGGCGGCGACGTTCCGCGCGGACCGCCGCCCGCTGTCCGGCACAGGTAACCATCATCACTCTTCATCACACACAGGTAACCATAACCACTCTTCATCACACACAGGTAACCATAATCACTCTTCATCACACACAGGTAACCATCATCACTCTTCATCACACACAGGTAACCATCATCACTCTTCATCACACACAGGTAACCATCATCACTCTTCATCACACACAGGTAACCATCATCACTCTTCATCACACACAGGTAACCATCATCACTCTTCATCACACACAGGTAACCATCATCACTCTTCATCACACACAGGT
>CM030190.1:12187812-12205312 GCA_017639675.1 Aplochiton taeniatus
GTCTGAGAGAGACATGGTGAGTCAGAGAGACACGGTGAGTCAGAGAGAGACACGGTGAGTCACAGAGAGACACGGTGACTCACAGAGAGACACGGTGAGTCAGAGAGAGACGCTGTGAGTCAGAGAGAGACGGTGAGTCAGAGAGAGACATGGTGAGTTAGAGAGACACGGTGAGTCAGAGAGAGACATGGTGAGTCTGAGAGAGACACGGTGAGTCACAGAGCACGCTATCACCCCTCAGACTGAGACAGACTGAGACACACTGTGTTGTGCAACTGCTAGAGAGCTGGCTTAGATACTCCAGGCCATCCTCATTACAAAATGACTGCCAGAATCAATCACATTCCCAAGCTTAATCATTGAAATGGCATGAGTATTTTTTTATGAAAATGTGCTAAAAATTTATTTGTTACACTAACAACACACCTTTGCAACACCGTGACCAACTAAGTGTGTGTGTGTGTGTGTGTGTGTGTGTTTGGACCTCCAGTCCAGTGATCTGGAGCGCCAGCTGCTGGCCCGGTTCCGGGCCTACGAGCAGATCCAGCCCCAGGTGGTCCACATCCTGCTGCACTGGGACCGGGTCCAGGGGGTGCTGCTGGTGCCGCTGTTCCCCGACGAGGCCCCCACAGAACCAGAGGAGGTGCCCCAGGAGAGACAGGTACCAGAGGCCGGGCCCTCGGCTGGGTCGAGAGCGGTCCTACCTCAGAGCTCGTCCACCTGGGGGCTGCACACTGCTATTGAATGCTAACAAATATCACGCTGCTTGACACACACACACACGCACGAACGCACGCACACACACACACCCACGCACACGCACACACATGCACACACGCACACACACGCACTCAAACGGCAACAACAGCGTTTGTGGACCCTCTCCCGCAGGTTCCCTCTGGCAAGAAGACCAAGAAGGAGCGTGAGAAGGAGAAGCAGGGGAAGGAGCGCCTGGAGAAGGAGAAGCAGGCGGCGGACGCCGACGTGAAGCTGCCCTCCCCCACGCCCAGCCAGGCCGGCCTGCTGTGGGACGGAGGGGAGGCCGGCCCAGAGCGGGAGGGGGCGCCCGAGGCCGTGCCCCACGTCCTGCTCCACGTGGCGGGGGGCCGAGAGGAGGCCAGCGCCCGCGAGCTACTGGGGAGGAGCAAGCTGCCCCCTCTGGAGGAGGTGCTGGAGGCCATTTTCTCTGTCCTCCCTTTGACCTGCTTTTGGTTTCTCTGTCTTTCAGTCCACCTCATCCTCCTCCTCATCCTCCTCTCCTCTCCTCCTCATCCTCCTTTCCTCCTCCTCCTCAACCTCCTCCTCTCCTCCTCATCCTCCACCTCCTCCTCCTCCTCTCCTCTTCCTCCCCCTCCTCCTTTCTTCCTAATCCTCAACCTCATTCTCCTCATCCTCCTCTCCTCCTCCCCTCCTCCTCCAGGTGTTAGACGGTCTAGGCCTGGGCCCCAGGGGGCCCCCCGTCCCCCCGCCCACCCTCTTCTCCGTGGTGCCCTACCCCAGGAAGAGGACGGAGCCCGGCGCTCAGCTGATCAGCGGTCGCTTCCAGTTCCTGGTGCCCTCCTCCCCCGAAGACCTGGAGGAAAAGAAGGAGGAGCTGGAGGCCGACGCTCAGGCAGCGAGCGCTAAGGTGCGGACACACACACACGCACGCACGCGCGCACACGCGCACGCGCACACGCACACGTACACGCAGGCACACACACACATGCACACGCACACACACACACACATCCACACAGATGCACGCACACACACACGCACACACGCACACGCACACGCACACGCACACACACACGCACACTCCTGTGTTTTCAAAGTGTAGCTGTACCCACACAGTACAGACCTGTGCTCCTGTGGTCCTGTGTTTTCAAAGTGTAGCTGTACCCACACAGTACAGACTTGTGGTCCTGTGTTCCTGTGTTCCTGTGTTTTCAAAGTGTAGCTGTTCCCACACAGTACAGACCTGTGGCCTGTGTTCCTGTGTTTTCAAAGTGTAGCTGTACCCACACAGTACAGACCTATGCTCCTGTGTTTTCAAAGTGTAGCTGTACCCACACAGTACAGACCTATGCTCCTGTGTTTTCAAAGTGTAGCTGTACCCACACAGTACAGACCTATGCTCCTGTGTTTTCAAAGTGTAGCTGTACCCACACAGTACAGACCTGTGCTCCTATGCTCCTGTGTTTTCAAAGTGTAGCTGTACCCACACAGTACAGACCTGTGCTCCTATGCTCCTGTGTTTTCAAAGTGTAGCTGTACCCACACAGTACAGACCTGTGCTCCTATGCTCCTGTGTTTTCAAAGTGTAGCTGTACCCACACAGTACAGACCTGTGCTCCTATGCTCCTGTGTTTTCAAAGTGTGTGTGTGTTTCAGGATGAGGTTGCCGCCGTTCCCAAATCCCGCGGTAAGAAAGGCTTACAAGGCGTGGTAGCAGCAGCCATGGCGGTAGCCACCATGGAGAACGCCATGTCCAAAGACTCTCAGAAAGAGAAGAAGCGCACGCCTGCCAAAAAAGGAGCCAAGGCCAGCGAGTCACGCTCCCCTCCTCTCAGCTCCGTGACTCCTCTGCCAGATAGTGAGCAGGGCAGCCGTGGCGGAGACTCACAAGATCGGGGCATGAAGTATGAACACACACACACACACACACACACACACACACACACACACACACACACACACACACACACACACACACACACACAGACATTGTGTGCAATGTGACTCTTCAGTTGGTCTACAAAAAGTGTGTGAGCAATGTGTGATGAGCAACTCTGGCACAAAATAGCTGCCGTGGCATCACCCAGGTGGGTGCTAGACATTGGCGGCCTAACTGTGAGTCCCCTCTATAGTGTAAAGAGCTTTGGGTGTGTAAAAAAACGCTATATCAAGTGGAATCAGTTCATTGTTGAATACGCAATTCTGATTGGCTGGTGGTTAAATCTATCCTGTTATTGTTTGTGTTGTATGCACATGTTCACAATGTCCAGATGTAATTTAACAGTTAAACAGTTAGCTAAGCAGTTGGCTAAACAGTTAGCTAAGCAGTTAGCTAAGCAGTTAGCTAAACAGTTAGCTAAGCAGTTAGCTAAACAGTTAGCTAAGCAGTTAGTTAAACAGTTAGCTAAACAGTTAGCTAAGAAGTTAGTTAAGCAGTTAGCTAAACAGTTAGCTAAGAAGTTAGTTAAACAGTTAGCTAAACAGTTAGCTGGGCAGTTAGCTAAACAGTTAGCTGGGCAGTTAGCTAAACAGTTGGCATAAAACAGGCACTGTGGCAAGCAAACTTGGCAGCGCCTTGGGCCGTGTCCCCTCCGTCCACAGGCTCTCATGCCCAATTCTCTAACTTTATAAAGCTGCCTTTTTTATCCTTCGGAGTATTACTCACCCAAACTGGAAAACAGTCACATAGACAATCATTCTAAATCACCCTGTGATAACGTTTGTGTGTGTGTGTGTGTCTGTGTGTCTGTGTGTCTGTGTGTGTTTGTTGTTGTACAGGCTGACAACGTTTCGTTGGATCGTGCCGGCCAACGGGGAGGTGACCTTGAAGATATGGTTCCACTCTTCGTCCCCGGGGAAGTATGACCAGACGCTCAACTTTGAGTTGCTCGGCACCCGGCGTCGCTACCAGCTCTACTGCAGGGGGATCTGTGCCTACCCCTCCATCTGCAAAGACTACAAGTAACGACCCTTCTCTTAACCCCTGACTCCTAGCTTTCCTTGACCTTGTCAAACAGCGGTTTACAGTCAGCGAGGACAAGTTTGGATACTGTTGGACTGCAGGTGGAGCCTAAGGATAGTTAGCGATAAGGATCCAAACACACTGCTCTTGTTCCACCTAGGGGTCTTTATTCATCACTACACTCCCTACCCAAACACTGCTTTGTCTCCACCTAGTGGTCTTTATTCATCACTACACTCCCTACACAAACACTGCTCTGTCTACACCTAGTGGTCTATATTCATCACTACACCTCCTACCCAAACACAGTGCTCTGTCTCCACCTAGGGGTCTATATTCATCACTACACTCCCTACCCAAACACTGCTCTGTCTTCACCTAGGGGTCTTTATTCATCACTGCACTCTCCTATGTATCTGCCCTGTCGCCCTCCTGTACCACATAGGTTGTGGTGCCTGGAGGGGTAGCAGCATGCTACAGCGACAATGTCAGCTTGGGCTGAATACAGCCTGCTCGATATCAACCCATCAACCAATATTTGCTGTTGCTGTAGGTGTTATTATTCTGGGAGTGGTGTTTACTCTGTGCAGTGTTACGGTAGCTCTCTCTCTCTTAGGCATACATTGCGGAAACCCCGGTTTTGAAATTTGAACTGCTCACACATGCTGGTGAACCAATTGAGTTGTCTCCTCCTAAGCATTAGCCCGGCAGTACCCCTCATCCCCCACAAGGTTTTTCTCTGAGGTAGTGCGTGTCCCACCACTAGAGGGAGTTTGACCCCCGTGCTCTCCTCGCTCCCAGGACGGTGTTCACTCACGCGAAGAAGGTCCTGCAGAGCACAGAGGATCTCCAGAGGACCTACGTCATCAGGCCTGCCCTCTACGAGTTTGGCCCCCTGCTGTGTGGCAAGACCAGGGACAGGTAGGCGCGAGACCCCGGGTCCCCTTCTGCCGGCGTCAGTGTGGTGCTGTGGTGGTTGATGTTGTTGGTGTTGTTATTGTTGTTGTTGTTGCCGTGGCGGTGACACAGATACAAGGAGAGGAAGTACCCAGAGAACCTGGAGCGGCTGGCCATCCACAACAACTCGCCCCTTGACGCGGAGGTCACCTTCTGCTTCCAGTACGACACCAAGGCCGCCACCTTCCTCCTGGACCCCCCCTGCATGACCCTCAAACCGGGCCAGACTCAGGTACACCCCTTCCCCCCCACCCCACACACACACACCCACACACCAGAACCCACTGGTACTCTTGCCAGTCCAACGGCCAGACACTCAGAAAGCTCTGTCTCCGTGTAGGAGCTGGTGGTGTGGGCCTACCCCACCAGCCCGGGCCGGGCGGAGGACTGCGTGGTGTGCTGCATCAAGGAGAACCCGGAGCCCGTGCTGTTCCGCCTGGGCTGCCGGGGAGTGCGGCCCGAACTGGAGCTGGACCGCAAACAGCTGCACTTCGATAAGATCCTGCTGCACAGGTCAGAGGGACCCCACAAGGACTACTGGGTGCAGTCAGAATTCCTCTTCGTGGTGTTATAGGAGCAATACTCACTAAGTGTTGAGGTCTTGACTTTACACAAACGTAGACAGTGAAAAGTTAGGACACGATGACGCAAATGGCTTTGACCGGGGGGTGACAGGTCCATGGCCCGCTGGTGGACCATCCTGTACAAATGTCCTCTGGGTTTACCTACCTGTAGTTAAAGGGGACCTATTATATTCATTTTCACCTTTTTTTGTTTTATTCTGGGACTCCACAAGAGTCGTTTTTCAGGATTCATTGTTAAAATGAAATCCTTATTTATCTTATACACAGCATTCATGTAGCACATCATTTTATCCTCGGCTGAACCAAGCCGCTTTAGCTCCTGTCTCTTTAAGGCCCCCCTCTCCCTACACGCCCACTTTGTTCTGATTGGCCAACTTTGCTGAAGCCTGCCCAGTAGCAGCACCCAGTGCTACTGGCCGTGCTGTGCCTGTAGAAGATGACCATATAACGAAACCACTTTGACGTCAGTTCGCCCCTGAGATAGAAAAAAAACGGTTGAAAACCTAGTGTTCAGAGCAGTCTGAAGTCTTAAGCTTCTGCTCACAAGAGTTACTTTTACATACCTCATTATTTGTAACTTAGGTCACGTTCAATCTGAAAATCCGACATTGTAATGTTTATGTCCGAAAATACGTAAAAGCGCAATAGACCCCCTTTAATAATTGGTTATGGAAATGGTCCTTAACGTCCCCGTCCCTGCCAGGAAGGACACACGGAGCCTCCAGCTGCGTAACAAGACCCTACTGCCTGCCGCCTGGAGGCTGAGTGGCCTGGAGGTCCTGGGGGAGGAGTTCAACGTGTCCCAGGACCAGGGCATCATCCTGCCCCACTCCTCCTTCACCCTCCAGGTGGACTTCCGGGCCATGAAGCCCATCAACATGAAGAGAGCCATACGCCTGGAGGTGAACCCCCCCCCCCCCCGCGTGTTATGGAGGAGGTTTCGGGGGGCTGGTTGTGTGTGTGTGTGTGTGTGTTCATGTAGAGGGTGTTTTATAGGTTTGTGCCTCTGTAATAGTGGGAACTCCTGTATGGTTTGTGCCTTTTATTCCGGGTGAACAATTGCCTCTGTTTTTTCTGTTTTATGCTGAAGGTAGAGAGAGTCGTTCCTTTAAAAAGGGGTTATGAATCACAGCTAATGTAGGTCTCCGTGTGTGTGAGTGTGTGTGTGTGTGTGTGTGTGTGTGTGTGTGTGTGTGTGTGTGTGTGTGTGTGTGTGTGTGTGTGTCAGGTATCAGATGTGGACAACATCCTGGGCATCGTCCACACAGAGAACATCCAGATCCTGGCGGAGGCCTATGACGTCGCCCTGGATGTAACCTTCCCCAAAGGTGCACACACACACAAGCACACACACACACACACACACACACACACACACACACACACTGACACACTCACAAGAACATAGTACACACACCACACAAGGGAACACTCACGCACTGGCACACACACACACAATGGGACACAGGCAACCGCTTGTGACCCCAGTGCTTGAACTATGAACCCATGTCCCCTTAGGAGCCGATGGTGGCCTGGACTTTGGGACCATCAAGGTGTGTGAGGAGGTCAAGCTGTCTCTCAATATGAAGAACAAGGGCAAATACGACATCGCCTACAAGTGAGTCCCGTTACAGACAGACTCCTCCACACCGTTTATGACCTCATCAATACTCGCCCAGCGAGGGGTAGTAGTCTTGTTGGCTGGTCCCTGTTTGGGCTCTGTAAAGGTTTGAGATGAAGCGTGCATCTTTGAGGGAGCTCTAGGCTTCGCCAGCCATAGGCGGTCGTACACAAAGCGTAAACGTCAACGTGTTTCCAGGTTCACCCTGGAGTCCACCCAGCTCTCCCAGCCGGACCTGTCCTCCATCTTCACCGTGACCCCCCAGCGGGGGGTCCTGGGCCCCACCGACAGACCCTCGGGGGTGCAGTTTGTCTTCAGGCACAACAAGGAAGTGGTCATCAAGGACGAGCCAATCCTGCGCTGCCAGGTCACTACTGGGCCGGCTTTTGTAAAAATCCTTTGAGTCCTCTGTAGTCATTAACGTCTCGTCTGGTATGTGTACTTATGCCTGTGTGTTTCTGGACGTACCTCTGTGTGTGTGTGTGTGTGTGTGTGTGTGTGTGTGTGTGTGTGTGTGTGTGTGTGTGTGTGTGTGCGTGCGTGTGTCGCGTCACGTCCACGATCCTGTCCCAGGTGATTGAGCCCAGCATCGGCGACGGTGGGGAGACCATTGCCATCATCCCCATCAAGGTGTCGGTCCAGTCCCTCTTCACCAGGTACAACATCGCCCCTCCTGGGGACATCAACTTCGGCCCGCTGGTCTACGGCGCCAAGAAGAGCCAGGCCTTCACCATCGAGAACAAGGGCGAGTTTGAGATCCGCTTCAGCATCAGCAGGATGGCCAAGGAGCAGCCGCTGGCCACAGCGAGGAGAGGGTAGGGCTGGACATTGACACACACACATACACACACACACACACACACACACACACACACACACACACACACACATACATATACATACACATACACACAGACATACAGTATACACACACACACACACACACGCAGACATACAGTATACACACACACAGAGACATATACATATACACACACACACACACACACACACACAGACATACAGCATATACACACACAGACACACACACACACATAGACATATATGTACACACACACACACACACACACACACACAGACATATCGTATATATGCACACACACACACACAGGCTTTTGATTTGTTGTTCTCTTGTGTGTCATGTTTGTCTGTTTCCATGTTTACTGTTGTGAAGCATTTTGGGTTTTAGATAAGCGCTTTAGAAATAAAATGCATTATTGTTATTATGGTTAATATTAACAGCTGAGCCCTTAAATCATCACTGAGATGTTAAACACGGCCCCTGCCTGGCTTTCCTCTGCAGGGTCTTGACAAAGAGGCTGTCTCGGGAGAACCACTCTGCCAAGCCCCCTGCTGGACAGAAAGTGCGGCGCACCGAGTCCATTCAGAAGGACATGTGTCTGACGCAGGTGAGCGTGATTTTCCCAATGGAACGGAATCCTCACTGTGCAATTCCTAAAAAAATGTATATGTCGCTACGATGAGGGTGACGGTGGATTTCTAAATAAACCGGAAACGTGAGCCGAGTGTCTTTGTGTCTGGGCCCGCCTCCCCCAGGCTCGCTTCACCATGGGCGTCTTCACCGTCTCCCCGGGCTTCGGGGTCCTGGCCCCCGGGGCCCACCAGCTGGTGACGGTGGACTGCGTGGCGGAGCAGGTGGGCTGCTGGACCGAGTGCCTGGCCATCGACGTCAGCGACCGGGACCCTGCCGACAGCCCCGGGGGGATCCCGTACCGCCTGGTGGCCGAGGTCTGCCTACCTGGTGGGTGGGACGGGACGGATCCGCCAGCCTAGATAGAGATCAGGCTCCCGCCATTTTAGACGGTGGCAGATGGCCTAGCCTGTCCTAGCTATCCATCTCTGGAGGAGTTCTTTGAGAACACAGCATTCTGAAAACACATTTTGCAAGTCTGTGTGTCCTCCCCTCCCCTCCTCTCCTCTCCTCTCCTCTCCTCTCCTCTCCTCTCCTCTCCACTCCCCTCCCCTCCTCTCCCCTCCCCTCCCCTCCTCTCCTCTCCTCTCCTCTCCTCTCCTCTCCTCTCCTCTCCTCTCCTCTCCCCTCCCCTCCCCTCCCTTCCTCCCCTTTACGCTGTGTTTTGTAACTCGTGGCCTGGTGTTTAGCTGTTAGGGTACAACAATAACAGCTTGTCCCTGTCCTCCCCTCCCTTCCTCCCCTTTACGCTGTGTTTTGTAACTCGTGGCCTGGTGTTTAGCTGTTAGGGTAGAACAGTAACAGCTTGTCCCTGTCCTCCCCGTAGGCATAGTGGACAAGGACCTGGCATCAGTGTTCGAGGAGCACCGGCTGTGTCGCAGCAGCGGTCAGCTGTACTCGGAGCAGTACCGCGAGGCGGACGGCGTCTTCGTCCTGGACGACAACCGCTTCGTCTTCAACAACGTGCTGGTGGGCCGCTCCGGCAAGGCCCGCTTCAAGCTCAGCAACCAGGGCAAGGTGCCAGCCGAGCTCAGCCTGGCCGTCAAGTCCGTCACGGCCAAGGTAGACACACACACACACACACACACACACACACACACACACACACACACACAGACACACAGACACACACACACACACACACACAGACACACACACACACACACACACACAGACACACATCTGCACACACACACACACACACACAGACACACACACACACACACACACACAGACACACACAGACACACACACGTCTGCACACACACATCAGCACACACACAAACACACACACACACACACACACACATCAGCATACACAAACGCACCAGCACACACACATGCACTAGCACACACACACACATCAGCACATACACACACACGCACGCGCGCACTCACACACACACACACAGATACACATACACACACACACACACACACACAAACACACACACACACACAGCATTTGTAGCTATTAGCTATTGGTTATGAGCACAGATTAGATCTTCCGTCCAAACTGAAGGATACATTCATGACACATGACGTGAACAGGATTGTGTTCCTGTGTGCAGCTCAGTTCTGTCTGCTCCTCCCCCAGCGTAACGTGGAGGTGTTTGACCTGAGTCCCTCGCGGCTCTGCATTGGCAGCCACTCACACGCCTTCGCCGTGGTCACCTTCTCCCCTCAGACCATGCAGACGTACCAGGCCACACTGGAGGTCACCCTGGAGGGCACCACCAGGTACCCAGGAGCTTCTCTGCCTTGTCTCCTAGCTGGTGTTCTCCTTTGAACATTTTACTTTAATCAAATTATTATTTTTTTTTCTCTTTTTTATATGCTTAATTTTATGTGTTTTTTGTATCTTTATTATTTTCATGCTTGCACGTTTAATATTAATATCTATTTAGTATGTTTGCTGTGAACTTTCGATTGATCGGCTGTCGACCACACAGAGATCCTAATAAACTGTGTGTGTGTGTGTGTGTGTGTGTGTGTGTGTGTGTGTGTGTGTGTGTGTGTGTGTGTGTGTGTGTGTGTGTGTGTGTGTGTGTGGCACCAGCATGTCGCCCGTGGGCAGAGGCAAGGCGCTGGCGTTCGACCTGGTGGGCGAGGGCAACCTGCCCAGTGTGACCGTGCTGCGCCCCGCCCTGAGGAGTGCCCAGGGCCGCCCCGTCCTGCAGTTCCGCCGGCTGCTGGTGGGCCGAAGCCAGACGCTGCCCCTCCTGCTGCAGAACGACAGCAGCGTGCCCGCCGAGGTAACCAAGGCTACGGTCGCCCCCGCTCTGCCCTTCCCCCGCACAGCAACGTCTCCTGCTCCGCTTTGTACAAGTGTTTTTTCTTGCCCAGGCCCACCACCCAGCACAGCCGTTCCATGCTCTTAGCGTGTAGCCTCGTGCTAACCCCGTAGCGTGCAGCAGATCTAAGCGCATGTGTCTGGAAGGCTAACTGTGTTTGGGCGTGTTTGGCGCAGGTCCACATGGACTTCCTGGACAGGAAGGGAGCGTTCGCCTTCCAAGCGGCCCCGGGGACCACCTGCCGCTCCATCTACTCCACGCCACTAGAGGGCGCAGGCGGGAAAGGTGCGGCCCGACCTCACACCCCCACATCCCAGCAGAGACACAACGTATCTCTCCTGCTCTACACCTGGGAGTTTTGGAGGCTCTGTGTGTGTGGGGGTACACAGTTAGCAGTTAGTTGTTACGGTGCACGGTTAGACTTCAGTCTTTTCCTTCCCCTCGGACTCTCTCTCTCTCCACTCCCTCCTCTTCCCCCTCTCCCCCCTCTCCAGAGCGTCCCGTGGCCCACAGCGCCTCCTTCAGGCTGGGCCTGGGCCAGCAGGCGGCATTCCTGGTGACCCTGTGCCCGCGGGCGGAGGGCGCGGTGCAGGCCCACCTGAGGCTGCAGGTGGACGACAACCCGTACGAGGACATGCTGGTCCGGCTGGCCGGCGAGGGCTACCACGACATCGTGGCCCTGGAGAACGTGGGCTCTGCCGGGGTCGGCGAGCTCAACAGCGGTAAGGGCTTGGATTGGTGTTAGCATTAGCGTAAGCGTTAGCGTTAGTATTAGTGTTTGCATTAGCATTAGCGTTAGCATTAGCGTTCTGTTCGTCCCCTAGGCATTAGCAGAACATCCTCCGTTAGCATGCTCTTAGCCGGCGTGTGTGAAGGGGCTTCCATGGCCGGTCCGAGGCGTTTTTTTCCCTTGACACTGCACGCCATCTCCCCCTGCAGGCGGGACTGAGCAGCTGCACTTTGGCGACTGCCAGGTGGGCGTGGCCTACCAGCAGAGCTTCACCATGGCCAATCAGAGCAGCGGGCAGGCGCTGAAGTTCGAGTGGCCCGCCACGACCGCGCTCCTCAGCTTCTCGCCTCAAGTAAGAATTTCAACTTTGATCTGCTTCTTTTACAATGTTGTTCTAACTAGAATACTTTAAATGTAAATCACTGGCCCTGAAATGTGTGCAAGATTATATCTTTTTTTTTTTCTACGGCTAGGATTTTGTAGTCGTTTTCAATCAGTATCACAAAAGCAATTTGACTCCCTGGAAAATAAAATTCAATCAGAGAGTTGTCGAGCTGCCTTTATTTCATCCAAATGTTTTTGGAAAGTGTCACGGAGAGAAACCCCTCTCCCACAGGTGGGCCACCTGCACGCCGGCTGCTCCAAAGAAGTCACCGTCACCTTCTGCTCCCAGCAGCCGGCCACGCTGGCCGGCCAGCCACTCAGGTGCAAGGTGTGCCGGGTGGAGTTCCCGCACCCGCTGGAGACGGTGGCGGACTGGGACGACCGGCAGAGGACCGTCCGCTGGCTGGACGTGGGCAAGCCGGGTGGGGCCCAGCCGCAGCCTGCCAAGAAGAAGGTCGGGAGAGCCTGTTTGTCGGCCATTTTAGGGCTGGGTTTTGAATAGAGCAGTGAGGTAGAACCTGTATCCTGCAGTGAGGTAGAACCTGTGTCCTGCAGTGAGGTAGAACCCGTGTCCTGCAGTGAGGTAGAACCTGTGTCCTGCAGTGAGGTAGAACCCGTGTCCTGCAGTGAGGTAGAACCCGTATCCTGCAGTGAGGTAGAACCTGTGTCCTGCAGTGAGGTAGAACCCGTGTCCTGCAGTGAGGTAGAACCTGTGTCCTGCAGTGAGGTAGAACCTGTATCCTGCAGCGAGGTAGAACCCGTGTCCTGCAGCGAGGTAGAACCTGTGTCCTGCAGCGAGGTAGAACCCATGTCCTGCAGTGAGGTAGAACCCGTGTCCTGCAGTGAGGTAGAACTTGTGTCCTGCAGCGAGGTAGAACTTGTGTCCTGCAGTGAGGTAGAACCGTCTAGATACATCTTGATAGATTGGATTAGAACTATTTCTCTTTACCCATTAGAGGGGTTGTGTTGTCCTCAGACGGTCAGTTCTCATTCTCTTTCTCTTTGACACACACACACACACACACACACACACACACACACACACACACACACACACACACACGCGCACACACACACACACTAAGGTGCCTTCATCCACAGTAGCTGATATATGTGATATATGTGATGTGTGTGTGTGTGTGTGTGTGTGTGTGTGTGTGTGTGTGTGTTTCAGGTGGTGGAGACGGACCCTGAGCCGGCGTGCACGGTGGTGGAAGGCTCCCACCAGGAGCTGGAGCTCAGGGTGAGCGCGGTGTGCGACTACGCCCGGTTCACCTGCAGTGCCCAGCCCCTCCGCTTCAGAGACACCATGCTCTACCAGACCAGAGTCTACCAGTGAGGCCACTCTCACCTGCTCAGACACACAGGCGGGGGATGTGTGCTGTGTGTATTCTAAAGCGTTTGGTGTGTGTGTGTGTGTGTGGGTTTGTGTCTGTGTGTGTGTGTGTGTGTGTGTGTGTGTGTGTGTGTGTGTGTCTGTGTGTGTGTGTGTGTGTGTGTGTGTGTGTGTGTGTCCAGGCTGAAGCTTGTGAACACGGGCAGCGTGAAGCTGGACTTCTCCTGGCAGGTCTTCATGGAGCGCTTTGGGAGCAACATCGGTCTAGGAGGTAGCGTCAAAGTGGACTTAGACAGACAGGGTTTACAAGGGCCTTCTAGCCTGTGTCTATATGCCTGTACATGGTCAAACAAACGTGGTCTGAAGGGTGTGTGTGTGTGTGTGTGTGTGCACGTGTGTGTGTGTGTGTGTGTGTGTGTGTGTGTGTGTGTGTGTGTGTGTGTGTGTGTGTGTGTGTGTGAGCGGCAGACGTGACCCCTCGCTCCAGTCACAGTCGCTCCATGGCGGTGCGTCCAGCCAGTGCACTGGAGAGCGTGACCTGCCTGATGCTGGGAGACCCAGAGCAGGCGGCGTTCAGCGTGGAGCCCAGCGTGGGGGCCCTGAGCCCGGGGGCCACGCAGACCTTCAGCCTGCGCTACTCTCCTGTGGAGGTGGCCGAGGCAGAGGCACGCCTGGTCTGCAGGTAACGCACACACACACACACAGTACCACACATTAACACAACTTAAACAAATAGTGCTAACACACACAAACCAAAACACACACGCCAGCACACACAAATGAAATAGGAAACTCGCTGAACAACGCACACACACTACCAAACACTAACACAACTTGAACAAATAGTGGTAACACACACAAACCAAAACACACACACACACAACGTTCACACAAACATAAACACACATTTGAAACAACCCTGCATACATGGGTACGCAACCCAACATTAGCAACAGCAACAGGTTGTTGTTTTGTCCCCCCCCCCCGATAGCATCCCCAACCTGAAGGAGGAGCAGGGCCCCTCCATGGTGGTGAGCGGACGCAGCCTGCTGCCCTACTGCCACTTCCACCTGGAGCCCTCTGACTACATCACCGGCAGCCGCCGCAACCCCGACCTCCGGGGGCCCCACGGGGCCCAGCCCCGCGCCCCCCTGGACCCCAGCACCATGGTCATCGAGTTCACCGCCGTGGGTGTCGGCACGCGCGTGCCCAAGTAGGGCCGCCATTTTGTGGAATTCCCCCCCCCCCCCCCCCGTTGTGACAGCCATTTTGTCCAGCTTACATTTTTTTTTACGTTTTACTTGCTATTTTGGGGGCTTTCGTTTTCTCTGTGTTGGTAAGACGTTGTTCCATTGCGGTGGTGTGTGTGTGCGGTGCTCCTGCAGGCGTTTCAGCGTGGTCAACCCCACCAACAAGGCCTACTCCTTCCAGTGGAGGTGTGAAGACATGGGACCCTCTCCCTTCTCCTGCTTGACCCCCGGCAGCAGCATCCAGCCGGGGAGAAAGGTGGAGGTGAGAGGTCCTTAGTGACGACCGCCTCCTTCCGTCCTAACGGCTGGCTGCTCCTCCTGGGTTCTGAGCTGCTCCTCTGCCCCTCCAGGTGGCCTTTGAGTTCGTGGCCCAGTGCCTGGAGCTGGTGGAGTCCTTCTGGACCTTCCTGATCCCGGAGCGCTCCCTCTCCATGCCCTTCCTGCTGGCGGGCAGCGCCAACGAGCCCCTCGTCTACCTGGACCGCGCCCACCTCAACATGGGAGCCCTGCTGGTCGGTACGTGACCTCTGACCCCTCACCTCCCACCCCGGACACTCTGTGTGCGTCTGTAGACAGAGCCTTCTAGCCACCCGTCCTACTTTACATTTATTATTATATATATTTTTATTATTAAACCTTTCTTTAATCAGGTAGTCAGATTGAGATTAAAAATCTCATTTCAAGAGGGACCTGACCAAGTAGGCAGCAGCAGAAAAACATAAAATATAAAACAAACAATTTAGACAATTTACAGAACATTCTGATACATGCTGATAGCTAACAGCCCTCTGTTAGTGTGGAGAATGTTAACCGTTGTTTTGTGTTATGACTCATAACGGATACGTGTGTGCGTGTGTGCGTGTGTGCGTGTGCGTGTGTGTGTGTGTGTGTGCGTGTGCGTGTGTGTGTGCGTAGGCCGCAGGACGGAGCAGACGGTGTACCTGGTGAACAGTGAGGAGCGGGCGTTCTCTTTCTCGGTGGTGGAGACGTCCCGCCAGTCAGAGACCTTCCGGACAACTCTGACCCTGGAGCCCAGCCAGGGCACTGTGGCCCCTAGGGAGCAGGTAGGAGGCCTGACTCTAACCCTAACCCTAACCCTGACCTTGGAGTCCAGCCAGGGCACTGGTGGCCCCTAGGAGCAGGTAGGAGGGCCTAACTCTAACCCTAAACCCTAACCCTGACCCTGGAGCCCAGCCAGGGCACTGTGGCCCCTAGGAGCAGGTAGGAGGCCTAACTCTAACCCTAACCCTAACCCTGACCCTGGAGCCCAGCCAGGGCACTGTGGCCCCTAGGAGCAGGTAGGAGGCCTAACTCTAACCCTTAACCCTGACCCTGGAGCCCTGACCATGGCACTGTGAACACACTTTTTAGTTCCTGGAAAAAGTCGTTCCTGGGACTAAAAGTTTCGGATACTTTAGGTACGCGCTTCTAGTCTTCTGTCTGTCTTCCACTGTCATTACTACTGTGTGTGTGTGTGTGTGTGTGTGTGTGTGTGTGTGTGTGTGTGTGTGTGTGTGTGTGTGTGTGTGTGTGTGTGTGTGTGTTGTGTGTGTGTCTGTGTGTGTGTGTGTGTGTGTGTGTGTGTCCAGGCTGCCCGTGGTGTTGTGGTTCACGCCCAGCCAGGAGGGCGTGGTGAACTTCAACCTGGTGGTGGGCGTGCAGGGCAAAGTGGAGCCCCTGGCGCTGAATGTCAAGGCAGACGGCTACATCATGAGCGCCTACATTCAGCTGGAGAACCCCCAGGGAGGGGTGGAGCTCCTCGCCCCCGACACTAAACACACAATGGACTTTGGACAGGTACCACACGCACGTTTTACTTTAAAGAGGCAACACACACACACACACACACACACACACTCACACTGGGAATGATACACTCACTAAAGCAGATTTTGGTTTACCTGATCCTGTCACTGTAGAGACATGTGGAGGCAGAGACAGAGACAGAGACAGAGACAGAGACAGAGACAGAGACAGAGACAGAGACAGAGACAGAGCTGCTTCTCTGCTTCCCTCGTATTGGGGGGGGCCCTGACTGTGTCCTGCCGGGGTGTGTGTGTGTGTGTGTGTGTGTGTGTGTGTGTGTGTGTGTCCCAGGTGGAGCTGGCAGACAAGGTGAGCTGCAGCCTCCTGCTCACCAACCCGGGCCGCTTCAGCCTGGACGTGGAGCTGGAGCTCTGGGGGGCGGCCGGCCTGCAGCGCCACCTACAGGTGGAGCCACTGACGCACAACGTCAAGGTGGGCCGGCAGGTCCGCAGCAAGCTCACCTTCTTCCCCCAGAGCACCTGCACCCTCAAAGACATGGGCCTTAACGTCCGGGTAGGTCTGACCCCTGACCCCCGACCCCACTCCAAAAAACAGACCGTAATAGCTGGAGAAAGCTTGTTTGATGCATGTGTGTATGTTTTGTTTCTTTTTATTTGCTATTTAAATAGGCGCCTATATAGAATTCATAGCACTTCTAACCACTTAGCACTTATGAAACTAAGAAATATTATTTTGAGGGATCTAGACAACCAGGTATGTTAGTGTGAATTTGTCCTAACTAGTGATTGAGTTCCCCTTAGCCTATGTTCTGTTGCCTAGTGTGCTGTTGAGCATGCCCCAGTAACAGCCCCCCTCCCCCCTCTTAGATAAAGCATGGCCCAGGGTACATGCTGTCCTTCCAGGGTTCAGCCGTGGCCCCCGGCCTCCACTTCTCCTTCCTCAAACACAACTTTGGCATGAGCTTCCTGTACTGCGCCGGCATGGTGCCCGCCTCGCAGACGCTGGTCATCCGCAACAAGGGAGAGCGTGGCATCAGGTAGCTAACGTGCTAACGTGCTAAAAGGCTAACGTGCTAACGGGCTAACGTGCTAACAGGCGTTTCGCCCACTGGGAAAATGAGTCTGTGGCTTCACGTTGGGCTGTTTGTCTTCCCCTCAGAGGGATTAAAATAGTTATTTAATTCTATCTATTACCTTTTTGGACAACATGAGGGTGTTTTAGAGTTCTTGTTTCCCCCCCCAAAAATGTCACGTACTTTCCTCTCCCAGCCTGGACTGCCAGTTCCAGAACACGGCTTACCTGGAGGTGGCCTTCCAGCCGGAGGTGCTTCCCCCTGGTGGAGTGGTGGAGGTGCCCGTCACCTTCTACCCCCGTGAGGCGCGCCGCTACAGCGACAAGCTCACCTTCGTCCTCAACGACTGTGCCAAGCAGGTGGTGGAGATCCA
>CM030190.1:12212812-12220312 GCA_017639675.1 Aplochiton taeniatus
GAAGGGGGGTCTTCGCCCCCATAGCGCGCAGCATGAACGCTCCGTGGCAAAAGGATGTGTGAGCAGGCAGCGCGTTACTGCAGGGACGGCGTCGTCAAACTGCTCAACAAGGAACAACCCAAACTCAGGGCTCAGGACAGCAAAGACCAGCCGAAACCCGTAACCAGCGAGGACAGCGAGTCAGCGACGGCTGCACAGTCCGGAAACAGCGGCACTCAGCCCGGTGGAATCGACGGGCTTGTCCGCTGGATAGTCACCAAGATGAGCGACAACAAAAACATCTCGAGCCGGGAATACGCAAAAGAGGAGGCGGCGGTCGCCCAGGAACAATTCTTCGCACCGGAGCCCCGGAAAGGCATCTCCGTGATTTTAGATGTAAGTACCACCGCTAACCGCAATAAATGAACATTAAGTTGCGATTGTAAGGGCTTGAGAGGGTGGCATTCCTTATGGTGCAGGACAGTTTGCGCGTAAAGATAATGTCCATATTGCAGAAGGCTGTAAAGGCGCCAACTTTTCAATTACTATTTTGCAGAAGATAACTCAAATGCCCTTATCGTTAACTGGTAAATTAATAGATAGCAAAGACACTAATTACATGCATACATTTACAAAACACAAGTATCGAAACTTTATGGAAATATATAGATTTCAATCAACTGATACCTTATAGCCTAATAGTTATAAAAAAATAATTGTACTTGTATATACATGGACATAGGCTACAGTATGTTATGTTTATGATGTTTTTTAATATGCTTCCAAAGATAAAATTGTGTATGGGTTTGTCCGCCTTTGTGCGTCAAAATCTGAGCTATTTAGCCTTTTTTAGCATGCGCACAAAAGCTACCTTTGGGCACAATGCAAACATCTTTTCCCTGCCGTGCAACAGCCCATCTCTGAACAGCCATACCTAAACTTTTAATTATTTATGAAGCGTTTTTACCGTGCCCTGCAATTACGCTGCGGGGAGGCAAGAGGCTGCAGCTGTGGCGGTGCGCTCGCTCTATTGATTAAGGTCAGAGAGTAGTGTTGCAATAGTCCCTTCCAACCATGCCTCATAATTACGGGTATTTCTGGGTGCTTTTCCCCGGAGATGTGTTGATATTACTTTTATGGTTAAAGGGTTTAAAACATAAGGAATAAAATAGTTCAGACGGTGCACTCCGACCCAAATAAGTAGAAAAGTGGGTTTATTATGGAAATTAATTAGAATGAGGACCGGAGGGGTAAAAGTCGCCCGTAAACTAGTACATGTTTGTATCATATTTATCTTTTATAACAAAAAGCGGAAAGCCCAACTTGTGTAATATGTAGTTTGCCTTACCGGAATGGTAAAGATGGTGGCCCTTTCACCTTTGTGTGGTGCCGGCTTTATCCAGATCTTTCTTCCTCTTCAAAGAAGAGAACCTCCCTGCTCCTTTCGAGCTCGGGTGAAACAAGCGGCCAGTAGATATCCTGCTGCTCCTCTTCCCGGGAGTTCTCCTCTTTCCCCCATCATATTTCACCTCCCTCTTCTCCTCCTCCACTATTTCCTCCTCCCCCATTTAGCTTTTTCATCCCTCACTTTATTGTCCCTCGCTCTGCTACTCCTCCCTCTCGCCTCGCTTCTCCCTTCACTCCCTCTGCACTTGCTGAGACAGTGGAGGGGATCTCCTGCGTTGCCCTCTTTCTCCTGCTCCTCCTGGGTTAGTCCTGCTGGCAGCTCCACACGTCCTGTGTCCTCTGTGGATATGATGTTTTCTGAGGGAGATGACCGACAGACAGACAGACAGACAGACAGACAGACAGACAGACAGACAGACAGACAGACAGACAGACAGACAGGTTTAGAAGCATTAGATTTTCTCTCTATTTACATACCAAGCGCACATCACTTTTAAATTTCGACCCACCTGACATTTACCCAAAAAATTGAGGAGTAATTATGGCGGCTGTAAGTGTGTGTGTGCGTGTGTGTGTGTGTGTGTGTGTGTGTGTCTGTGTGTGTGTGTGTGTGTGTGTGTGTTGTAAAGGTAGACACTTTTTCCTCTGCCTCATGTCTCTCTGCCTTCACCTTCCTGTTCCCTCGCTCTCTTCTTCCCCTCATCCTCCTCTCTTTCTTTCTTCCCCTCTTCCTCCTCTCCTCCCCCACTCCATGTCCATCTAGCCTGGGGAACATCCATTCTTAATGAGGGTAGAAGATGCAGCGTAGAGAATTTGCCGCTTTCCACTTTCTTCCTCCCACTCTCTCTCTCTTTCTCTCTCTCTCCCCCTCTCTCCCCCTCTCTCTGTCTCTCTATCTCTCTCTCTCTCTCTCTCTCTCTCTCTCTCACTCTCTTCCTCCACCCCCTCCCTTCCTCTCTTTCTCTCTTTCATTCTCTAGTATCTGCTCTGTTTCTTGATATGTTTTCTCTCTTCTACTTTTTTGGCTAGCTTCGTTGTTTATTTTTATGTTTGTTTCTTTATTTTTGTATTGTTTACCCCCCCCCTCTCGCTCTGTCTCTCTGTCTCTCTCTCTCTCTCTCTCTCTCTCTCTCTCTCTCTCTCTCTCTCTCTCTCTCTCTCTCTCTCTCTCTCTCTGTGTCATGCATCCTTTCTCTTAACCCCCCTCCCCATATTCCTCTCCCTTCCCCCATTAGTAGGTCTACCAGACCTCTAGGGGGCGCTCAGGTCACAAAGCACAGAGGAATCCGTCAGGACAATGTCGTTTGGAACGTTCCCCTTTCAAACAGAATGCTGCTCCATATGAATAGAGATTTATAGATACAACACCGTTACAAAAGATGGATCTATATGGAGCCAATTCAGTGACTTTTATTTCGTGTGCGGTTGTAAACTTGATTGAAGCTTGCAGATTAAGGAGTTGTATTTGTAAAGGATTTTCAACTGGTAAGATTATGATTGTGTTTGCAAATGGGATGCGATTGTTCTCAAGTGTCTCAAATTGTCTGTTATAAATATTTAATTTATGAATACTGATCTTCATTCTGATCTTTATTCTGCTTGTACACATCTGCACTATACACACACACACACACACACACACATTGAGTCAGTGACATTAAGCTAACCAACCATATACCTATGAGTAATAAAAACATTTGAGCTGGGGTTGGCTAGCTAAACTATTAACCAATCAATGGAAGCAGCTTTAGACTTTGACCAATCGGTGAGCAACTTTGTGGGCAAAACTATAATCACTATAGACATTATCTTCACATCTATCTATCAGCACAGGTACTCCAATGTATGTACCGATTGTGATTCGTCGATACGTTATTAAGCGAGTTCCCATAACTGGTAGCATTTCAATGATAATCCATATCTATGACAGGAGGGATTTGCAGGGGTAGTCAAAGTCTTACCTTATTGGTCAATAGAACCTTCAAAGACCTCAAAATATTAACCAATATTTAGGTTTCAATTGGGCTGGCCAATAATGTTTTTTGTCGCTGTTATACCACAAGGTGTGTGTAGTGCAGATGTGCACAAGCAGAATACAGATGGGTATGCACTGAATGAAGACCAGTGTCCAGAAATTAAAGATGAATAACTTGCATGAGACAATTCAGTATACAGAGGACAATCCCATGACATTTGAAAACACAATTATAATCTTACAAGTTGCTTTGTTATACACATCTTTAACTGTTTCATCTACAAGTTAGAATCAAGTTTGCAACCCTCCCCAAATATGGATGTGCTCAAAGTATGTACAGGCAGTGGACTGAGGAGCAGCTTTGGTACCTGGTTCAGTCTGATATGAAGGAAACTGGGCCACCTACATAATGAGACAGGCCAGCACTCCGGTCTGAGGAATGGCTCTCGCTCTCTCTCTCACACACACACACACACACACACACACACACACACACACACACACACACACGCGCACTTTACCTATTTTCTGTCTGTCTCTCCCTCTCTTTTTGAATCTGTTTTTCTAGGACAGTATTGTTCAAACCCAGCCATCCTCACATGCCAGAGCCCCACTCATTGAGTGAGTGAGTGAGTGAGTGTGTGTGTGTGTGTGTGTGTGTGTGTGTGTGTGTGTGTGTGAGAGAGTGTGTGTGTGTGTGTGTGTGTGTGTGTGTGTGTGTGTGTGTGTGTGTGTGTGTGTGTGTGTTGGGGGGAGCTTGGGATCTCTTCTCAATAATAAAGTTGTCCGTCCCCAGGGCCCTAGCCAAACTAACAATCCCATCACACACACCACTGCACACCAAGACCACATTACACTCTGGACTCTCCACTGACCCTGTTTGACGCATGTGTGTGTGAGTGTGTGTGTGTGTGTGTGTGTGTGTGTGTGTGGGTGTGTGTGTGTGTGTGTGTGTGTCCGACCGGCGATGCCCTTTTCATTCTCTAAACGTTTGCAGCTGTGCTGCTCAGCGTAACCTCTTGAACAGGAGAGAAAACCAAAATGGACGACCGGTCACATCAATTCAATATGTGGTGTTTTCCTTCCTGTTGGCGGGTCTTTAAGCCTTCATGGTGCACATTCCTTTCCCTTCCTCCACCTCTCTACCTGAGATGGAAATAGTTTGATCAGTTTGTCCCAGTCGCTGAATACACAGTCGGACACCTTACACCAGCTGGAGTGAAAGTTTGAATAAACTCCATATCTCCAATACGCTTCACTATCATAGTCCTTTCTAACGGACAGTGTTCCTGCCTCTGTTGATTAATGTATTAATATTAATATTCCTCTCTGTTGCTGTCCTTTCAGATCTTCCGGAGGGCTGATAAGGACGGTGAGTCTCTTTCTATTCTTCTTTCTGGTGCTCTCTGTCTCTATTGCTCTGTCTGTTTCTCTCTGTCTATTCTTCTATGTGTTTCTCTCTCTCTAATCTGCTGTCTGTTTCTCTCTCTATCCTTCTATGGGATTCTCTCTCTCTATCCTTCTGTCTGTTTCTCTCTCCATCCATCCTTCTGTCTGTTTCTCTCTCTCTCTATCTGTCTCTCTCCTGTCTCTCTATCTGTTTCTCTCCTGGTGTGGGGGGGGGGGGGGGGGGGGGGGGGGGGGACAGGCGCCTGCCGCTGCCAGGGACAGCCAGAGTATCAGGGAGCCCCTCCCGTCTGCTGGTGGCTCTCCTTCTGCCACTTTTCTCTCTCCTTTTCTCTCCCTCCACCTTAGAGCTCTCCCTCCCTCTTTCCTTCTCTCCCTCCCTCTCCCTCCCTCTCTCCCTCTCTCCTCCTCTCTCTCCCTCTCTCCTTCTCTTTATCTACGCCAGGCGTTTTGACAGAAAACAAGGAATCTAAGGAGGGAACGAGTTGAAGAGCGTTTCCGTCATGCCGGCCAGATGGCGAGTTGCGTGTATCGTTTTTGGGTATCGGTGTGTGTGTGTGTGCCCGGGGTATGTGTGTGTGCATGTGTGTGTGTGTGTGTGTGTGTGTTTGTGTGCATCTGTGTGTGTGTGTTTGTCAGCCTGGACTATTGCCCTGTCTGTTCCCCTATGTTGCTGGCTCCTTCCATCGACCCCTTTGAAGTGGATATTGATCCGGTTGGTTCCATATCATGGTGATGTTATTACCTCTCTGGCCCTTTCTCGTCCTCCCCTCTCTGTAAACTCAAAGCTGCTAGTTTACTTGGTTCATTTGGTCAGTTAATAGTCCCCCTGTGTGTGTGTGTGTGTGTGTGTGTGTGTGTGTGTGTGTGTGTGTGTGTGTGTGTGTGTGAGTGTGTGTCCGTGAGATAACGAACCAGTCAGCAAGCCAACCAACCAACCAACAGAGGCATCATGCGTCCAGTGTTTCACACGGTTTCACAACTCCATCACTATGCTGCTCTAGAGTAGATACAGAATACTACGGATTGGACTGCAAACCATTGTCTCTAACAGTTAAGAGGACTCTAACAATTAAGAGGAAACTAACAATCAAGAGAGCACTAACAATTAAGAGGAAACTAACAATTAAGAGACTAACAATCAAGAGAACACTAACAATTAATAGAACACTAACAATTAAGAGAACACTAACAATTAATAGAACACTAACAATTAAGAGAACACTAACAATAAATAGAACACTAACAATTAATAGAACACTAACAATTAAGAGAACACTAACAATTAAGAGAACACTAACAATTAAGAGAACACTAACAATAAATAGAACACTAACAATTAAGAGAACATTAACAATTAAGGGAACACTAACAATTAAAAGAACACTAACAATTAATAGAACACTAACAATTAAGGGAACACTAACAATTAAGAGAACACTAACAATTAATAGAACACTAACAATTAAGGGAACACTAACAATTAAGAGAACACTAACAATTAATAGAACACTAACAATTAAGAGAACACTAACAATTAAGAGAACACTAACGATTAAGAGGCTAATAATTAAGAGGACACTAACAATTAAGAGAACACTAACAATTAAGAGAACACTAACAATTAAGAGAACACTAACGATTAAGAGGCTAATAATTAAGAGGACACTAACAATTAAGAGAACACTAACAATTAAGAGAACACTAACAATTAAGAGACTAACAATTAAGAGGACACTAACAATTAAGGGAACACTAACAATTAAGAGGACACTAAAAATTAAGAGAACACTAACAATTAAGGGAACACTAACAATTAAGAGAACACTAACAATTAAGAGAACACTAACAATTAATAGAACACTAACAATTAAGAGAACACTAACAATTAAGGGAACACTAACAATTAAGAGAACACTAACAATTAAGAGAACACTAACAATTAATAGAACACTAACAATTAAGAGAACACTAACAATTAAGAGAACACTAACGATTAAGAGGCTAATAATTAAGAGGACACTAACAATTAAGAGAACACTAACAATTAAGAGAACACTAACAATTAAGAGACTAACAATTAAGAGGACACTAACAATTAAGGGAACACTAACAATTAACAGGACACTAACAATTAAGAGGACACTAAAAATTAAGAGAACACTAACAATTAAGAGGACACTAACAATTAAGAGGACACTAACAATTAAGAGAACACTAACAATTAATAGAACACTAACAATTAAGAGAACACTAATAATTAAGAGAACACTAACAATTAAGAGACTAACAATTAAGAGAACACTAAAAATTAAGAGAACACTAACAATTAAGAGACTAACAATTAAGAGAACACTAACAATTAAGGGACTAACAATTAAGAGAACACTAACAATTAAGAGAACACTAACAATTAAGAGACTAACAATTAAGAGAACACTAACAATTAAGAGACTAACAATTAAGAGGACACTAACAATTAAGAGAACACTAACAATTAAGGGACTAACAATTAAGAGGACACTAACAATTAAGAGAACACTAACAATTAAGAGAACACTAACAATTAAGAGACTAACAATTAAGAGAACACTAACAATTAAGAGAACACTAACAATTAAGGGACTAACAATTAAGAGAACACTAACAATTAAGAGGACACTAACAATTAAGAGAACACTAACAATTAAGGGACTAACAATTAAGAGAACACTAACAATTAAGAGAACACT
>CM030190.1:12231127-12236127 GCA_017639675.1 Aplochiton taeniatus
CCTAACCCCTCCCACCCTGACCCCTCCCCCCACTATACCCCACCCTAACCCCTCCCCCCACTATGCCCCACCCTAACCTCTCCCCCCACTATGCCCCACCCTAACCCCTCCCACCCTGACCCCTCCCACCCTAACCCCTCCCACCCTAACCCCTCCCACCCTGACCCCTCCCCCCTCTATGCCCCACCCTAACCCCTCCCACCCTAACCCCTCCCACCCTAACCCCTCCCACCCTGACCCCTCCCACCCCTCTATGCCCCACCCTAACCCCTCCCCCCACTATGCCCCACCCTAACCCCTCCCACCCTAACCCCTCCCACCCTAACCCCTCCCACCCTGACCCCTCCCCCCACTATGCCCCACCCTAACCCCTCCCACCCTAACCCCTCCCACCCTGACCCCTCCCCCCACTATGCCCCACCCTAACCCCTCCCACCCTAACCCCTCCCACCCTGACCCCTCCCACCCTAACCCCTCCCACCCTGACCCCTCCCACCCTAACCCCTCCCACCCTGACCCTCCCACCCTAACCCCTCCCACCCTGACCCCTCCCACCCTAACCCCTCCCACCCTGACCCCTCCCACCCTAACCCCTCCCACCCTAACCCCTCCCACCCTAACCCCTCCCACCCTAACCCCTCCCACCCTAACCCCTCCCACCCTAACCCCTCCCACCCTAACCCCTCCCACCCTAACCCCTCCCACCCTGACCCCTCCCACCCCTCTATGCCCCACCCTAACCCCTCCCCCCACTATGCCCCACCCTAACCCCTCCCACCCTACCCCCTCCCACCCTAACCCCTCCCACCCTGACCCCTCCCACCCTGACCCCTCCCACCCCTCTATGCCCCACCCTAACCCCTCCCCCCACTATGCCCCACCCTAACCCCTCCCACCCTAACCCCTCCCACCCTAACCCCTCCCACCCTGACCCCTCCCCCCACTTTTCCCCACCCTAACCCCTCCCACCCTAACCCCTCCCACCCTGACCCCTCCCCCCACTATGCCCCACCCTGACCCCTCCCACCCTAACCCCTCCCACCCTAACCCCTCCCACCCTGACCCCTCCCACCGCCGCATGGCTCGCACGGCTTTACTAACGCTGGCTTGTGATTGGTTGTTGTTTTCACATGCTTCCTGTGATGTCCCTCACTGTGTGATTAGATTATATTCCTTGTTGACATTTGACCGACGTCATGAAAGTGGGAAACATCCGCTCTGCTCAGGCTCCTTTACTTCACGTGCCCCCCCCTCCCCCACCCCACCCCACCCCCCCTCTTCTCAGACCACCCCCCACCCCCATCTCCCCCCCGTCCCCCGTCCCCCCGTCCTCCACCATCTTGGACTCGAAGGCTTGCCTCCCCCTCTAGTGCATGATGAGCATGGAGAGTGCACGTTGTCCTGGTGTTTTTTTCCCGCCATTCCTCGGGGAAAGAGTCGCGTTGAGACGCAATACAAAAGGCGCAGAGTAAGAGATAGCGCGGTCGCTGCTACGTCTCCGCTAGCAGGGGCGTCTCGGTGGTTAAACCGCACGGGGGGGCCTGGTGCTGCGGCTTGACCCAAAGGGACGCGGGGAGGAGACGGCAGGCGGACCACAATCATCAAAAGAGCCTGGTCTTTTCAGAGATAAGCGCCCGCCCGCCCGCTGTCCGAGAGGCCTCTGACATGGCCGCCAGTCTGTACGTTCGAAAGCCTTGCTGGTGGAAGATGGGAGGCCCGGTAGATGTCTGAGTGCCGTGTCGGTGAGGGAGGGCTGGCAGATGGAGCGTAGACAGTTTGTTTGAGGTGGACGTACGCTAGCCAATGTGAATGAGTGGAATCAAAGGAACGAACAAACAAATGAACGCTAATGCATTCCTGAAGGGATCATAACGGGTCTGTTGAATCCTAATAAAGAGTCGCTCATGAGGAACGAATCCCTTTGTGCCCTGCCGTTCCATTGATTTGGTTGTCCACAGCCAAGTGAATCATTCCTGCTAGCGCATGAATACCTGCCAGCCTCCGCTGAACCCACAGGCAGAAAACTTAGCCCGCCCAGCCACACAGAGACTTGGCCCGCCAAGCCACACAGAGACTTAGCCCGCCCAGCCACACAGCCTTAGCCCGCCCAGCCACATAGACTTAGCCTGCCTAGCCACACAGAGACTTAGCCCACCCAGCCACACAGACTTAGCCCGCCCAGCCACACAGAGACTTAGCCCGCCCAGCCACACAGACTTAGCCCCCCCAGCCACACAGAGACTTAGCCCGCCCAGCCACACAGAGACTTACCCCACCCAGCCACACAGACTTAGCCCCCCCAGCCACACAGAGACTTAGCCCGCCCAGCCACAGGCGAGGGTTGCCTTTATGAACTGAGCTAACGTGGTTAGGCTGATGGATTCTATGCTGCTTTCTGCTGTGGAAGAAAGAGGGGGAAGGGAGGGAAGGAGCCGACGAGAGAAGGAGAGGATGGAAAGGAACAGGGAACGAGTATGGAAAGAGCGTGAAGGACCATGGACGGAAGAAAGGGGGGCTAAAAAGAACCACCCGCCTAACAGGAGAGTGATGAAAGGAAATTTTACAAAACTATCTCTGTGTACTATGGCAAATTAGAAGGCGACAAAATAGAGTACCACGCAGCACACACACACACACACACACACACACACACACACACACACACACACACACACACACACAGGAAAGCACTGCAGTGTGTTAGCGGTGTTGAGTGTGAAGTGGAGAAGTGTGGCACCAATGAGCTAATCCTCCATTGGACCTCACACAGCACTACTCAGACTGACACTCCTTTGGTCAATCGAACCCCCGCTCCCTGGTGAGTGGGGATAAGAGGGCACAGAGACAGAGGGATGGAGAGAGAGAATACGGAGAGAGCGATAGGGATAGAGAGAAAGAGAGGGTAGAGCGAGAGGGGGAGGGTAGAGAGAGAGAGATAGAGTGAGAGAGATAGAGAGAGATGGGATACAGAGAGAAAGAGAGAGAGAGAGGGGGGGGTTATTGTCGAACAGACTGAAAGCAGCTTTTGTGGGGGGAATAAAGAGATAGAGAGAGAATGGGAGTGCAGATAAGCATCCCAGAATGTAAGATTAAGGTCTGAGAGAGAGAGAGAGAGAGAGAGAGAGAGAATGGGATAAGATTCTGTTTTGGACTACTAGAGCCTTTGGGGGATAGGGGGAGAGTGAGAAAGAGAGAGAGAGCAAGAGGAAGGGATACAGAGATATGGAGGTACATTGTGGCAGGATATGATGGGCTGCTTTGCATACAGCCTACGCTGGCTGGGGTAGGATAGTATCAAATGAGAAAGAAGAAATGAGAGAGAGAGAGGGAGAGAGAGAGAGAGAGAGAGAGAGAGAGAGAGAGAGAGAGAGAGAGAGAGAGAGAGAGAGAGAGAGAGAGAGAGAGGGAAAGGGGGAGAGAGACAGAGGGAGAGGGAGACAGAGGGAGAGGGAGAAAGAGGGAGAGAGAGAGAGAGAGAGAGAGAGAGAGAGAGAGAGAGAGAGAGAGAGAGAGAAATGAAAGCCCAAATAGAATGAGAGAAGGAATAAAGGACAGTGAGAGAAGCTGCAGAACCCCCCGCGGTGAGGGAATGTCAGTGTTTTGCATACAGAGGCGATGAGCCACGCGTAGAATCACAAGACTAGAAAGAATGGGGGGAGAGAGAGAGAGAGAGAGAGAGAGAGAGAGAGAGAGAGAGAGAGAGAGAGAGAGAGAGAGAGAGAGAGAGAGAGAGAGAGGGAGATAGAGAGAGAGTGAGAAAGAGAGAGACAACAGAGAGAGAGAGAGAGGGAGAGAGAGAGAGGGAGAGAGAGAGGGAGATGGAGATGGAGAGAGAGACAGAGAGAGAGAGAGGGAGAGAGAGAGAGGGAGATGGAGAGAGAGAGAGAGAGAGAGAGAGAGAGAGAGAGAGAGGGAGAGAGAAAGAGGGAGATGGAGATGGAGAGAGAGAGAGGGAGATGGAGAGTGAGAAAGAGAGAGAGACAACAGAGAGAGAGAGAGAGAGAGAGAGAGAGAGAGAGAGAGAGAGAGAGAGAGAGAAATAGAGTGAACAAAGATAACGTGATGCCTCCATTGGCATTACAAATATTAAACTATACAATTTTCCCCAACATGGGGAAGCTACTGTCGGTGTAACCATGGCCTTAGAATGAAGGAAGAGAGCAAAGACATTGGGGCCGCCCGCCTAGACACAAGGGCCTGGAGGAGAGAGTGTGGGAACGCAGCCACCGTCCCTGTTCCCCACGGGAGGCGGTCAGGTGGTGCCCATATCAGCTCAGAGCCTCCCGCTAACCCCCCCCCCCCCCCCCCCCCTCCACTGCAGGTCAGCGCTCTGGGGAGGGAGTCCACCTATCATGGCGGCCCGTGGGCCGGTAGGCAAATAAGGCGTGCCTAGAGAAGGAGGAAGTGTAGGGAGAAAGAGAGAAGAGATAGCATGGAGGAGATGGAGGGGAGGGGTAGAGGGGGGGGGGGGGGGGGGGGGGGTGGGGACGGGGGACTGGAAGGCTTTTCAAACAGTTAAGGCAGGAGCTGGGGGGGGGGGCAAGAGAGTGAGAGAGAGAGGGAGAGTGAGAGAGAGAGTGAGAGTGGGCGGGGGGCGTAAGGTTTCAGGCAGGGAGGGGATAACGGGGAGCGGTGGGGGCCAGGATAAGAAACACAAACTGGTGTGAACCCCCCTCCCAACACACACACACACAAACACACAGTCTCACACACACACACACGCACACACACACACACACAGTCTCAAACTCTTGAACGAGCGGCCCCATGTGGCTCATTCATCCATTAGCGTGCGTGCGAATAAAGGACTAGTGCACACGCTATCGGTTTGTCAGCACAGTTACACGCTGCGACTCTACTGTGTGTGGAGGGAGATGAAGGAGGGAGAGGGAGGGAGGGAGAGAGAAGAGAGAGGGAGGGGAAGGAGGAGAGGACGAAGGGAGAGGAAGGAGGGAGGGAGGGAGAAGAGAGAGGGAGGGGAAGGAGGAGAGGACGAAGGG
>CM030190.1:12246127-12251127 GCA_017639675.1 Aplochiton taeniatus
GGGGGCGTCTGTGGACTTTGGACACGGAACGGACAAGCCTGTTGTCCGTTCTACGGATTCTAGCTCTGTTCGGACGCCGGCCCACGTTCCCCTGGCCCCGCGGCGGGTGTGTGACGCGCCGCGCCGCGCCGTCTCAGACGCCAACACTGTTTTCCCCGTTCGACATTCCGAAACGCTCCCGAGACTGTGCAACCTGTTCCTTTCTAACCTCCGCCGGAGTGCAGCCTCTTCCCCGCCAGGCGGCCGCCGAGCTACGCCCCCGAGAATGCCTGGAACGTCCGCGCCACCTCCGCCACGCTCCGTGCCCTCCCTGAAAACGCCGGGGTGTCGGGATGCTGTTGCCAGGCGACTAGAGTGGCTGAAAGTAAGACGTTAGGCGTCCTTTCGATGTCCTAGCTCTGGGGCCGTCTGGCTTAGGATTTTTCTATCCCTCACCTGAGTGCATGTCTACTGAATGTCCAGTGACTTATTTGCTGTAGTACTTAGCCATGCTACTCTCTATAGGGTCTGTGCATTTCTTATATTTCCTTTTATAGTATTGCTCTAAAGACGACAAAACAAAAACAAAATCTGTTATATGAATATATACGAATAGAAAAATGCCATAGGAGAATGAATAATTCACTTCTATGGTTCTGTATTAACTCTTATGTATGTTTCAGTAAAATGGCTTTTGCCCTTTGGGTGTACAGACTTATTGCAAGGATGCAAGTGTTATATTTGGTCTTGAAAAAAAATACTTTGTTGAAATTATAGATGATATTGTAGAGTGATGCAATTCAATAAAATCATATAACTGGTGAGGTCACATTTATCCTTGGCAGTGTTGCACACGTACACAATTACACAATTATTATTGAATTCATATAAAACACTTTATTTTTACTTATCTTGTTTTGACACATATTCAGAAGCCATGACACACAGCTAATTACCATATTATAATCCTTCAATTAAAACCCAAACGTGAATTTAACATTCACTGTGGGTGAATCAATGACATCAACACAAGTTTTTTATGCTTTTCAACTTTCACAAAATGTTGCTACAGTGAGATGGCATTCTGTGAACTTACCAGCATGTTTCTTTACGAGAACAAAATGTAGATTAATGACACAATGACTGTAAATGCACGGGCCTTTTATCCGGACCCAAACAGAGGCAGGGGTAATCCTAAAGGCTGCCTTATTCGGACTCAGACGACTTCTAAAACAACTTAGGACGCTGTTAACCTGAGGGTAGCACATCGAAAGAATGGTATAGAGATTACAAGATGTCATTTTGTTGTAATGGCTCGATCTTACAAGGATGAAATCTTATCTCACAAACATTTGGACACAAAAAAACTGAAATCCATGCCAGCTTTCCCATGAGGCGTTTACAATGCTAACAAGCCAATGCCAGTTTGACTGAAATATCCCTATCGTTTTAGAAGGCACTGTCTTTGAAATCCCAACAGCACAAGTTAGAATATATGTCACCCTTTTTTCAGACACAACCGACAGTCAACATGGACATCAATCCAGGCATTAACTCTCTCATGCACAGACAGAAAGAGACATCTGAAGAAAGATCTTAGTTTCCCATCTCCTTTGTCTGTAAACCGTGTGGCGGTTGGTGTGGGCGTCCCCATCTCTCTGCTAAAGGCACAACGTTCTCTCCATCATAACGGAGAGTCTTTTAGGGGCACTGGAGCACACGGATGAAGGGAAATCATTTATTGGAGGTCCAAAAACAAAAACGAACGTTTCGACAACATTGTCTTCTTTAGAGACATTACTCTGAAGAAGACATTGTTGTCGAAACGTTCGTTCTTGTTTTTGGACCTCCAATAAATTATTTCACATGATCCGTGTGCTCCAGTATCCCCCTTTTTGTTGTTACTGGTCCTACTCTGAGAGCACCGGCCTTCATCTCTGAAAGTGGTTTAGCACGTGAACTCTCTTTAGAGTCTCTTAGGGCTGTTCGATCCATTGTTGATCTGCAAGGGGGTGTGAGCGGGAGGGACTGGCGTGGTCCCTAACCCAAACGTTGAACCTTGACCCCCGACCGAAAGTGGAGGAGTCCGGGAAGGCGGGAGACGGTGCACTGGTCATTCGGTCGCCATGGAAACCGTTTTCCTGGGATGATAGAAGGTGTCGTTGGATAGCAGGCCAGGTCCAGCCTTGGCAACAAATTGCATCGGTTTCCACGTTAGCAGGGGCGTCTCTGGCAGCCTGTGACTACGGACCGGGGAAGCGGAAGAGGGCCAGGGTTTCAGGGGGTCAGGGGTCAGATTTTGGTCAGGAGCTGCATGACGGCGACGGTGGTGCTCTGGCCGAAGATGAAGGCTCCGCAGATCAGCGTAACCACGCCCCACCCTGTCAGCAGCAACCTGGGGGAGGACAGGACATCAGGTTTGACCACAGCCAATCACACGGAACCACATGACCCTCCCAGAGGCGCACAGCCAATCACATTAAACCACATGACCCTCCCAGAGGCGCACATCCAATCACATTAAACCACATGACCCTCCCAGAGGAGCACAGCCAATCACATGGAACCACATGACCCTCCCAGAGGCGCACAGCCAATCACATTGAACCACATGACCCTCCCAGAGGAGCACAGCCAATCACATGGAACCACATGACCCTCCCAGAGGAGCACAGCCAATCACATTGAACCACATGACCCTCCCAGAGGAGCACAGCCAATCACATTGAACCACATGGCCCTCCCAGAGGAGCACAGCCAATTACATTGAAACACATGACCCTCCCAGAGGAGCACAGCCAATCACATTGAACCACATGACCCTCCCAGAGGCATACAGCCAATCACATTGAACCACACGACCCTCCCAGAGGAGGAGTGACGCGGCCTCACCTGGTCTTACAGGAGACAGGCTGCGTCTGCATGGCAAACACCAGACAGAGGCCTGGGCACAGAAAAACACTTTAGTCACATTGTTTTATCACAACAAACCATATAATAACCCAATATAATGTAAAGTAGCAATAATATAATATAATGTAAAGTAGTAGTAGTAGTATTAGTAGTAGTAGTAATATAATATAATGTTTAGTAGAAGTAATATAATATAATGTAAAGTAGAAGTAATATAATATAATGTAAAGTAGGAATAATATAACATAATGTAAAGTAGTAATATAACATAATGTTGAGTAATGGTAATATAATATAATGTAAAGCAGTAATAATATAACATAATGTTGAGTAGTACTAATATAACATAATGTTGAGTAGAAGTAATATAGTATAATGTAAGTAGTAGTAATATAATCTAATGTTGAGTACAAGTAATAAAATATAATGTAAAGTTGTAGTAATATAACATAATGTTTAGTAATGGTAATATGCCAACCTAATGTAGAGTAATGGTAATATAACCTAATGTAGAGTAATGGTAATATAACATAATGTAGAGTAATGGTAATATAACATAATGTAGACTAATGGTAATATAACATAATGTAGAGAAATGGTAATATAACATAATGTAGAGTAACGGTAATATAACATAATGTAGAGTAATGGTAATATAACATAATGTAGAGTAATGGTAATATAACATAATGTAGAGTAACGGTAATATAACATAATGTAGAGTAATGGTAATATAACATAATGTAGAGTAACGGTAATATAACATAATGTAGAGTAATGGTAATATAACATAATGTAGAGTAATGGTAATATAACATAATGTAGAGTAATGGTAATATAACATAATGTAGAGTAATGGTAATATAACATAATGTAGAGTAATGGTAATATAACATAATGTAGAGTAATGGTAATATAACATAATGTTGAGTAATGGTAATATAACATAATGTTGAGTAACGGTAATGTGGAGTGTTCCACCTGGGAAGACGAAGATGAAGAAGGCGCTGATGCCCCCGATGGCGCTGATGACCTTGCTGATGTCCGGCACAAACACAGCGATGAGGAGCGCCCCCCCCACCCACGCCACCGTCAGCCCGTAGCGGGTACGGCTCTCGAAGAGACGGCCGTCCTCCGCCCCGCCGCCACGGTGCCAGCGGAGGAGAGGTTCCTGGATGACCGACCTGGACGGTTGGGGGGGGGGGGGGGGGGGGGACAACACACGCTCTGTCCGTGTTCCTCAAGAAGTACTTTCTTATTGGTTAGCCTGTGATAGTGTCTGTCAGAATGTGTAGGCATGTGTGTACCGTGTGTGTGTGTGTGTGTGTGTGTGTGTGTGTGTGAGAGAGAGAGATAGAGACACAGACACACAGAGAGAGACAGAGAGAGGTTACCTCCCCAGCAGTAGTATTATGGGATAGATGGTGATGATGGAGATCCCAAAGAGCAGCCTGGCGATGAGCATGAGCATATCGTCTCCCGTGTATGACATCAGAATGTCCGGCCGCACGTCCCTCCCAAAAGACAGATACCCATAAACCCCTGGGGCACAGAGCAAACCACCAATCATACAAGGGGACAGAGCAAACCACCAATCATACAAGGGGACAGAGCAAACCACCAATCACACAAGGGGACAGAGCAAACCACCAATCGTACAAGGGAACAGAGCAAACCACCAATCATACAAGGGGAACAGAGCAAACCACCAATCATACAAGGGAACAGAGCAAACCACCAATCATACAAGGGGACAGAGCAAACCACCAATCATATAAGGGGACAGAGCAAACCACCAATCATATAAGGGGACAGAGCAAACCACCAATCACACAAAAGAGAACAGAGCAAACCACCAATCATACAAGGGGACAGAGCCAACTACCAATCATGTAAGGGCACAGGGCAAACCACCAATCATACAAGGGGACAGAGCAAACCACCAATCATACAAGGGGACAGAGCAAACCACCAATCATACAAGGGGAGAGAGCAAACCACCAATCATACAAGGGCACAGAGCAAACCACCAATCATACAAGGGGACAGAGCAAACCACCAATCATACAAGGGGACAGAGCAAACCACCAATCATACAAGGGCACAGA
>CM030190.1:12256127-12266127 GCA_017639675.1 Aplochiton taeniatus
GGGTGGAGGAGGAAAGAGAGGGGGAAAGGGAGGAGGAAAGGGAGGAAAGGGGGAGGTTGGGGTGGAAGAGAGGACGGAAAGAGAGAATCGAGTCCAATGATGGCCGGCAGAATGATGTTGCAGTGGATTAGAAAGTCCAATGGGAGGATAAAAACATTACTTCTCAGGACTGGCTTGAGGTTAACTTGACAACGCCACATTACAATAAAGTCAATAAAAAGACTAGTTCTGAAGGTTACAGTTATTATCTACAGTATGTCCCCAAACAGTGACAGATGAAATTCAGCTAACTGATGATATCTCCTTGATGAATGCATTTTTTTTATATACACAAGCATGCCATCATTTCCAGGTACACTCAAATTTGAAAGGTTTGTGGAATATGTATACTAAAAATGTAAATGTATGGCCTCAAATCTTCTTCACTTTTGAGAACACCCTTGCTCTTTCCGATGAAAATCATTTCACTCTTCATTTAAAAAGTTATGACATTGTATGGGTCAGTACAGAAAAAGGCAAAAGCGATCCATAAAAATATATTTCTTTATCTTATCACCCACCATTTCCACGGCAACTGCGGAGTGGATTCCCCCAGCTCGGCCAAAGGCCCAGGGAAAATTGAGGAGTCCGGCGCCCAGCGCTGACTTCAGCATGATGAAGATGGCCCCTGTGGTACCGAGTCTGGGGCGGTCCACGTCGAGGGCGGGCTTGGACCCTGAAGTCAGCAAACTGATGCTTTCCCTCGCCAGCTCCTCCATGCTCGACAGGACAGGCGACACACACGCCGACTTCAGAACTCCCCGGAGCAACTTGGGCACCTCGGTTTGACACTCCCTGTGGGGGGGGGGGGGGGGGCTATCACGTCAATAAACATGGTGCCCTGGGAGAAGAGAGAGACGAGGGATAGAGAGAGAGAGAGAGAGAGGGATAGAGAGAGAGAGGGACAGAGAGAGAGAGAGAGAGAGAGAGAGAGAGAGAGAGAGAAGGTGGAGGGTGTGTTAGAGGAATAGAGGTGTGTCTCTGGTGTTGGATGGGTGGGGGGGGGTGGGGGGGGGGCGTTGTCTCGTTAGTGGTCACGCCCATTAACGAGGTGGGGGAGTGTGTGTCTGCGTGGGTCTGGGTGACGTATGGGGGGGGGGGGGCTTAGCATGCTCAGTGTGTGGCCGCCGGTCAGTCTCGGGGGGGCCCTGGCTGTCGTATCCAGGACGTCAGCGGGTGAGGCGATCGGCCCGGCTGAGTGTCTCGGCGTCTGGGAACCGAGGGCATGTGACCCGTGTCCAAAACCGGCTTTCCCAAATCCCCTTAGCTCCGCTAGCTGGTTCCGGGGTCAGCGCACGGTTCCCAAGGGTCCGTCGACAGGAACAGAATGAGTGATAAGGACAGGTCTCGTTGTAATCAGTGGGAGGGCTGGCTGTCACGTCCTGGAGGAAACCAAAAAAGCCTGCTAACTCACTACACCCCTGGCTTAATGGGGCTTCATCAAAATTACCAAAAAGGGTCTTTCTTCGGTGCACAAAAATTGTGAAAACACCACCATCTACACTGATGAGTAAGCTAGCGACCTGTCAACTGGATTTTGGGGCCTCCAGACTAACCGGAGCTCCGCGCGGTCTACTCGTTGTAGATCTACGGTGATCAACGGGGCCGGGCCTGGGAATCACCCCCCTGCTTCGACGCTCTGATCCGCCGGGACCGGGTCAGTTCACGTCAGCGACCAGGAATGAAACAGAATGATCCAACGTGAGTGGAACTGGAAATGGAACGGAAGTAATCTCCTGCACTCCAACTGGGGGCGGCAGTCAGATTCCTACCTTGTCATCGATGGGAAACGTCGACCAGGAAGGCCCAGGAAAAAAGCTGAGTTTACTGGACCATGCAAATGGAGCCAGGGATTACCCTGACACCTATACTTACACACTTATCTTATTCATAGTTTAACTAGAACATACACAGTGAAGTCAAAGACTTCCCAGTTCAGGGAAGTAGATTCGATTTAGTTTTGTTAAGTACACGGACTCAATTGAAGGTGATTTGATCTCTTCCCTCAGGTCAGGACCCTGGCCCCTTCGGGTCTCCACTCCAAAGGGCTTTGAGAAAGCGAGTGAAGCGAGCCAAGCGGAATAAGTCGGCTTCAGTTCCCAATTCCGTCAGCGCGTTAAAGCCCACTCCTAAACACACCGCTCCGACATGCTGTCCCAGTGGTGCGGACCAACAGGTCAGCTCATGGTTCAATAACCCCCCAAAACCAGACAAAGTTTATGCTGCTCCTAAGGAGAGAGCATAGTTAGAACAGCAATAGTACGCCAAGAGTTGTGTTATTGAAACGGTGTTGGTTCAAAAACTCCCCTTAGAAGCCCCCTAGATACGATGGAGTACCAACATTCAGCCACATTCACATATTCATATTATACATATCTATCATTCATATTATACATATCCATAATTCATATTATACGATATCTATCATTCATATTATACATATCCATAACTGTGCCGTCTGTGCATTATCAGTTAAGGAGCCTAAAATGGTGGAAAGAGTGACTAAGACAGATGACATCATAATAAAGCATTTTTAATGAGACGATAACTTGAAACGATGATGCAGAATTCTGGCCCTGGCATCAGGGAGGAAAATCAGACCAAAACCGACCAGAGTTCAATCATGATATCAAATAAAAAAAAATAAAAAAATGATTTCAGGCTACACACCCCAGTGGAGTTTGTGTCGTGTGTGTACATTTTGTATGTGTGTGAGTGTGAGTGGGCATCAGTGCATGTATTTGAAGGTCCGAATGTGTGAGTTTGGGTACAAACAAATTCAATAAATACAAAAGTCACTGGACGAACTGGACTCCACACGAAGTCCGTTTTGGTCAGAAGAATGAGACGTAATGGGAGACATAGAAAGGACAGTGCCCTGGGCTGTGCGTGTGTGCGCGTGCGTGTGTGTGTGTGTGTGTGTGTGTGGACAGTGCAGCACTGTGTTAATGGCCGTGCACACAGACACCAACAGCCCCATGAGTCGCGGGGCAAAGTTCTGCTCATGGAAAGTCTTAGGTTAGCAACAGGCAGGCTAGCCGTCCATCCCTGGTTGAGTTAGCGTCGGGCTAGCTAGAAATCCATAGGATTGAGCTAGCATTCCGCTAGCTAGCATGCTAGCTACAGAGTCCCCGTCACAATTCAACGGGTGCCCCCGTTCCCCCACAGTATCACGGAAAAAAACGGAACAAGGATCCTAACAATTCTGTGGTTCTGGAATGAGTTGGAGAACGTTCCGACCCCGTTCCAGCGCCCCCCCCCCCCCCCCGCGGAGCGCTTCCAAGCGGGCTGGCTTTCGTCAGACGGTGGGGTTCTTCCCCTGGGCGGGCAAGGCCCCCGGCCCCTGGAGGTAGGTGGGCCGCTTGACGCGGGGTTTCCGGCGCTTGGGCTTGCTCCTGGACTTGGTGAGCTGCACCACGAAGAAGGACAGGACCACCATGGCTCCCAGGAAGGCGAACACCGGGATCGTCTGGCCCACTTCCTGGTTGTAGCGGCCGGGCATGATGCCTGGAGGACAGGGAAAAGGTCGGGCGTCAGCCAGTGAGGAGAGCAGGTGAGAAAACAAAACTTGAGACATGGACTCTAACCAGATAAGGATTAAAAACGGAGAAAACCTCTCATCCAGTAAGCGTGCCATAATAACTTAGCGGAGAACATATAACATATTTCATGGGAGGATTGGAATTTTTTGAGAAGTAACCCTAACTATAAGCTGTTGCTGGCCGACAGGCCACGTGGAGGAGAGGACCTCCAGGGCTGCTCACCTCCAGGGATGTCCCAGGCCTCGCTCTCCCCAGGGGAGAGGGGTCGGACCTGGGGGCGGTAGGCCCTGGCGTTGGGTAGGGCCACCTTGTCGAGGTCTATGGACAGCAACTTCTGGTGCTTCCACAGGTTACTGGGAACAGATAGAAGATGACGCTAGGGAAAAACACTGTTCCATTGTAGGACAAACCCACAGACAGTGACAAGAGTATTCAACGATATAGACGTACCAATTGTGGTTGAATAACATTTTCCTAAACAAGTGTGTGTGTGTGTGTGTGTGTGTGTGTGTGTGTGTGTACCTGGGAGCGGTCTCGTTGAGGGGCTGAGGTATGGCCCAGGACAGGTGGGGGCAGGCGGGCAGGGGCCGAGGCTTAGGGTCCCCCAGGTGGGCCTCCAGCACCTTGGAGTAACGGTACAGGTGGTTACCTAGGGAACCAGGGAGATGGAGGGCAGGTTACACCACCGGACAGCCAGCCAATCCTGAGCTCCCAGAGGGGCCAGCTGAAGGTTATGGGCATAGTCAGCCAGTATGTTGTGAATGTCTTGATGCCATGTGTCTGGTGTGTGTGTGTGTGTGTGTGTGTGTGTGTGTGTGTGAGAGTACCCTCCAGTCTTTGCGGGAGCGGGTGGTCCGCGCCGGTCGGAGGTGGCACCCTGCTGTGGGAGTGGCTGAAGCTGGGTGGAGTCATGCCGTAGGAGGTGTACTGGAGCAGAGCGTCCAGCATCCAGAAGCAATCTACGGAGACAGACCATAATAAGCCGCGAGGTAGGGGGAGCGGCGATGGGTACAGGCGAACGTAAAGAAAATACTACAACGTAGCTTGAGGAGGAGGAGCAGCACCATTTGAAGGACGTTTGTTCTAACGGGCGTCGCCCGGGAAACTAGCCGCATCACCCAGAAGCCGGCTGTACCTTTCTGTCTGTGGCTGTCGTCGATGCAGTTGGAGTCGCCGTACAGAGCTATGCGACCCCCGCCCTCCGAGGGCGTTTGGTACAGTCCGAGGATGGGGACTCTCTCCACTACGGCGGTCTCTTGTTTCAACACCTCCAGCCCTGAAGAGAGGAGGGGGGGAGGAGGAGGAGGGGTTAGAGATGCTCAGCTCAGCTCAGCTTATCAAACTCAAACAAAGGCCACTAGCATACACAATCCTTTCCAGTCCTACGAACAGAGCCTTAATGACTTCTGGTACCATAGAGATAGAACAATGTGTGTGTGTGTGTGTGTGTGTGTGTTCTATGTCTGGTACCTTGGTCCTTGAGGTTCTTGGCGATGACGATGCCATCGTCAGGGAAACGAGCGATACTGCAGCCCGAGGCGTAGTACACTGGAGAGGAGAGAGAGAGAGAGAAAGAGAGAGAGAGAGACAGACAGAGAAAGAGAGACAGAGACAGAGAAGGATAGAGTGAGAGAGAGAGAGACAGACAGAGAGAGAGAGAGAGAGAGAGACAGACAGAGAGAGAGAGAGAGAGAGAGAGAAAGAGAGAGACAGACAGAGAGACAGAGACAGAGAGAGAGAGAGACAGAGAAGGATAGAGAGAGAGAGAGAGAGAGAGAGAGAGAGAGAGAGAGAGAGAGAGAGACAGACAGAGTGACAGAGACAGAGAGAGAGAGAGACAGAGAGAGAGAGACAGAGAAGGATAGAGAGAGAGACAAACAGAGAGAGAGAGAGACAGAGAGAGAGACAGACAGAGAGAGAGAGACAGAGAGAGAAAGAGAGAGACACAGAGAAAGAGAAAGAGGTTTGAAGAATGTGAAATACAAAGACACAAACTTGGTCTCAACGAAAGGAGAGGAGGTTTGTGTTGTTGAGCGTGCAGACGGGTGGGTACTAATCTTACTGTCATGGTCGGCCATCGTGAAGTCTCCTTCGTACAGGCCGTCACTGAAAGCCATCCCCCACACGGAGATCAGGTCGTTCAGCGCCGGCACGTTGGCGCCCCCAGTGTCCGGCATCCACCATTGCCTACACAGGGCCGTGCAATCAGCACGCGAATGAAGACCACCAACACGGTAATATAAACCAATCAACACGCTTTGTCAGATTCAAGAGCGTGTAATAAGCGGAGGCACTCGCACACCCAGATATTAATAGATGGAGACACAGACAGCCAGAGAAGTCTAAATTAATAAACAATAAATCGTTCTAAAACGTCTATCTGGTGGATTGGACCTGACGTTTCTCTTTAATATGGAGAGTTAGAAACGGAGTGAGAGGAAGTCTACAGTTGAGGAAGTGATGAAGAGGAGGGGGTGCTTCCTAGCTGATGAAGAGGAGGGGGTGTGTGTTTCCTACCTGATAAAGAGGAGGGGGTGTGTGTTTCCTACCTGATGAAGAGGAGGGGGGTGTTTCCTACCTGATGAAGAGGAGGGGGTGTGTTTCCTACCTGATAAAGAGGAGGGGGGTGTTTCCTACCTGATGAAGAGGAGGGGGGTGTTTCCTACCTGATGAAGAGGAGGGTGTGTGTTTCCTACCTGATGAAGAGGAGGGGGGGTGCTTCCTACCTGATGAAGAGGAGGGGGTGTGTTTCCTACCTGATGAAGAGGAGGGGGTGTGTTTCCTACCTGATGAAGAGGAGGGGGGGTGCTTCCTACCTGATGAAGAGGAGGGGGGGTGTTTCCTACCTGATGAAGAGGAGGGGGTGTGTGTTTCCTACCTGATAAAGAGGAGGGGTGCGTGTTTCCTACCTGATGAAGAGGAGGGGGTGTGTTTCCTACCTGATGAAGAGGAGGGGGTGTGTTTCCTACCTGATGAAGAGGAGGGGTGCGTGTTTCCTACCTGATGAAGAGGAGGGGGGGTGCTTCCTACCTGATGAAGAGGAGGGGGTGTGTTTCCTACCTGGTGTTCTCGTCGTAGAACTTGACCTTCCTCATGACGGAGGTGTTGTACCAGTCGCTGAAGACGATAAGGGAGAGGCCGTTGTCGATGTCCCTCTTCAGCTTGGTGATCTCTTCGGGGAAGTACTCCTCCTCGCTGTCCACCATTAGCAGCGTGCCTGAAGAGCAGAGGGGCAGGGCACACACACACACACACACACACACACACACACACACGTAAGTATAGGTGCCTGCACGTGCAAACACGCGCGCGCGCACACACACGCACGCACGCACGCACACACACACACACACACACACACACACACACACACACACACACACACACACACACACACACACACACACACACACACACACACACACACACACACACACACACAAAGCACTGTGACTTCCCTAGGTACCAGCGGAGTACTTACCGTAGTTGGCGGCGTCGAAACAGGTGATGGGAGCCCCCAGCACTTCGATGAAGTAGCCCATGCTCCTGAGGTGCTGGTACATGTCACGGAAGTTGGTGTGGACATGGTCGCCGTTCCTACGGAACCCCCCCCCCCCCAAAAAAAAACATGTAAAAAACGACTCAACGAAACAGGCTTTGGGGCACAACTTGCCCAACGGCAGAGGCTGGGGCAAACAGCCGTTTGAAAAGGCCAGCCGCCAACTTACCAGTCCAGAGGGTCGTTCTTCATGCGCAGGTTGTCCCGGGGGAAGTAGCCCGGTGGGTAGCGCAGGTTGTGGTACTGGTCCCACAGCACCCTCTTGCTGCGCGGAGGGGTGGGCACGATCTTCACCTTGACGGGCAGCTTCACGGTGGAGGTCATCTCGCCGCCCGTCTCCGACTGCGCGGGGGGGGCAAGGGGGGGGGGGGGGGGTCATAGGTCGGTCAACAGAGCGGGCTGATGTCACTGGCCAACGGTCAGAGTTTCATCCTGGTGTTTATCCTGTGGTCCTGGCTATCTAGGGTTAGTTACCGTAGGTGTGTGGTTACTAAGGGAACAGCGGGACTCACGTTGTTCTCTGCCGGCGACGCCACGGTAACCATGATGTGGCCCTGGGCGATGCCTTCCCAGGATGCCGCTTTCTTGGCCACAGAAATGGAGACGGCCAGGTAGCCCGCCCACGGCCACAGCACCGGCGAATAGGAGACCGCCACGTCGATGTGGTCGCCGTTCTGAGGGAGGTAGGGCTGCCAGATGGGCTGAGGAGAGGAGAGAGGAGAGAGGAGCGGAGAAAGGGATAATCAGTCTTGTTTTTCAGTTATTTATTTTGAATTATTTTCCATTGAACACACTCAACAGGTTAGTGTGCGTCTGGAGGTCTATGATCCAGCCATTTGCTGAGCGTGGAGCACACAAAGATGGACGGGCGGGGTGGGGGGGCACCTTGTCCAGAATGCGTCCGGTGACGCCCATGCCATTGAGAATGGTGACGTTGACGATGGTGGGCATGCCTTCAAAGTAGATGGGCTGGGAGCAGTAGGGCCACATGTAGGGACTCTCTGTCAGGTCAATGTAGCTGGGGGACAGACTGGAGACACACACACACACACACACACACACACACACACACACACACACACACACACACACACACACACACACACACACACACACGAATTACTCAGTGTGTTTGTGACTGTGACGGAGTGAGTCAGTGAGAGAGAAAGAGAACAAGCAACATAACAGAAAAGATGGGTGTGCGTGTGTGTGTGTGTGTGTGTGTGTGTCTGAGCGCGTGCATGAGTGTGTATATCTGTGTATATGTGTGTGTGTGCACATGTATGAGTGTGTGTATGTGTCTGTGTGTGTATATCTGTGTGTGTGTGTGTGTTTCTGTGTGTGTGTCCATACCTGGCCTGCGGCTTGTAGCTGTTGAGTATCTGGTAGGCCCTGAGGAGGTCCAGCTTGCCGTGGCCCTGCTCAAACATGTTGACCCCGGGCAGCCGACGTGCCGAGGCGATCAGGGCCTGCTTCATATTGGCCGGGTTCACCAGATCCCTGTTAGCCACGGTGCTGTCAGAGAGACGTGGGCAGGTTACTGTGTGTGTGTGTGTGTGTGTGTGTGTGTGTAGCATAGTTAACCCCAGCAGCAGCAGATAGGCTGCACTGTTAGAGGAGGAGCCGTACGTGAAGGAAGGTGCTAGTAGGACCCACTTTATTGCTCCAAAATCTCCCCCCCCCCCCCCCCCCCCCCCCCCCCCCGCCCCCACACACACACACACACACACACAGAAATCGGGCTGTGTTTCAAACTCATTTGGGCCGAGGTTGCCAGGGAGACGGTGAGGCGTCCCACTAGCGCTCCACAGACGCTGGCTCTTCCTACGTGTAGGCGGTTCACAGGCTGCTCGAGCTATCGCCCCCACCTGGCCAGAAGGGTGACGGCCCCCGCCACCACAGGAGACGCCACGCTGGTGCCGGACAGAGAGCGGCAGCCCTCCTTCAGACCCGAGCCTCGCACCCCCGAGCCGTAGGTCACGATGTCGGGCTTCACCCGGCCGTAGCCCCCCGGCAGCTCCTGGGGGGGGGGAGAGAACGGGATGAAGAGGGGGGGGGGTCACAGCGTCAGGCTATGACGGTTTGGGACAGCTTCCTCCATTATTTTGCCTCGTCCCTCTCTCTCTCTCTTCTTCTATGGTCTTCCATCTCTCTCTCTCTCTCTCTCTCTCTCTCTCTCTCTCTCTCTCTCTCTCTCCTCTCCCCCCCCCCCCATGGTTTTCCATCACTTCCCGCTCCTCCCTGACTCTCTCTCTTCTTCTATGGTCTTCCATCTCTCTCTCTCTCTCTCTCTCTCTCTCTCTCCTCTCCCCCCCCCCCCCCCATGGTTTTCCATCACTTCCCGCTCCTCCCTGACTCTCTCTCTTCTTCTTCTTCTATGGTTTTCCATCTCTTCCCTCTCCTCCTCCTGAACCATCTATAACAGTGCTTTTACTCTGTGGCTTCTTTAGATGTAATGTGTGTGTACACACACACACACACACACAGTTCTGGGGGTGCGGAGCCTGAAGGGAAGCGTAGAGGCTGCTGTAATAAGTGGTCTGGTGCTGATAAAGACGGTCGTGGTGTGTGTGTGTGTGTGTGTGGTGCCATACCCAGGTGGTCATGCCTCTGGAGGAGAACCGGGCGATGTTGTCTTCAAAGTCGATTCCTCCTACTCCAATCACATCCATCTGGTCAGCCGGGTTGTTTAAGGTTCTGCCAAACACACACACACACACACACACAATAACAGAAACCTATGAATAGACCTCCCTACTGAATATCCTGGCAGGTATGTAATCTAGTTTTCCTGTCTACCCATAGAGAGGTCCGTCGTTGCCAATAGCCGACACCATGATCACTTTGTTGGCAGTCAGCT
>CM030190.1:12268627-12283627 GCA_017639675.1 Aplochiton taeniatus
GTGAGTGAGGGAGTCTCTGTGTATATGTGTGTGTGTGTGTGGGGGGGGGGGGGGGGGGGCGGGGGGACGACGACGACACAGTAGCCTTTTATCCATTGCAAGTTACTGGGGGGAGGGGGGCCATACCTTGGTTCTCACCTCCTCCCTGTTAGCTCCCCCTCCAGTTAACACAGAGGGCTCTGTTTCCCCAGCCTCAATCCCCCCATGTCACACACACACACACACACACCCCCTACAGCGAGAGACCCCATCCCGCCCCAAATGCATGAGGGACAACGTGCTCCCGGCGTCCTTCCAAACAAGGCCACAACACGCAAACACCAACAGAGACCGACCCCAGTTAAACTAGAGGCCTGTACCATGTCAACTTCCCCTTCAGCGTCTGGGAACAACTTAACAACCGTTTAAGGAAAAGGGAGGGGGGGCGGGTTAGGGACTGAACCGTCGTAAACGCCCGGCATCTTCAAAATGGCCGCCCACCCTCCGGCTAGGTTCCAAAATGGCGGCTGGGACTACTTACAGGGCACGAACTTGAGCGTGCGGAACACCTTGCGCTGCGGCGTCACCCTCTTGATGCACGGGTGCTCCTCCAACCGCAGCAGGTTGCCCGGCGACGCCTGGCGGAGGTGCACCAGCTCGAAGTCGCTGGGGAAGTCGGCGGCCGGGTTCTGCCGCGCCACAATGTGCCAGTCCAGAGCGGGCACGCCCTGCAGGGCCCGGCCGACGTACAGGCGCCGGGCCCTGGCCGAGAAGTAGCCGGTGAATGATACGATGTATTCTGGGGGCGGGGGGGGGGGGAGACAGGAGGGAGAAGGGCTTATTACAGCGGGGGAATGAGACAGCCAAAGTCTTAGGATGTACATGTGTAGAAGAAGAGACCACATTCACCACATGGGTTACCTGTGAGTTTTAGAATTCATTTTAAGATTTTACTGCTTGTGTTTAAAAGCCTTGAATGGTCAGGCCCCTGCTCATATCTGTGATCTGTTAACTCCCTGTAAACCTGATGGCTGCCTGAGATCCTCCAGCAGGGCCCTTTTAATGGCTCCTACCATCCAGACTCCTCAGTAAAGGTGACTGGGGCTTAATGTGCGGGCCCCTAAGCTGTGGGGCTCCCTGCCCGGGGATCTCAGGCAGGCCACCTCAGCACTTTTAAATCTCTTATAACTCCCTTTGATCTTACGGCTTTCTCGAAACTGATGCCATTTCATGCGTTATTTAGATATCCTATGTTTTGGATGTTATTTTATTCTATATCGTAATATCTGGTATTGTATTGGTCTTATTGCTGTAATGGAAATGACATTGCATTTTCTGTTTTTATTGTAAAGCACTTTGTAACTTTGTTTTTGAAAGATGCTATATAGATAGCGCTTTATAAATAAAGTCACCTGTACACAAAGAGGGAATGTGATTGTAAAGACGAAACCAGTCTGATGGGTGGAGTGAAGTGCCCTTCTCCACACACACAATAGATCCAACACTGGTATTATGACTGAGGGCCATGTCTCTGACGGAATACCTTTCCACTGGCTTGTAGGCGCACGCACGCACGCACGCACGCACGCACGCACGCACGCACGCACGCACGCACGCACGCACGCACGCACGCACGCACGCACGCACGCACGCACGCACGCACGCACGCACGCACGCACACACGCACACACGCACACACACACACACACACACACACACACACACACAAACACACACACACACACACACACACAGAGTATTTTCTCTCGTCCAAAGACACAGAGGTGTGTGGACACTCCCTCTACAGAACATGTCGCATGCCATTTGCAGGAACTTTCCCGACATTTCTTTTGAGTTTTGGAAAACAACACTGAGGCATTGACGGATCTCATTCCAATTCCTATTAGTATGTCCTCAATTGTAAAGTGCTTTGGGTGTCTGAAAAGCACTAGATAAATTAAATGAATTCATATTATTATTAATTATTTTAGTTGGTGTCTTTTGAATTCATATTATTATTAATTATTTTAGTTGGTGTCTTTTGAATTCATATTATTATTAATTATTTTAGTTGGTGTCTTTTGAATTCATATTATTATTAATTATTTTAGTTGGTGTCTTTTGAATTCATATTATTATTAATTATTTTAGTTGGTGTCTTTTGAATTCATATTATTATTGATTATTTTAGTTGGTGTCTTTTGAATTCATATTATTATTAATTATTTTAGTTGGTGTCTTTTGAATTCATATTATTATTAATTATTTTAGTTGGTGTCTTTTGAATTCATATTATTATTAATTATTTTAGTTGGTGTCTTTTGAATTCATATTATTATTAATTATTTTAGTTGGTGTCTTTTGAATTCATATTATTATTAATTATTTTAGTTGGTGTCTTTTGAATTCATATTATTATTGATTATTTTAGTTGGTGTCTTTTGCATCTTATTTGGCAACATCGCGATTATCCCATTATTGCCTCATAGCAATCCTTTCCAACACAAAGGCATACATCTTTGGAGTAAAAACTTGGATAAAAAGCAGTCTCTAAACTTTCTTTTCTGTTGTAGATATGTCCTGAATGCGGTTCAAAGCTAATATGTAGCCCAGTAAGCGCTGCAAGTGTTTTAACGTTAGCATGAGGTAGCGACATTTTGTCTGGTTGCAAAGCCACCATTTATTGATTAGAAAAGCACTCTTTCTTATTTACTTATTTATTTATATGTTCTCAAGTTCAATTAAACTTCTTTGTCACAAGGCGCATGTTTCAATATTATTCGGCTTATTTTATTAAATCATTTGATTTACAATGAATTGTCAACTAAAATGTTATGATCGTGACAGCCCTAATGGTAGTATGTTCAACGGAACATAAATCCCCAGCTTACCGTGCTCCACCACCTTGGTCGAGAACTCCACCTTGACGGTCTCGTCGGAACAGTTTGAGCCATTGGGCAGGGGCTCCGGGCTGGGGGAGGGGCTAGAGGGTGATGTGGCCCCACCCTCATTTGTCCCTACTGTGGGCAGAGAGGCAATCAGAAGCCCCAGCAGCACTGAGGTCACCCACACAGGAAGCAGAGCCATGGTTGACGGAGTCCACAAAGCCCAACCAGACCACGCGAACACCAGGGGGCGCTGTTTAACTACGTGGGCCGACTTTGCCGGGGACCAAGGGTCAGAGGTCAGAAGTCCGCGATGTCACGCACAGCAGCAGCCTGGGCTTGATTCATTTCTTTCTGCGTTTTCTCTCCATCTTTGTAGTCCAGGTTGGCATTCAGAGATATGGCCGGACTGCAAACATGGCGGCCATGTGGACAACCAGGGGTTAACACCAGCAGAAGCAGATCAAGGGAAGAAAGTGGAAAAAAGGAGGAGACGGATGACCTGTAGATGGTTTGCGGGAGTTGGTTTGATTGTAGAATCTCTCTTGGCTTACCCACAGACTGAAAGAGAAGTTAGAACGTTACAAAAATCTGATCAGACTGGTGTTTACAAAGCAATGCTGAATAACGTTTCAAATCTGCCCAGTCTGGGCAGGTAAAAGTGAGGGGAATATTCTTCTGCTTCTCGCGCACAGAGACAAAGAGAGTGGATCAGAGAAAAGCTGACCCTGGCTGTAATTGTGGGAGCTTTGAGACAGTACCAGACTAACCACTCTGTTCTCATTCTCTGGCAGGTATGCCCCCCCCCCCCCCCCAAGGGTTTGCGTTTTCGAGCGGCAGTGTGGCGGGGTCGTGCCTGGGTCTGGGGCTTGGTGAGAGACCAGGGCTCCAGACGTGGAGACTGGCCAAACACAATATGCTCACATACTCTAAACCTCATAGTCACAGACAGGACACGCAAGTCCCTAGCTTTCCCCTGTGTGCAAGCGAACACGCACACGCACACGCGCACACGCACACGCACACGCACGCACGCGCACACACACACACACATACACACACACACACACACACACACACGACACCGGAGCCTATGAGAACCAGGGTGATTCAGTGAGTCCAGGCCCAGTTACATAACCCAGCTGCTCAACCCGTTTGCCAGCCTTGGTGTGGCGGTGCTGGCCTGCTCTCTGTCCCACCCGTGGTCCATGAATAAACCATTTAGGCGTACCTAGCTAACGCGTCACTTAGAGATGGCATAGAATGTGGCTAGCGTGTGTGTGTGGGTGAGTTTGGTTTTGTTATGTGTGTGTGTCGTTTTCCAGGGTCTTTTTTTTTTTTTTTATCTTTGAGTGGGTTGGGAACCTCGGTTGTAAATGATCAAGGACTTTGTAGCTTTAAGTAGATTGATAAGAGTAGAGTTGTATAGAACTCACAGCCCCACGGCCAGTCAGGCAGGACAGGGTATTGAGGAGAGGCCTAGGGACAGGGCCATAACAAATGTGTCAACATGGCAAGGGACTGAGCAAATACCTTCCAACTTTGAAGCTACCATAACCTACTCTTAGACACACAAAATGCAATAAACACGGACACATGTATGACTGTGTAAACTAAGAGTCTCTTGAAGATTATCGGTTGGATACGTTTCTTTGGCGTTGTGCTGTTCATGGATTCTAGACATAATAGGCTACCACGACCCTGAGTAAACGCAGACCACATCTGGAAAACCTGCTAGCAAGTCCAATCACTGGCACGTAAATGCAAGCTTCAACCAAATGAAATGGATAGCAATCCTACGGGTAGGAACGTGTCCCAGGGAAACTTAAGGCCAAAGTCGCAATCAATGTGTGAAGAGTCAGAAATTGATTTTCTTCATTTGAGACTTTGCTTTCAGTATCAATACAAGCATGTTCGTGTGTCTCTCTGGCAAACAATACCAGATCATTGGTTCAGTTAGGAAGCTGGCTATCATGATAACCTTAAAGAACATTTATGACACCAGTAATAACGCAATAAACATACATACACACAAGATACGAGTTGGCTGGCTTTGTCTATTTTCTGGAACTAGACGAGCTATCAAGCTAATATATAGCTGAAGATTGTGTCAACGTTAACACTGTCAGATAACTAAATCATTTATAGAATGCATTGGACATTTTATATATTCCAATCATTTATATTTGTAAACATGGGAGTGCCCTACTGGACGTTTTGGATCCCGGGAACAGACAATACCGACACATGCGTAACGTTAGCACAACGTTAACGTTAGCTCAGTAGCCTTTTAGCCCTGCATGGTGTGGGCTCTTCAGATCATTATACTCACCAAGATAGCTTGTCAACTCCAGGTAAGGTCTTTCTTAATCAAATAATTTCAGTTGGCAATTTATTAATCATAACCAGATCGTTATAATCAATTTTAAAGAAAGCAACCGAGATCAAGCTAACTTCTCAGCCGTAAAGATGACTGATGTCCAGCGAGCAGCAATGAGGTTGCCAGGTTAGGTTTGCAAACGCCTCCACTGTCAACGAATCAGGCATCAGCCATAACACTTTTTACCAATTATTAAAAACCAGGTGAATTAAAGAAATAGGTCAAAAAATTCTTATATCATAAAATCATATTCTTCTTATTCTGTCATTCTTTAAACAATCGTAATGTATATCCTCCCCCTTTGTGAAAATGGTACATTTCCGAGATTAACACAATCTGGCAACCCTAATTCCTTGCAAATACAGCCTTCCCACTAATGACGCATTTCTACCAGAAGAGGGCGCTGTTTAACACAGTATAAACAGAAGCATCAAGTTACAGCAACTAGACAGTATTGTTTGTAATCCTGTTTGTTCACAAGGTTGTTATTAACATGCATAGTTATTTAGTTGTGTCGATCTCGCCAAGGAAATCTGACATATAATGAATTGGATGCAATTAAGACAGATCGTAGAGAAAGTCAGGTTCGAGTTTGTTTTATTGGCACATCTGCATACAAGGACTGAACCAGTAGACCATTTAAAAATTTAAAAAAAGGTAATGTAGAAGAATCAATGTTTTATCATTCATTTAATACACAACAAAATAAAACACAAAACAACTGTATTCACACAACAGTGTTGAGTTGGCTACTCCATTGAAGGACAACAGCATTTACAAAATAAAAGGATAAAAAACAGGAAAAATAATGACTTTTACATTCTGCTAAATTGCTAGCGAACACTACTTGGTTATTTACTAGACTTGGCATGCGGACAAAACAATCTCTCGCCTGCTTGATTCCCTTCAGTATTGCATCTTCAATCTCCCCGCCGTTTGAAATTTCTTATCTACTGTACCAAGTTAACTCCGTGGTAGAATAATTAAGACTTAAGAGAATAATGTATTCGGAACACGTTTTTCACAAAAGATGTTTCCATCGCAAAAAGTACACGAATCGACGTCCACAGCACAGTCACCGAGGGATGGATACGGCGACGTTGTCTTGACGGAACAGAAAAGACGGGGAGCAGTGTTCAAATGCTGGGGTTACCATTCTCGTGCGTGTAAATAGAGACAGTGGTTTACCTTTTGGAGGAACTGCGACATGGGAATGGTACAGCGGATACAGCAGTCAAAGAAACTGGGTAGAAACAAAATCATAGAATATTGGCGCATTGAAATTCTAAAAAAGAAATACAGGAGGATGGCACATTCAATAGTACAGAGGAGATACAAAAAAAAAAAAAGACATTGTAAAGACTGAGGTTAGCCGACGTGACTGTGAAATCTCCAGTATCTTTTGAAAAGGTTCACAACATAGATATTTCCAACAATAGCTGAACAGGCAATAGCAAATTGCTCCTAATGACGGATAAAAAATACAAGTCCTTCCTTTCCCAAGAGGAGTTAAAACAGGGGACATGACATTTAGACTATAAAGAAAAGAACCGATATTTTGTACAGAACATTTTGTAATAAAAAATACAGCCCTACATACTTTTGAACTAGTTTAAAGGACCTTCAAACAATGACCTTAATGTAATTTGACCCTTCTCTAGAAGTGCTTCATTTAAATCGCAGAGCAGGAAATACTGTCTGAAAACAAATCTCCCCCCCTCACTGGGGCAGATGTTGATTTTGGACAGGGCTAACGGAATCGGATCAGATTAAGTGCACTTCAAAACAACTGACCAAACTCCAAAATGAATTGAGCAACAAGCCAGCGTAGGCAGGGCTAGGTTGTTTTTATATCCTTCAGATCCGCAAGTGCACTGTACAAGTATGAAACCGGGACCTTTTAAGAAATGACTAGTACGTCCAGAGAAAATCTAAGAGTGAGTGAATATAAAAAGGTTACAATATCACAGCCTAGTCGTACACATGTTAAACACACAAACAAAATTGCGTAGTACAGCTTTAAATCTTTAACATCGTTATCGTGATGAAGAGCGAGCTAGACCTGACTAATCGAATAAATAGACGTTTCCTTAGGCTCTCTTGATGGTGTTGGGGTGTGTTCCATTGTCCACCTCGGAAACTAGAAGCCAGATGGATTTATTACATCTTCACCAGTCAGCAACCCAAAGTCCCGTTAAGACAAGGAAAAATTCACAGCAACTTAAGACCCAGGACTGAGTGCAGGGGTCCATGAATCTTTTTAAAGATCCCTTTGTTCCGGGAGAAAAAAAAAGGGGAAAAAAAGTTTTTTCAGAATTGTGTTCAACAGAGCCGCACGGAGAGTCTTCGCCAAGCGACCTTCTGAGACAGCGAAACAACAATACTGGTGTCTACAACAATAATAATAAATAAATATGTTTAAGGGAATACACAGGGAGAGAGAGAGAGAGAGAGAGAGAGAGAGAGAGAGAGAGAGAGAGAGAGAGAGAGGAGGAAGAAGAGAGTTTTCTGCTTGCTGCCGCTGGTGGCTCTGTGGCCGAGAAAGGGAGGGGGTTGGTGGAGGTGGAAAAAGGTGTGTAGGCTCGGGTGCGGCCATAAGGCGGTCCAGGTGTGTGTGTGTGTGTGTGTGTGTTATCCGTAGCCCCCTGTCCCACTCCGGCGGGCGGCGCCAGGCCAGGGCACCGTCTCGCCCGCCGTGCCCACGCCAGGGTAGCCGTGGCAACCCGTTTGGGCTGGCTACCCGTTGTACTGCTGCTGGTAGCGGCGGTTCAGCTCGCGGAGCTCCTTCTCCCGGGCGCGGCGGGCCTTGTTGCTCTTGGTGGAGCGGCTGGAGCGTGTGGACTGGGCCGACTTGGTGCTGTGGCAGCGGGACGAGGCCCGCTTCAGCAGGTTCTGGGAGATGCTGCGCTGCAGGTTCTTCATGGAGGAGGCGGCCGCCATGGACACCACCCAGGGGTGCTTGAGGGCCTGGCCGGCCGTGAGCCGCTCGCTGGGGTCCACCGTCAGCACCCGCTCCACGAAGTCCTTGGCCAGGTTGGAGACGCTCGGCCACGGCTGCAGGGGGGGGCAAAGGAAGGAACACGGAGAGTTGAAAACAAAGCCATTTCAGATGACTTCTTTCCTAAAACAGCCCTACACTAAGACAACAAGGTCACACAATCTCCTAAAACAGTTTCTGTAGCTTTAAATGCCTCTCTACTTGAAGTGAAATGAGGATGTGCGGTTCGGTCTGATCCACAGGGGGGCAGCACTGCAGTGCTGGGAGAGGAAATGCCTGGGTTCACCAGCGAGGCCCCCTGCATGCCTTTGCTCCAAAACACACACGGCGGATCTACACACGGCTCCACTTTCAATGTTCTAGGCCTTACACACACATACACACACACACACACACACACACAGACACAGACACAGACAGACACACACACACACACACAAAGCGCCATGTTAAAAATCAACCAGGGGCTGAACATGCATGACACATATACTGCCCCCCCCCCCTTCTCCCAGGCGACACTGAGGGTCTGATTAGTTTGGAGAGGCTAACTGTAAATCCAAATGTTATTTATCACCCCCATAAAGGGGAGTGGGGGGGAGGGCAGTATATGTGTACCCCCAGCCCCTTCCAGCTCAGGGTCAGGCAGAGCCCTGTGCTGGTGCTGCTGGGGTGGGGTGGGGGTGGGGTGGGGTGGGGGGGGTAATTTAGAGACCCCACTCCAAGTGGACCCTGTGGACGCCATTTCCGGGACCCCAGGGGGTCTCCGGAGCAACGGGATGAGGGTAACGGTCAACCCACGCCATTCCCAGCCGGGGCTGGACGCGGGTCAAGTCTCCCCACACAGCCCTGGGAACCTCCTGGGGGGGAGGGGGGGCTCCAGGACGGAGCGGTACCGACCGGGTCTGGACGCGGGTCAAGTCTCCCCACACAGCCCTGGGAACCTCCTGGGGGGGAGCTCCAGGACGGAGCGGTACCGACCGGGTCTGGTCCCGGTACCGCATCAAAGATTCCTTTCTTGTGCGAGCAAGGTAAACACCGCGGCCGGCCAAGAAAAGGAAACGGCTAGTCAGCGTTCTCTCAAGTAGACCACAGATGAGATTGAGTTATTAGGTTTGCATATACGCACACACAGACTGACACACACACACACACACACACACAGGGAGGAGACGTCGACTGATCAGCATAGAGGTAACGAGAGCAAGAGAGAAGGGGCGGACGTGCGTGTGTGTGTGTGTGTGTGTGTGTGTGTGTGTGTGTGTGTGTGTGCGTGTGCGGGAGCCGCCCACCTCTCCAGAGAAGCTGTACTTCCCCTTCAGGATCTGTCGGTACAGCCTCATGCGGTTGTCGTCCTCGAAGGGCATGGTGCCACTCAGTAGGATGTAGGAGATCACCCCCAGGGCCCACATGTCCACCGCGTTCGTGTAGGGCTTTCTCACCTGAGGTCAAAGGGCACACCGTATTTAGGAGGCAGTATTGAAATTGAGGCCCCCCCCCCATCAAAATTGCTCTGCCTAGAAATCCTATTAAACACTTTCTGATTTAGGTGACAGCCCTGGGTCAGTCTCCTCACCAGGATCTCGGGGGCGATGTACTCGGGCGTGCCGCAGGTGGTCTTCATCAGGCACTCGTCCCCCTTCTTCCGGCTGCTGGCCAGGCCGAAGTCTGTGATGATGATCTTGGAGTCGGCCCCCGGGTGGTAGTAGAGCAGGTTCTCCGGCTTCAGGTCCCGGTGGGTGATGCCCAGCGTGTGCAGGTACTTGACCCCGTCCAGCACCATCTGCAGGACCCGCGTGGCGTCGCGCTCGGTGAAGGAGCCGCGGGCGATGATGCGGTCGAACAGCTCGCCGCCGGTGGCCAGCTCCATCACCATGTAGACGCGCTCGGCCGTCTCGAACACCTCCACCAGCTGGATGACGTTGGCGTGGCGCACGCGCCGCAGCACGCACAGCTCCGACTCGCAGACCTCGCGGCCCTCGCGGTAGCGCGTCTCGATCATCTTGATGGCGTAGGGCTGCCGCGTGCTCTTGTGCTCCACGCGCACCACCCGGCTGAAGCTGCCGCGGCCGATCAGGGCCTTGATGTCGTACTTGGCGGTCACGCGCGGGTCGAACTTGGCCCGGTACTTGGCCACCTTGTTCCGCCGCGGGTCCGAGGGGTGGGACTGGTTCCTGGACGCCTGGGAGGCGGCGGCGGCGTGCCGCGGGGAGGCGGAGCCCGGCTTGTCCCCGCCCTCGGCGGCGGCCATCTTGCTGGCCGTGCCGTCCCCTCGTATGAAGTGTTGGTAGATGTCGGTCTGGTGGGGGTGAGGCGGCTCCACCTGCAACAATAACGCATTATCTCCAAACACGGCGGTTCTCAGAAACAAGTAACCAGTGGATATGTAACTCAGTGAAAAACCCTATCTCATATACACCACCAAATAATGCCATTTACATGTTTCTAAAAAGAATTCTGATAATATAAGTAGTCTGTAAAATGTACAAGTAAATATGAGTAGGCATATTTTAACCTAAATATGAGTAGGTCGTTTGAACCCCTCCCTTTGGGACAGGACTGACCTTTTTGACCAGGTCGAGCTGCACGTCCCCTGGAGGCTCGGGGAGGACCTTGCTCGTCCTGCACCCCATCACATCACAGGGCGGCTGGGTTCCCCAGCCAGGGACCCCCGGGGGCAGTGGCGCATCAGCACTCCAGTAGACCGGTCCGCGCCCCGGCCGCGCGGCATCAGATACGCCCCAGACGAGACCCCACACCGTCGGCGTCAGCCTCACGGCCCGCGCATTCGGACTGCTCCTCGTGGTTTTAAATGGCCGCGTGGCGTGGCATCGTTGCCCAGAGGCGAGGGAGGGGGCCGGCTAGTTTACCCCGGCCTCAGGCTAGTTTACCCCGGCCTCAGGCTAGTTTACCCCGGCCTCAGCCGCCCAGGCACCCAGGCAATCTCGAAGACGGCTGTATGAAGGTTCCTTGTTTGTGCGTGACTAGGTAATGTGTGAGGTTCTGCAAGGTGTGGGAATGTTCTGAATGTCCATCCTACTCTTGTCTCATTGTATTCTTAGTATGAAACTAACAACAGATTAACCTATATTATCACTTCAAGAAATGTTTTGAAACGACGCCAAGGGTTCATTTGGAGAGAGACCTATAGGTGAAGAGCTTTAAGCATCTAGATGGCTGGGTTGATGAAAACCAACTGATTTTTATCCAATGCTGTCACCATTCCAACATAAGTGATTGAAATTCTCGGCATGCAGTACAATCTGAGAAAGTCATTTCCAATGGGCACGTAGGCGGCCAAACAGAGGAAAGCTATGTACATTAGTTCTGTTTTAAGTTGGTCATAACTGCTTAATTGCACCTGCAAGTGATGCCTTTACCAGATGTAGCAAACAGGAGATGAAAAGAAGCATTTCTGAAAATAGAGGTGGGAGAAAGAAAAACGTGTTCATATAAAAAAAAAAAAAAAAAAAGATTTACAGCCATGGTTATATTAATTGTTCAGCTAACAAAAAACATCAGCAATGCAGTTCCTGGTTGTAACAGCAAGATAAAGGGCTTGGTGAGTTAATTATTCACCTGAGAATTCCAAACTGGTAAAATCAGCAATGTTATGCAGTATGCTTCTATCATTTTGAGTTCTCTAATCAATGTCAGGAAATTAGAACACTTAGGCCTATGTCGTATTCTTGAAAGCTTTAGGACGCAACGTCCTATTTCCAGTAAGGATGCAAACCACATTGACAGAACAATACAGTAAAATCCAAGCATAGTCCTTAAATTACGTATCGAGATGTTTTATCCCCTATGTTAAGTGTTTAGTACACTTCAATACCTAAAAGCTCCTGCCTTGTCAGCCATTATGGTACCGTGCTAAGTAAGTGTTGGTTTTATTCTGTTGCTGAAAGATTATAACTTTTAATGTTTTTTAACGATTTGGCCCAGAGACTTTGAAGCATGCACATCACATCTGCCATGTTTTTAAAAGGTTAAAACCAGATAGTATGAGGCGTAAGCTAATTGTTAACTAGAACTGGGTGTGAAGATTGTTGAATTCTAAGTTTAAAACTAAAACATTCCAAGCTAGCAGCTAACGTTAGGAAGCAAACGCTAAATTAGCTAAGCACCGTTACTCACCAAAAAAGTACTTAACGTTAGCATGATTGCTGATCTAAAAAGGTGTCGCGACCAGATTTTATGGATTCATTTAAAATCGGAACATAAATTAAATTATCCCTTTATTTGTCTCACCTTTTTATATTAGTTAACTTACAAAGTTTCGAGCTAAGTAGCTAACACTGAAGTCGACAGCGGGAGCAACAGGGCAGGACTCAGTACTTGCCAAATCCTGCCTCCGCCTCCTCACCCCACTGTCCCACACTCCTCACTCAGCTGTTATCGACATTTTTGCTTGAAACCTCTTCAAACTTTCCTCCAGTATCAACCGTTATCCAACAAAGTAATTCCAGCTCATTACCTGTCACGTTGCTCTTGAAACAATGTAGTGGCAGGATAAAAAGTTTGCTTTTCCAAATGAGAATGTTTCGTGGGACCACCTTTCTAAAACTTTTTTGGAGAGACTGCAAGAGCAAGATCTCCTTCGGCTTGTTTCCACTCCAGAAAATCCTCACCGTCGTCGTGAGCTCACATCCTGCAAAGAGGTTTCTTATCAGTCCACAGACGAAGAAAAAAGCGAAAATAATAGGCCTATGTGAAGTAGTGTTATTGATAACTGCTGCAGCTCCGAGCCGTCTCCAGCGTAGGCTACTACTTTATAGAGTGACAGAAGTTGACAACATCTGGATCCGATGTGTAACTTCATTGTAGGCAATTCATTTTTTACCATTAATATTTTTTCAATATAACGACTTTTCAAGGTTGGTTATAATTTATTGATATACGTGTGGTCTTTGAGATGTTCAACTTTCACATTACGGAGAAAATCCACAGGAGGCCACTATAATCGAATAGTGCACGCAGGGACAATCAGTGTGATGGCAGGCATGAAGTTAAGTCTCCATCGGTAACTCATTTAGTAAATTTAGTACTATTATTTTAGATTCGCTCACAAATATGGCCTGTCCCTCATGTGGTCTGGAATTCGTCTTCTCTCAGAAGGCCAGATGTTTCACTATTGTTGCACTATTTCTATTCTTTTTTGTTGTACTCAAGGGGTCCGACATGATGGAGGGTCTGGAAGTGTGTTGCGTTACTCCAGAGTGTTATCCCTAATGTAGACTACAATGGGCACACAACGCTCGGGGGTGACATTAGGAGAGAATATGGTGAGACACATGTTCCAACCACGTGCTCCTCTTTTAGAAAGAGGAGAGAGAGAAGGGGAGATACAAAATGTAAATTGTGGCCCACAACTTTAAAGTCTCGTTAATTGAATTGGCTCGAGAGAGATTGGAAGGGAGACGGGGAATGACAGATGAGCAGAGCAAATGAGAGAGAGAGAGAGAGACAGAGGGGGGGGCAGAGAGGGAGAGAGACAGAGAGAGAGAGAGAGAGAGAGAGAGAGAGAGAGAGAGAGAGAGAGAGAGAGAGAGAGAGATAGAGAGAGAGAGAGAGAGAGAGAGAGAGAAAGTGGAGTGAGTCTCTGAAGTCCAGTTAGGTGTTGACAGCCGCTCTGTTCTCCGCAGTGCAGATGAGGTCGCGCAGTGAGCTGGGGCTGAGTACCTTCGAGTCGTCCCTGTGATAGATCGGCCCTGTGGCCCTCTGATTAGGATGCTTTGTTCAGGCCCTTCAACCCTATTGGCACTTGGTGGTCCCTTTTCCCCTGCATAGTAATGTCCACACAATGCTTCCTCCTGTCTAGCCTCTCGCAGGCTCACACACACACACACACACACACACACACACACACACACACACACACACACACACACACACACACACACACACACACACACACACACTCACACACATAGACAGAAAGAGTTTTATCATCTGTCTTTCTCTCCCCGTGCTCAGTCTTCCCATGCCTTTTCGGAAAAGGTCAATATCATCTGTTAAATCTGGATTTGTTGACTACTGCATTATTTATCAAGGCGGAGAGAAAGGCAGAGAGCGCCGCAGCTCTATTAAAAGATCAACTGACTGTCAGTGTGTCTCCCTCTGTTATTCTCCCCTGATGCCACAACATGTGTGTTTAGGGGGGGGGGGGGGGGGTGTAAGTGTTTGTGTGTGTGTGTGTGTGTGTGTGTGTGTGTGTGTGTGTGTGTGTGTGTGTGTGTGCGCGCGTTTGCGTGTGTCTGCAATTTCTGTGAAAGTAAGCTGTGGGTGTGGCGGTGTAGGTCTGGGGGGCACGGTTGGGGCGGGGCTTCGCTGAGACTGTATATCTAGGGAGCGTGTAGCTACACTGACAATATTCTTCTAAATAGAATGAAGTGTTCGCCAGTTCGCCAGGCTTGGTCCAGAACAGACCCGTTCTACTGGCCTAAACATGAAGATTAAAATGGAAGAAGCAGGATTTAGGCAGGAATAGTAGTAACATCATATATTATCAAATGAAAACGAGTTTGAAGACTGCGTTTGTATCCATATTTTCATTCGAAAAATGTAGGGCTTTGTCTAGGCTACAGCGCAAAGGATTTTGCCGCGGCACCGTGCGTTAGCGTCCAGAGCCCGCAGACTGACCTCTGTGTTTCTCAGGGCCTCCCATGTCAGATGCTCTGTGTTCATTGTGCTGGGGGCGGGGGGGGGGGGGGGGGGGCTGATAGAGAAAGAGACAGACAGGCCGAGACAGGCGGACACGC
>CM030190.1:12288627-12301127 GCA_017639675.1 Aplochiton taeniatus
TACCCCGTCAGGTGCACCTTTGCTTGGCGCTAGTGGTGTGGATAAGTTGGCTACGACTTCAGCCTCTGTAGCCTAGGCCTACCTGACCTGTCGGCTCCATCCTGGCCAAGCTTGACTCAGGCTCATTCTTTAAAACGGTCAAATTGATGTTTGTTTCGCCATTGTAATATTACTGCTACAGACACTTCTCCAGATTGGTGAACTATCATAAGCGGACTTTCTGACTGTCAGTTATAACAGAAGCGCCCGTCCACAACCATTTTCCTATTGGTCAGTAGGCAGTATGTCACATCATGAAATATGAACAACTCCAAGGGAAAAATCACAAAACCCGTATTTTTAAAATCATATAATCTAAAAAAAATCTTGAACAGGATTTGGTAGGCCAGTGATTGTTTTGGGTTGGCTTAGGCCTATACCCGGGCCTATGCGCCTGGATCTAGTGGACCTGGACAAAGTCCAACTGTTAAAAGTTTTCATAACAAAGTATTTTAATAAATGTATTAGACCTAGACTAACTCAAACTGTTAAAATGTTTCGCAACGTAACTATTTTTAAAAGGCTGTCAAGATTAATACTATTACCACACCAACTCAATCAACCAGCCAGTCAGTCAGCACCATTTATTAAGTTTTTAAAATGTAGCAAACATTCTACATACATGTGGATGAACACGCAGACGAATCGAGAGAAAGCGAAGGAGCAAAGAAAGAAGGGGAAAAGCAGAAACTAGGCGAGATACAGGAGCAGCTTTCTCTCGCCCTGTACGGTTCGTGGTACATGGAGGCGAAAGTTCGAGAGGAAAGTTCCGGTTTCGTTGACGAAGGTTCCAAAATGGAAGCCTCGGTATTCACCCGCGATTCTCGAATTTCCTAGAAGATCCACCTTTCGAAATGTTCGTCCACCGTTGCTGTTTCATCTCATGTTATGCGGGCTGGATGTCGGGTCGGTTTGATGGGTGGCGCTTTGGCGAGAGGCTTTGCCCGCAGCTCGACTTCAAAGCAGACAAATGATCATTCTCTCTTTGTTTCTCTCATCTGTGTTCATCTTCAGACGTGTTGAATGGGGGGACGGACTGTCTGGAGTGTGATCACATGCCACCGCAATTGCCACAGTCCAGGTGTGCTCCCCATCGCATGCCACAGCAATGGCCACAGTCCAGGTGTGCTCCCGCACACAGAAACATACACGGGCATGCCTATCATACAAAGATATCATACAATCTCTAGTCAAAGACCAAGAACAAACAAGAAAATTCTTGTTCAGTCGTACAATAATAATAATAATAATTTCTATTAATCAGTCATACAATAATATTACATTTCTGAAAAGCATAATAAAGCATTTAAGCCCATTTTTAAAAAGAGTATTACTGGTGCCCCATAAAATGTTTTTCTCTGTTCTCGCTCTCTCTCTCTCTCTCACACACTCACACACACACACAGAGAGACGTTCACACACAAATATCCCAAATTTCCACCAACACACGAAAAAACACAAAAACATTTAGAATGCTCTGAAGATCATCACAGTTTGCAGAACAGGGAGACAAAATAGGCTGTCAGAATAAGTGCATAAAAACTATAGAAATGAAATAAATATGTAAAAATTCAATACTAATTCAACAATGGCGAATTGCTTAGTCAAGTTCGCCAGACACGAAACAATGATTAATTGCCAATTAACGATGCTGATTCCAATTGAACGCGGAAACTGTTGAAAAGACTAACAGCTGATAGAAAATGTACACGGGGTATAGGCTATAATATATGTATGAAATAGACTATTTCTGCTATGTACATACGTTGGATCATGTTACAATCGATATTTACATTATGTACAGCATGTATTTTAGACACATTCATTTGAAACAAAATTAATCAATAACACACAATATACAATCTAATCTAACTCTAATAAGATATGCCTTCTACAAATGCTCCAGACAGTCCAGTGGAAAAGAGGTGAAGGATATCTTTTTTGTCTGTGACTAAAACAGATATTTGAATATGGTTGCCCTTCAAATTCCCCCAGCCTGGTTCCTCTATGCTTGCTGTACAGAACCATTGTGCTGTTGTCCAGTCTGCGGCAGGTTAGGGTGTATCTGTCATGCCCGGTTAGAAGGGGGTGGCCCAGGCTACTGAAGCTGTCCTGAAGGGTACTCAGCCCAGGCCAGTGTCCTTTATCTATGGAGGACTGCCTGCTCATCCAACCTCTGCTCTTACTGGCAGCTGGTAGCCTGGCTCATCATAGACCTAGTGCAAAGACACTAAAGGACAATGGCTATGTGTGTGTGTGTGTGTGTTTGTGTGAGTGTGTGTGTGAGTGTGTGTGTGTGTGTGTGTGGGTGTGTGTGTGTGTGTGTTATCCTCAGCCAGCAATAACAAGCCTGAATTAGGTCGATAACCAGAGTTTTAAGAATAACAGCCAGTGCAGAAGCTAACCCTACAATAGTTTGCCTGGTCGTGCTTGTGTGCGGGTGATTGTGTGTGTGTGTGTGTGTGTGTGTGTGTGTGTGTGTGTGTGTGTGTGTGTGTGTGTGTGTGTGTGCAGGTGATTATGTGTATGTGTGTGTGAGTGTGCATGTGCTATACAGCGTGTGTATGAATACAAAAATAAAACAACCCCCAAAAATGATTATGCAACGCACATACACAAACGTAAGGTACATTCTCCAAAAAGCTTTTCAGCATGCAGCTGCAGTACACACAGCATTTTCTGTTCGACGAGATAAAAACACAAAAAGCAAAGAGCGTTCATAATCTTGCAGATAAACTATCAAGTTCTGTTTCCACCAGTCCATAGCATATGCCCCCTATATCAACAGCGACAGGAGCAGCAGCACGAGAGAGCATAAAGTAGCAACGACCCGGGAGTGGGCGGAGTCGATCCGATTGGCATGCCCTCTCAGCGACTCCTGGTTGATCCCTTCCTGGCTGGGCGGGCCCTGGGGCGGGACGGAGGCTCCTGGTTGGCCGTTGCGATTGGAGCACATGTCGTAGAGGTTGCCGGAGAACTGCATCTTCTTGGACTCCTGGCGGAGAGACTCCCAGATGGTGGCCGCCTCGTTGGGGCAACCGGCCATGGCGATGTTGGCGCAGTCGTGGAACTCGTCCCAAGACCTGGGGAGGAGAACCAGGAGGAGGAGTGGAGGGGAGGAGGAAGAAAAAGAGGAGGAGGGAGATGAGTCGGGGGTGATCACAGAGGGGGGAGGAGAAGAAAGACGTCAACGTGTTTTCTATCAAAACGGACGTCCATTACGGCCCATGGGATCTTTATGAGTGCAGAAGAAGACTTTGGTCTTGAAGTGCTATTGGAAATATACACATCTTGAAAAGTTTTTTTTTTAAAATCTTGTATCTACAAAGAATCCTGCTGAGAGCAGCTCATTTTTCACATAGGAGTCTGGCCGTGCTAAAAAATGCATGATACACACACAAAAAAAACAGTCAAGGCTGATGTTCCAGACGAGGAGGGTGAGCAGAAGTTGACTGAACAGCTGCTGAACACCTCACTGCACCAGAAACCGGTTTACTAAACAGTCCCCCCGGAAACACTGACTCCAGCATGCCTGGTTCCACGTGGAGACAAGAGAGAAAATGAAACAGAGCGAGGGAGAGGAGATGGGAGAGGAGAGGGGCGCCCGGGGCTGAAGCAGGTGGCTCTCCATAGCATCTGCCTCACTGCTGCTCCATGATAACCCTGCTGGTAGTCCTCTATCTCTCTCTCTCTCTCTCTATTGCTGTCTCTGTCTTTTCTCTCTCTCTAACTCTCTCTGTCTCTATCTCTCTCTCTGTCTCTCTCTTCTCTATCTATCTATCTCTTTCTCTCTCTCTCCATCTTTCTCATCCACATCTCCCTCTCTCTCTCTCTCTCTCTCTCTCTCTCTCTCTCTCTCTCTCCCCCCTTCACCAGTAACTGTCTCTCCATTGTCCCGTTGTAGCCTCAGGCAGAGTTGGGCTGATCTCAGCAGACTGCTGTACATGGTGTGTGTTGGAGACCGGCCAGGCTCTAAGCGCTCAGCAGAACCTCTCAAACGGGCCATCTGCTGCCGGCGCGGCGACCTGGTGGTGGGGAGCAGGCTGTTTACCTGAGGGCTCGGAGGGGGGGGGGGGGGGGGGGGGGGGGGGTATTCCTAAGCCTCCTGGGATTTGGAGTCGGGTGTGGTGAATGCGATTGTGCAGAGCGTGAAAGAGTGCGGGGTGGATATGGAACGTTGAACTTTTTCCCGAGGACTTGGCAAGGTAAGGCAAGTGAAAGAGTGCACACAATAAACTGAATTCCCAGAACCCTAGGAAAAACCCTGGCTCTTTAAAGAATACATAGTTAAGAAGAGGGTATTAATGTGATATCGATCCGGACGGCACTTATTCATAGCCAAACTTAAATGTTTGTTTTTAGTTGATATTCTAATAGTTTAATATGTTAGGAAGCTGAACATGTTAGGAAGCTCTTTTGTGTTTTGGCTATACTAACAATAACCAAAGTGCATATCTGTATTCATGAAATGCTCAGTGTTATTCTCTTAATGCAGAGGCTGTGGTAGGACCATATACCCGATAATCAAGTACACAAAACATTTGAAATTATTCACACGTTTACCGAAACACTATTTTGCTCCATCAGTTAAACTTTTACCTGCATACATTTTTGTAGCGGTACAGACTGTATAGTTTGTACTTAATGCTTGTCCAGTATTGCCACCACTGCACATATATACAGCATATACTGCACATGGCTTTACTGCTGGACAGGCTACATCATGAAAAGTGGACTTTTCTTCTCCTCGGATACACGGAATCTCGCTCACTTGGGAAACTTGCCATTCTTCCATCGCTGTTGTTCAGAGAGATGTCAGAGGCACGCTACTGGTTGTAGTTTGAACGCCTCACACTTGAACGCCGCCAATTTTAGCGATGGAGGTTACCTAGCGTCGTCATTTCCTACCTCTAAATCTGAGCCTGTTTGGAGAAGCCATCATGTGCTACTCACACCAAGAGCAGAAACAGGTTTCAATTGGGTCATTATATGGTCCAAAAAAAGCCCGGGACTTTGAATGAACTTTTCCTTCAGGAAGATAGAGAGAGACAGAGAGTATGTCTCCAACTGGAACCTTGCACTGCCCCTAGGCTACATACAACATCGAAGTCACCACGTTGAAACATCCAGCGTGTTGTTTTTAGATCAGGGCCATAAATACTATTGATGGGATAACAATTAGGGATGGGTGGATCGATTCTACAGGATCGATACATCGATACTCACAAGCTACTCATTTGGTATTGATTCCTTGAAAAAAAATAACGATACTAAATTTGTATAAATAGCCTACATAACTTGGGGTGGCTGCATCACTTTTTCAGTAGGCTACTCTTGTATAACGTTTGTGCCAATAAACAGCCCAGAAATATTTAGCGGACCACATGACTATGAAACCTTGCTGACTTTAGAACCGAGCGCACACATTCAGTCGCATTTCCTTTCATGTGAGAATGGCAGAAAGAAAACGGAGCGGGGTGTGGTGCTACTTTTCACTCGTGGATAAAATGTGGATAAACTATATGCGACAAGATAGTGCCACACAGCAGCTCCATCTTCTTAAAGTGCTATTGTGCACGTTTTATAACATGTACCTCTCTGAGACACCGAAGGCCTAGTGTTGTCTGTTCATAGCCGTCACAATACGAGTTGGCACACTTGACATTTTAAATACTGGGAAGTAACACGTGTTCCCCCTTTAACCAATGAAATGATTTGTTTAGTTTAGACCGATATGCTCGTTTCCACCTTGTCAACAAATCAGAACTAACTATGTTGTTAGAGTGAACTCACTGTAGTCATTTCTCTGTGTACAGACCAGCACTCTGTAATCATTAATACAATCGTACTTTGATTATTGCCCAGACTCTCCCTCTGTTTAATTGGTTGTTTTCTATGAAGACCCCCCCAACACACACACACACACACACACACACACACACACACACACACAGGGGCACGCATATGAACCTGCATGCGACAGCCAGGCTTGGCATTGCATTAAACAGCAAGCAAAAGCAACGTAGAGGAACATGTGGGTCAACTCTTCCATTTATCTGTCAAATTCCCCCCGAGAGAGCAGAGAAGTCTGGCTTCGAGACAACCGACACGGGAGACCGCATGTTCTGTTCCCGATATTCAAAGGAAAATGAAGCATGCGGGTGCCGTATCTCCATCTGCTTTAACCTCCGCCTTCCATCTCCCAGCACTCTTCTCAGAGCGAAGCTCGCTTTGACGACCTACTCCACAGAGTCCCTCTTTTTTTCGGGCGATAATAAAAGGCGTCCTTGTGTCTATTCTTAAGTTTAATATATGTCACGACGAAGCAAGGTCGCATCAGACTCCTTCCCCAACTGGAACTAAGACGGCGCGGAGTAAAACACAGTGTGAACACTATGGCATTGAGTCTGGGTAAAACACAGTGGGAACACTGCATCATTGAGTCTGCGTAAAATACAGTGTGAACACTATGGCATTGAGTCTGGGTAAAATACAGTATGAACACTGCATCATTGAGTCTGGGTAAAATACAGTATGAACACTGCATCATTGAGTCTGGGTAAAATACAGTATGAACACTGCATCATTGAGTCTGGGTAAAATACAGTATGAACACTGCATCATTGAGTCTGGGTAAAATACAGTATGAACACTGCATCATTGAGTCTGGGTAAAATACAGTATGAACACTGCATCATTGAGTCTGGGTAAAATACAGTATGAACACTGCATCATTGAGTCTGGGTTCAATGCAGTGTGAACACTGCATCATTGAGTCTGGGTAAAATACAGTATGAACACTGCATCATTGAGTCTGCGTAAAATACAGTATGAACACTGCATCATTGAGTCTGGGTAAAATACAGTATGAACACTGCATCATTGAGGCTGGGTAAAATACAGTATGAACACTGCATCATTGAGTCTGGGTAAAATACAGTATGAACACTGCATCACTGAGTCTGGGTAAATTACAGTATGAACACTGCATCATTGAGTCTGGGTAAATTACAGTATGAACACTGCATCATTGAGTCTGGGTAAAATACAGTATGAACACTGCATCATTGAGGCTGGGTAAAATACAGTATGAACACTGCATCATTGAGTCTGGGTGAAATACAGTGTGAACACTACGGCATTGAGTCTGGGTAAAATACAGTATGAACACTGCATCATTGAGTCTGGGTAAAATACAGTATGAACACTGCATCATTGAGTCCGGGTGAAATACAGTGCCAACACTAGCGACGTGTTGTGAAGGGAGGGCCAGGCGGTGTGGATCCCCTGAAGGAGGCTAACAGACAGCGCAGGGCTAGCTACTGCTGCTGCTGCTCTGCTGCTCTGCTGCTCTGCTACTGCTGCTCTGCTGCTGCCGTGGCCTCGATGCCGGTCATCGCTGCACTTCTCCGCCGGGAGGGCAGCACCACACAGCAGCCACAGAGCCGCCACAGAGCGTCCCTGAGACCCCCCAGTGTGCCACGTTGCTCAGAGGAGAGGCAGGACGGGGGAGAAGGATCGTGATCGAGAAGGAACAAAGGTCGAGTGGAACTGACGTTTAGGTGTGTGTGTGCCCGTGTGTGTGTGTGTGTGTGTGTGTGTGTGTGTGTGTGTGAGCCTACAGTCTAGTTTTGTATTAACACTGATCAGTGTGCATGACGGGTAGCCTTCAGGATTAGAGGTTTAATTGGTACCTTTAGGAATACAAGGAACAACAGCCGACACTTCACAAAGGTGGCCTGGAGGACAGACACACACACACACACACACACACACACAGACACCGACATGAACTCTCGTTCTCCTCTCCCTTTCTCTCTGTCTTGTTCATTTTATCTTTCTCTCGCTCTCTCATGCACACATGCGTCGACACACACACACACACACAATCCTTTTTCAGTGTGTGAAAAGGAACTTTGGTCCTTGGTCTCAAATGAGTCATTAGAAGGGAAGAAAAGAGGAAAGGCAGGGAAGCGGGATTTCAGGACAAAGGCAACATGATGTATCACAGCACAGTGCATAGTTTAGCTCTCTTGAATAAATGAAAACACTTTCAAAATGTCCCATCCCTTCCTCCCACTCCCCCCCCCCCACCCCAGCCCCGTTCCTGCAACAACCCCCTTCATCGCTTCTCTCGCAGTAGTCATATTCATTTCTAATCAGGCACGCCATGTTCTATGAGCCCTGACATCAGAGATGGGGAACCTACGGGTTGTGGTTACAGAGCAGGGCAGGATCTCCCACTGTGTGACAACGAATCGCATCGTCTTACAAAGGTCTAGGATTAGGAAAGCCACATGTATCCATCCCATGTTTTCCGTGTTGTCCATACGCTCATGGGCATGGACTGGACAGCGATGGAAACGCTGAGTTTGGGAAGTTCAGATTCCGACGTCCGGCACCGGGACCTAACGTCGGACCCCAGAAGGAGAGGACGTGGGCTCTCAGGGTGATGGAGGACCCCAGGGGGTAAAAATAGATGAACGGAAGGCGAGTTAGACCGGGAAAAGACCGAGATAAGATGAAGATGGATAGGTGAGAACGGGGGGAGTAAGGAAAAGAGGAGAAAAGAAAGGCAGAGAAGGGGGGCGGGGGGGGCACTTTATCTTTTATTAATCTGCCATCACTTCTTGGAACTAGGGAGTCATAACAAGAAAAAGAATAGGGAAAAGGCAGACACAGAATATTCATACATGTATATGTGGGTATATGCATATGTGTGTGTGTGTGTGTGTGTGTGTGTGTGTGTGTGACGCTGACCTGCAGATGGAGTGTATCTGGTGTGTGTCCTCGTCCTTGTGTGGGCTGTCCGTCAGGCTGTCTCCCAGAGCCATCAGGCACTGAGCGAAGCCCTTGTAGATGGAACTACAGCGCCTGGTGGAGGCAGCCTCTACGGAGCACGGTCCCAGCACTGTAACACACACAGACACACACACACGCACACAGACACACACACACACACACACACACACACACACGCACACAGACACACACACACGCACGCACGCACACACGCACGCACGCACGCACGCACGCACGCACGCACGCACGCACGCACGCACGCACGCACGCACGCACACACACACACACACACACAGGGACAATTAAAATAATACATCTTTGAACTAATCAGCAAAGCACGTCATGCAATAAAGATTTGTCTGTTTTACAAGTTTTACAAAGAGGAATATTTAGACCAACCAGGCTGTGCCAAAATGGTTTATCTAGAAGGTGAATAAGTGATCTGCTGGTTGGCTGGCTGACTGATTTGACTAGGTACCTTTTTGGACATCCCATCCACTCTTGAGCAAATGGAACACAAATAATGTATACAACAAACAAGACTATGATCTGACGTGAGAACCCTGAAAAGAACAGTGCGTCTGTCCAACCGGAATCCCAAGGAAGCCTAACCGCCACTCCTTCCCGTCCTCACCTCCTCCCCTCCTTCCCCTCCTCACCTCCTCACCTCCTCCCCTCCTCACCTCCTCACCTCCTCCCCTCCTCACCTCCTCACCTCCTCCCCTCCTCACCTCCTCCCCTCCTCCCCTCCTCACCTCCTCCCCTCCTCCCGTCCTGCTTCACTCTTCTCTTCTCCTTCCAAGCCCCCTGTCTCCCCCTCCACTTCCGTTTCCATCCCTCCCCTCATTCTTTTCAGCTTCTCACGGAAGAGACCGGGAGTGTCCACGGGACTGGCAGAGCCATAACCATGGCAACGTGGGCCAGACAAAGAGACCACACCGTTGGCGTCTCAGGTCCATTCCCATTCTAGTCCGTTCTAGCTCTATGGAGCAGGACGCTAATTGGGTCAGACACCACATCACTAGAACTCTCCCCCGTCTCCCTGGAGACGGCGTGTTAAATATTTAATGGGACAGAGTTTTCTGTAGCACCGGGTCTATTGATTCCAGCCGGGTCTGTTCTGTTCAGGGGGCTCCAGATTATTGGTCTCACTCATCCCTATCAAGATTTAATGAAGACCTCGGGAGGAACTGAAAAAGAGAGAGAAAGAGAGAAAGAGAGAGGGAGTATAAAGGAGAGAAACTGAAGAGGGAAGGACACGGTAGCAGAGCAAAAAGAGAGGAAGGAGGTGAGTGAGCGGTAGACATGATGAATAGATAAGAAGAAAGGAAATAGTCCATGAAGCACACAGATAGAAATATATATATATATATATACAGTGGGGCCAAAAAGTATTTAGTCAGCCACTGATTGTGCAAGTTCTCCTACTTAGAAAGATGAGAGAGGTCTGTAATTTTCATCATAGGTACACTTCAACTATGAGAGACAAAATGAGAAAAAAAAATCCAGGAAATCACATTGTAGGATTTTTAAATAATTTATTTGTAAATGATGGTGGAAAATAAGTATTTGGTCACCCACAAACAAGCAAGATTTCTGGCTCTCACAGACCTGAAACTTCTTCTTTAAGAAGCTCTTCTGTCCTCCACTCGTTACCTGTATTAATGGAACCTTTTTTGACCTCGTCATCTGTATAAAAGACACCTGTCCACAGCCTCAAACAGTCAGACTCCAAACTCAACCATGGCCAAGACCAAAGAGCTGTCGAAGGACACCAGGAAGAAAATTGTAGACCTGCACCAGGCTGGGAAGAGTGAATCTGAAATAGGCAAGCAGGTTAATGTGAATAGTTCAACTGTGGGAGCAATTGTAAGAAAATGGAAGACATACAAGACCATTGATAATCTCCCTCGATCTGGGGCCCCACGCAAGATCTCATCCCGTGGGGTCAAAATGATCATGAGAACCGTGAGCAAAAATCCCAGAACTACACGGAGGGACCTGATGAATGACCTGCAGAGAGCTGGGACCAAAGTAACAAAGGCTACCATCAGTAACACACTACGCCGAGAGGGACTCAAATCCTGCAGTGCCAGGCGTGTCCCCCTGCTTAAGCCAGTACATGTCCAGGCCCGTCTGAAGTTTGCCAGAGAGCATATGGATGATCCAGAAGAGGATTGGGAGAATATCATGTGGTCAGATGAAACCAAAATAGAACTTTTGGGGAAAAACTCAACTCGTCGTGTTTGGAGGAAGAAGAATGCTGAGTTGCATCCCAAGAACACCATACCTACTGTGAAGCATGGGGGTGGAAACATCATGCTTTGGGGCTGTTTTACTGCAAAGGGGACAGGACGACTGATCCGTGTTAAGGGAAGAATGAACGGGGCCATGTATCGTGAGATTTTAAGCCAAAACCTCCTTCCATCAGTGAGAGCATTGAAGATGGAACGTGGCTGGGTCTTCCAGCATGACAATGATCCCAAACACACCGCTCGGGCAACGAAGGAGTGGGTCCGTAAAAAGCATTTCAAGGTCCTGGAGTGGCCTAGCCAGTCTCCAGACCTCAACCTTATAGAACTTTTGTGGAGGGAGTTGAAAGTCCGTTTTGCCCAGCGACAGCCCCAAAACATGACTGCTCTAGAGGAGATCTGCATGGAGGAATGGGCCAAAATACCAGCTACAGTGTGTGCAAACCTGGTGAAGACTTACAGGAAACGTTTGACCTCTGTCATTGCCAACAAAGGTTATGTTACAAAGTATTGAGTTGAACTTTTGTTATTGACCAAATACTTATTTTCCACCATCATTTACAAATAAATTCTTTAAAAATCCTACAATGTGATTTCCTGGATTTTTTTTCTCATTTTTGTCTCTCATAGTTGAAGTGTACCTATGATGAAAATTACAGACCTCTCTCATCTTTCTAAGTAGGAGAACTTGCACAATCAGTGGCTGACTAAATACTTTTTGGCCCCACTGTGTATATATATATATATATATATATATATACTGTATATATACTGTCTATAGGAGTATATATATATATATATATATATATATAGAGAGAGAGAGAGAGAGAGAGAGAGAGAGAGAGAGAGTAAGAGAGAGAGAGAGAGAGAGAGAGAGAGAGAGAAAACAACAACAGAGTGAAAGTGACAGAGAGGAGGCACGCAGGGATGAAAGGATCCAACTCTAGCAAAAGCAGAACAGAACACAATATACAAGAGAAACTGAAGAAAGAAGATAGAACGGAGAGAGAGAGAGAAGAGCAGAGAGAGGGAGAGAGGGAGAGCGAGAGAGAGCGAGAGAGAGGGAGAGAGAGAGAAAAGAGCAGAGGATGGAAAGAGCGAGAGAGCGAGTGAGAGAGCCAGAGAGAGCGAGAGAGAGAGAGAGAGAGAGAGAGAGAGCGAGAGAGAGAGAGAGAGAGAGAGAGAGACGCTGACTAGAAGACTCGCGTTTTAAAAAACAAAGCCAAACTGTTGTTTTTGTCAGGCCAGCTGTTCGGACGTGTCTGTCAGGACTGTGCATCAAACGATGAGGACACAAAGTTCTCAGCCTCCATGGTCCAACAGCCTCTCCTCCTCTGCCTCTCCTCTGCCTCTCCCCATCAGCCTCTCCCCAGCCTCTCCCCAGCCTCTCCTCCTCAGCCTCTCCTC
>CM030190.1:12306127-12311127 GCA_017639675.1 Aplochiton taeniatus
ATCTAGCTCCTTGTCTATTTACCTACCCACCCTGTCTATCTGTCTATCTTTCTACCTACTCACCTACCTAACCCTAACCCTAACCCTACCTATCTAGCTCCTTGTCTATTTACCTAACCGTCTATCAATCTACTTATTTCTATTTCCTGTGAAACAGACAGGATGTGAACACATCAATTATAAACGTCAAATGAAAAAAAAAGAAAACACACCCTAACCCTAACCCTAGCCCAACCTCTAACCCTAACCCTAACCCTAGCCCTAACCCTAACCCTAGCCCTAACCTCTAACCCTAACCCTAACCCTAGAACTAGCCCTACCCCTAACCGTAGCCCTAACCCTAACCCCTAACCTCTAACCCTAACCCTAGCCCTAACCCTAACCCAACTTCTAACCCTAACCTCTAACCCTAACCCTAGCCCTAGCCATAGCCCAAACCTCTAACCCTAACCCTAACCTCTAACCCTAACCCTAACCTCTAACCCTAACCCTGACCCTGACCTCTAACCCTAACCCTAACCCTAGCCCTAACCTCTAACCCTAACCCTAACCTCCACCGCACTGCTAGATTCCAAAAAGCTCAAAGCCCCACCACCATCACAGCAAAGTTTGCCGAATGGAAAACTTGAAGGTTCTGCTTTTCACCCAACTCTGCAAAATATTAAAATGCTGTGGCCCAATGCGTTGAGTCTGCGGAGAGCCGTCCAAAACCAACACGCTGGGTTCATTAACCAGTCAGAGGGGAGGAGACCCGGGACCAGCTGGAGAAGCAGAAACTCAGAGAAAGGCCTTTTTATGTTTGATGTCTCAAAACGTCCGTGATCACTGATTAAAGTGTGTGTAATTGCAAGAAAGTGTCTGTCTGTGTGTGTGTGTGTGTGTGCGCGTGTCTGTGTGAGTGTGTGCGCGTGCTTGCTTTCCAGTGTGTAGTCTGCGGAACGCCCTTGATGTAAATTGATCAAATTGGTCTGCCTTCTCGTCTCTCCTCCTGCAGAACTTTCTCAAAATGCCCGGGCAGGTGATCGCGCCGATGTGCGGGGGGAGGAGAGGGAAAAAGAGGGAAAAAGAGATTCCTCTCTTGTTTCTCACCCTCTCAGCCCCCCCACTCCTTCCCCCCCTCCAGCCCCGTGCCGGGCTGTGGGATCGTCCGTCATTCATTTGAGGGCCGGCCAACGGGACAGGAGCGTCTGGCAGCCAGAGGAGGGCTCCGGTTGGCTGAGAGGTAAACAAAGTCGCATCAGCTAGCCGAGCGGGGATGAGGTCAGAGGTCGGTAGGAGGCCAGGCGCGTTTCGGCTCCCTCAGCAGACAGCGGGTTGGCCTTCCCATCCGGATCAGATTCCCGGTCTCCGGCGCACCGGATCAGATTCCCAGTCTCCCGCGGAGGACTCGGTCTCTTGGCGGTTAGCGGTCTGCTAGCCCGGAGACAAATGTTCATCCCCGACGGGGAGACTCCCAAGGGCTAGACTGCTTTCGCCGTCGAACGTGGAAACGCAAACCGGCGATGGAAATGGTTTTGCAAAACGTCCTTGCCAGGCGGCCTCAGCGCACACGCCCCTGGTGATCTGCTTTCCCCCCAAAAACCCTGAAGCTGTCGCTGTCCGCTGAGAACCCCCTCAGAAGAAAGCTTGGCCTGTTTCCGTGTGGTGAGAGCCTGTTATGGGGAGTCGGAACATGGAGGAGACTGAAGGTGTCTCGACTGTCTCCTCTCGAGACCAGGCCAGAACCAGATAGGAGTCTAAGAGCTGCAGTTCAGACAAACCATCTCTGAATCCAGAGACGGAGAGACGGAGGGATGGAGTGGAGAGGGAACAAGTTAAAGAGAGAGAGAGATAGAGAGAGAGAGATAGAGAGAGAAAGAGAGAGAGAGGGGAAGCGGGAGGGATGGAAGCAGAAAGAGAGAGCCCATTAAGCTTCAGGAGCCGAGGGGTGGCTCACGGGAAATTCAGACCGAGACAGAAAGACAAGGAGACAGACAGACAAAGACAAGGTCGTTTCTATCTCTCTGTGTGTGCTCTTCAGACAGAAAGATAGATCATATCCTCAGAGGGAAAAAAAAAAAAAACGAAAACGAATCAGAACCGTTGTTTTTGTTTCCTCAAAGCTTCTGGTGCGTTTGATCTGCAGGCACTACAAAGTGGAGTCCGCTTTCATCCAAAGGAGCTGAATCAAGCGCATTTAAACATTCCACAAACTGCGCTCATTTAGATGAACTGCGGCGCGGAGCGCTCGATCAGCTCATCTATGACACGGTAAAAGAAAACATTGGTGGAAATGTGATCAGATGAGGCCTGCATGGAAAGTTAACCTGTGATGGAACCAGGAGGGAAATGAAAGGGGTGATAAGAGAGAGAGAGAGAGAGAGAGAGAGAGAGAGAGAGAGAGAGAGAGAGAGAGAGAGAGAGAGAGAGAGAGAGAGAGAGAGAGAGAGAGAGAGAGAGAGAGAGAGAGAGAGAGAGACAGAGAGAGAGAGAGAGAGAGAGAGAGAGAGAGAGAGAGAGAGAGGAGGAAGAGTAAAGAGACAGAAATGGGAGAGCTGGGCCTATCAGGTGTGTGCGTCTCTCCTGTATACGTAGAGAGGGCCAGTCATGTGTGGTGATAATTGTTCCGAGTGATTTCCCTATTGGTTTTTCCACACCCTGACACACGCAAACACACACACTCACACACACTCACTCACTGACACACACACACACACACACACACACACCTGGCAGCTCGACCTGGCAGCTTGAAACACAGTCAGCCAGCTCATCCCCACAGTCTACTTCCCACAGCAAAACACAGTGATTAAAACGACCTTTCAGCAATGGCTGCCATCAAGGGATCCCTCGGCAAGTGTGTGTGTGTGTGTGTGTGTCTGTGTGTGTGTGTGTCTGTGTGAGAGTGCGGACATCTTTGTGTGTGCACAAGGAGAAGCGGTGCGGCACCCACCATATGGGGCATTAAAAACCTGAATGTGTCCCCAGACACACACACACACGCACACACACACACACACACACACACACACACACACACACACACACACACACACACACACACACACACACACAGCGGCTCGCTCGATGCAGAGTATAACGGTCTTGGCAGCGGAGTGTTTTATTCAGCATCATCACCGCTCGGAAGCCTCCATCTCCACTTGCCGGAGGAGCCTGACAACAACGCCGATGGCACGGAGGCTCAGTCGCCTGCCAACCAAGGGCTCACCTCAGGACACCCTGGCCCGGCTCCAGACCCCCCCCCCATCTCCCCCCCCCGCCCCCACCCCCCTTACGGACACCAGGTATCATGTTTCCTCTGGCTGGAACCGCCAGCACGTCAGCTTAAGGGCTGGAGGGACCAACAGCCGACTAAGGAAAGCCTCTTTCTGGGCCGGGGGTGTCTGGCCTGGCCGGGCAGCTTCCACCTTCCGTCCGCTGGCCGTCTGTGTGGGCTACACCACACAGGGGGTGTGTGTGTGTGTGTGTGTGTGTGTGTGTGTGTGTGTGTGTGTGTGTGTGTGTGTGTGGTGAACCCTCCGCACCCTCCTTGGCGCTTCCCTGTCTCGCCAACTCTTTGGCAGGCCGAGTACCGATCCTCCATAACTCAGTTAGAGCTCCGCTCTGGCCCTAATTAGCTGGTCCACGTGGTCCGTCTCCGACCTCCACTCCCCAGCGCGGGGGGGGGGGGGTATCGGGGGGGGGGGGGGGTATCGGGGGGGGGGGTTGCTCCACATCGACCCTTTGGAAAAAGCCATCCACCCTCACGTGTTACGTAAGACTCACATTAGCGGCCCGCGCAGCTATTATAGTTACATATTATTATATATTATATATTATATAGTGCGTTTGTGTGTTTACAAGGAATGATAATGACAAAGCCGTCCAGGGATCCCCGGGATGCCGTCCCCCGCCATGCGGCTGTCTAATCCGGGACGCGGAACGCTCGGCTGCGCCTTTCCTCGCGGTGCGGCCCGGAACCCCGGTAAGGATCAGGTATGCATGCTCGGAGTTACACAGGAACCACAGGCGAACGGGAGGACACCAAAAGTGGGTATTGATTCGATGAGTAGTGACAGCCAGTGGGAGGAGAAGGGGAGGGGAGGGGAGGGCTAGGAGCGGGGGCGGGGGCGGTCAGAAATCGGACGACGTGATAGAGAAGTAGTTAGGTGGCAAACCGGACAGGGTAATGGAAGGGGTTTCCAGCCCGTTAGTTGAAGGGGCACGGCTGGAACTATGGCCACCCCCCTCAGCGGCGGACAGATGACAGGGGACACCGGCTGGCCCCGTGGGTCCCAGAGAGACCCGCACGGCGGTGGAGAAGGTTAGGCGGCCATGAGACAGCTGGCTGCATCAATCCCTCCACTGAGAGCTGCAGGGGGCTAAATAACTCAGGGCCACGCAGAGGGCGGGGCCACACACACGCAAGTACAGGCAGTGTGTGTGTGTGTATGTGTGTGTGCACGTGCACGTGCTTGCGTGTGTGTGTGTGTGTGTGTGTGTGTGTGTGTGTGTGTGGTGCATGCGTGTGTGGTTTGTGTGTGCGTGTGTGTGTGTGTGTGTGTGGTGCATGCGTGTGTGGTGTGTGTGTGTGCGTGTGTGTGTGTGCGTGTGTGTGGCCACTACCCTTTCCAGGGCCCCAGCTGAGCGACTGGGCAAAGTCCTGACGTCCGGCCAGCTCCGTCTCTGCGCGTCCTACGACGGTGCCCTTGAGCAAGGCACTTAACCCTGCAACCCCGCCAAGAGGCGTTGCGGTGGGAGCCCTCTGCGACGCGTGGAGCAGATGGACCACTGAACGGCCCATTCCCTTCTAGGGAAATCGGTTTGACCTGGGAGGCAAGCGCACGCAGGTACACACGCACACGCACACGCACGCACACACACACACACACACACACATCTGCCTGCCTGCCTGCCTGCCTGTCTGCCTGCCTGCCTGTCTGCCTGCCTGCCTGCCTGCCTGTCTATCTGTCTGTCTGTCTGCCTACCTGTCTGTCTGTCTGTCTGTCTGTCTGTCTGTC
>CM030190.1:12316127-12341127 GCA_017639675.1 Aplochiton taeniatus
GTTACTTTCCCCGGGGAGTGTGCTCGCATCATGTGTTCATTCCAATGGGAAACAAAAGGTAGCCCAAAAAGCAGACGATACTGGTAGCTAGATTGTTAAAGGCTATGTTTTACAGCAGTCTGGAAACTAGTCAGCGAGTACAACCATGCGTTATTGAAATAATAATTACTTCACTCTTTCAAATATAAGAACCATTCACTATTACCTAGAAAAAAACAAGTGATCCTAATTAAGACTTCAAATCTGATCGAGCAGTGTGCTGGCATATTACATCACACATCGCTAAGGCACAAATTATAAGTAACCGGGACGATACGTGGGATGCAGACGCAACTTGGACACTCGTGCAACACATGCCCATCGTTGAAATTGGCGGACGATTGTGCATAGCCGCTTGAGAACAGATATTTCGGAAAACGTGCCACATACAAATTCAGTGTTAATGTAGTATCTGCAAATGTTGAGTTACAACTAATTACATGTCAACATTACAAAATAGCATACATTCAGGTGGTCTTTTTCGAAGCAATAAAAACTGTAAGCATAAACTTTCAGGTGTGAATTTGTATCCTACTCACTCAGGTGCAGCGCAACAGGCAAGATGAGGCACGCGTAATTCGCAAAGGATGGCATTTTGATCCGTTACAATCCTTGTCCCTTTGTCAAAAGAGCTAACTGGTTCACTCCGCAAAGTGAAGATGCACGCCTGTTTTTCTTACTATCGTCCAACAAACCGGCCACACGACCTGAAAGCTATCCTACACCTTTGGGTGCGCAGAGTAGTTGAAATGGTGAGTGAGAGGCGGGTGCGTACACTTCTATACGCTACAACTGAATCGGAAAGGGAGGGCTCACGAGCTACGATAATAAAGGATGACTACACAGAAAAACAACATCAATTAGATTTACGGTCCATCTCTATTATTTATAGAGATTGATGTCTAACTAACACACCATGCAATTTCGGAGGCGCATTTGTCATTGTAACTTCTCCCACGGGTGGTATTTAGACTCATTCTCTGATGCCGACGGTGTAGCGGGAAGGATCAAAGAACTGCAATTGGCTACAAGCTCAAAAGCCTCAGCTCTAATAGGAACTCTTTTGAATGTCTCATGCAGTCAGTGTCCTTACATCATTATAAACTCACACTATTACAAATACTATTTATAAAGCACGGTGCTGCCATAAAACCGAATAAAACTAGGACACTCCTTAATGACAGAAATTATGATTTTAAAACACGAAACAACTAAATGAGAGGTAAAATAAAGAGAAATTCTAATGAACAAGTCTTTTTTTATTCCAAAAAAGGGTTTAGGGTAAAAGAAACATTGTGTAAAATATACAACATAATTAGAAAGCACAATAAAGTGAACACAATGGAAATGTGTAATACAGACACACATTCAGTTTTTCTTAACGAACTAGGAAAGAAACTAGGTATTATATATATATACTGTAAAGCGTTTCTGTGCAAGCTTTCTAAGGACATTCTGTTCCGCTTCTCAAATGCTTACAAACCCTGATTAATATGAAACAATATCTGTGGATTACTAGGAAAGAACACTCCTATTTATCTGAAGCCGTCGTATGGACTACGGATCGCTGGCCGACGAGCATCTACAGAAAGCTGCACCCAACAGGAACAAAGAAACTCAATTTGGGACCATAAAAAGGCTGTTTCACGTAACCATGGGCACTGCCGTTCGAAATCTTAACCTTGGGTACAAACAAAATGAGAGAACCAGTTCCATGCAGACCACCTAATAGAAATCATAGAATGTGCTCACAGCCCACTACTCAGGCTGGCATATTCGAGCGGTCTTTTCTACCATCTCAAGGTCTATCCAACATTAGCCATCCGTGGTGAACGGCCCTAGCAGCTACCACACGGCCTTGCAGGGGGTCGACGCCGCTTGATTAACTCCATCCGTTACCAGTTCCTACCGGCAGATCTGTCCATGGTGCCGGATCGCTTGTTAGAGAAAACCAATCAACTCGACACACCAGGGCAGGGAAACTCACCTCGGGATTCAACTTCATTTCTGAGCGTTTTCTAATAACAGGCACCGCACATAATTGAGCTTAATAGTAGTTTTGGGGAGCATTTGCCTATGGTTTACCTTACTCAAACCAGCACCATGTGTTTACTGGGCAACAAAGGGAAGAGGGAAAAAAAGAAACTAGAATCTTCTACCGAGCCAACCTTGAACCCCGAGGCCTACTGATTTGCACCAGGGCCATGGTCTGCATAGCTGGGCTAATCCTTCTCTATACTACAATTAGATTGTTAGAAATGCCTAACTGAATATTCAACGCCTGCTGGTCTCTGTAGTCCAATAAGGTTCACGTAAATCCCCTGGCCTGCTCTGTTGGGCCAATTGAGAGGGTAAACATTCTAAATGAGTCGATGGTTTGAAGAGCAAAGCAAATCGTTCAAATGACTGTCCGTATTAACTTTGGGTGTGGGAACAAACTGTAAAATGGCTGATAGTTATGTCTGAATGGACAGAGCAGGACCTAAAGGTGGTGGGTGCAGTTTCCTATGAGACCAGTACAATAAGGCACTTACTATACAAGTTCAATGATGTGGTCGTAACTGGGAGAGCTGTCCAGGGCTTAACATGTAGCTTAGCACAGCAGCCATCTTGGAGGACCACATTCATTCATTTTCGTTAAGAGTTTTTGAGGGACTATATACAGGTCCTTGTACACTTTCCACATTAAGATGTGAGACATGAAAGTACAGCCAGGCTTTTTAGAAACGTGTTTGCAGCGTAGTGCCAGTTTGAATATAGGTCAGATAAGCTGCCTGGAACAGAAACCACAAAAGGCAAACTACACCACAGAACACAGACCGATGCAAGTAAACTCGGCGCTGCCCCCTGGAGTCCAGAAGACCTACTGCACACCAGGCTCACCAACGTCGACGGGGAATAATTTGAAGCAAAAATGAAAACAAAAAGCTTTTCCATCGGATTACAACTACTTGATTAAGAACAAGCAAAGTTTCTAGATATATAAAAAGGGGAGAGACAATGAGGACAAGGTGCCCGCTCTGATGACCATGAAGACGGCGGCCATTTCACCTCCAGGGCTCTCCAATGTTAGAAAGCAGTCACCGGGGCTGGGTCTCGTTACCGCCCTTGGCTCCCCTGCCGTCAAAGGAAACGAGAGATAGGGGGGGGGGGGGGGAGACAGGCGAGGAGTCAAGGAAACAGTATTGAGATGGACCCGAGGGCGTGGCTGGTCTGGAGGCTGCTGAGGGGCCGTGGTGACATCAATGTGGCGGGCAGACCCGGGGGTCACACCCAAGAGGCAGCCAGGCTCAGCTTCTGGCCTCAGTGGACAGCTGGTGGGGGTTCAGTGACACGCGACGTGTTCTTTTGTTCGGGGTTGAGGCCGTGATGGAAGAGAAAAACAGAAACTAAACTGGCTGAGGGACAGACCATGTAGTCGGTTTTCTTTCCCCTAGAAAATGGAGAGGGTTCCTGGTGAGAGGTGGTCTAGTGCTCTCCAGAGTCTGGCGGTCCTCCTCCAGAAACAGGAGCTGATCCTTTAAACGTGACCAGCCTGTCCGCTGTCAGTCAGTCAATCACGGAGGTGGGGGGGGGGGGCGGTTCGCTCCTGTTGAAACTAAAACAGACGCTGCGATGCCTGCGCACACAGAACAAAACGCTAACAGAGATATCACACTAACGGATGGGACTGTACTACTACACTGGGGAGGGGCGGGGAGAAAACGGGGGGGGGGGCATTCTGGGACCCGTGCTTCCTCCGTAACTGCTGTTCTTTCCACGTCCTACGGAACATTTAGGCCCCCCCTCGCCCCAGGAGTTTCTTTTTGCGGTGCTGAAGCGGGTGAGGTCGTCCCTTGGCGCCTTCCCTGGTCGGCTTAGTGGTTGACCAGGCCCTGCAGCATCATCATCAGGCGCCGAGCCCTCTTGCTGAGGGGGCTGTGGGGGTCCTGCTGCAGGAAGGTGAAGAGCTTCTGCCGGACCTGGGACAGCACGGCGCTCATGTGGTCCCGGGTCACCGGGTCGCCGTGGTCCAGGTTCATCACCGCGTCCTCCAGGTAACTAGGGGCGACGGGGGAGAGAAATAGGTTAGTGTCCGCCGTGCTGTCCGAGGAATGTGGATTAGGCCTCTAGGGTAGTCACTACGGCCCGGACCCGAACCACCAGGATAGGGAGTCCCGCTAGACGACAAACGCAACCTTCTCTTATGTCTCCATGGCAACCAAATCAGCACAAACGAACATCGACTCACCGCACGCCATTGTCCCCGTTTGGAGACGCCGAAACGAGCCCGGACGATTGGAAAGTCCCCAACCCAAATTTGACCCGCTTCTGTTCAAAAGTTTGCCGGAAACAGCCGACTGAGGCAGCCAGAGTCTATAGTAGTCGACGGCAGAGCTTTCACACGGACCAGATGTCAGCCCCGTCTCTTACAACAGCGGCCCCAGCCAAGCCAAAGCTTCTTTGGACGCCATTAAACAGTCTGCAGTCTGTCTGAGGACCAGAATAGCCCGCATCACACGGCTAGAGAGTGAGCACGTCGACTCCGGCAGAGCAGATGTAGAACGCTGACCTTGATACCGCGGACCGACGGCAGGCTCACTTAAAAAGAGGAGGACAGCACGGAGGAGAGAGAGAGAGAGGAATCCCTCGCTTCTCTACGTCTTTATTTCAGGTGCCTAGTGCCTCGTCAAGGCCTTTCATTTAAAGAAACCATGACCTGAAGGGGTTTCGCCTTTCTAGCGGGGGAATAGCTGGGCTCGTCCAAATGGCAAATTGTCCAATCGGTTTCTAAAAGGACTTCCCACAGCACAGCCAATCGTTCAGCGAAAGAGCTCAGAAAGGGGAAAAGTCACAATAAAACCACCCGTCAAAAAACATTGGGGGTCCGTAGAGCCTGACTGATCAATCGGTACGGGCCAGACATATCGGTAGGGAAGAAATTCAAAAATAAGGTTTCATCTGGACGACATCCTTCCAAACCCTAACCCTAACCGTGTTGAAACAACCCCTAACGCCTGGAAGTCTCTCCCCAAGATGGCGGAGATGGACAGCAGCAGCAGAGCACTGATGGAGCCCTCAGCAGTGCCGTCACCCTGAGGGGTCATAGCAGCGCTGGCCGTAGGGTTGGCCACGGGAGTGAGCCCAGGGTTCCAACATTTGAATACGAACTGAGGCCCTGTTCTTTAAAGACTTTGAAAGATCCCCACTGGACACAGACGGGGGAGGGGGGGCTGAGAGGGGCCCTAATGGACATAAATACACAGCGGCGGAAGAGAAAGGTGAGGGGAAGGAGGGGAGGTGGAGAGGAGAGCTGTGTGTGAGAGGAGGTGGAGAGAGGGATGGATGGATGGAGAGAGGGAGGGATGGATGGATAGATGTAGAGAGGGATGGATGGATGGAGAGAGGGAGGGAGGGAGGGATAGATGGAGAGAGGGAGGGAGGGAGGGATGGAGAGAGGGAGGGAGGGATGGATAGATGGAGAGAGGGAGGGATAGATGGAGAGAGGGAGGGAGGGATGGAGAGAGGGAGGGAGGGAGGGAGGGATGGATTGTTAAGGAGAGAAGTTGGAGAGGACGCAGCTGGGCTATTAGAGTGAGACCACTCCACAGCCGTCCTACACATACACACACACACACACACACACACACACACACACCCCCCCCCAAGAGGGACCGCCGATGGAGCGGGCTGGAAGAACGAGGGACGAGCTTCTAAAAGGGTCGCCTCAGGGTCATCGCCCGACGTGCCGCGTCTGCTTCAGAGCACGACCGTGTGTTATGCATGTATGTGCTGTGTGTGTGTTATGCATGTATGTGCTGTGTGTGTGTTATGCATGTATGTGCTGTGTGTGTTATGCATGTATGTGCTGTGTGTGTGTTATGCATGTATGTGCTGTGTGTGTGTTATGCATGTATGTGCTGTGTGTGTGTTATGCATGTATGTGCTGTGTGTGTTATGCATGTATGTGCTGTGTGTGTGTTATGCATGTATGTGCTGTGTGTGTTATGCATGTATGTGCTGTGTGTGTGTTATGCATGTATGTGCTGTGTGTGTGTTATGCATGTATGTGCTGTGTGTGTTATGCATGTATGTGCTGTGTGTGTGTTATGCATGTATGTGCTGTGTGTGTTATGCATGTATGTGCTGTGTGTGTGTTATGCATGTATGTGCTGTGTGTGTGTTATGCATGTATGTGCTGTGTGTGTGTTATGCATGTATGTGCTGTGTGTGTGTTATGCATATATGTGCTGTGTGTGTGTTATGCATGTATGTGCTGTGTGTGTGTTATGCATATATGTGCTGTGTGTGTGTTATGCATGTATGTGCTGTGTGTGTGTGTTATGCATATATGTGCTGTGTGTGTGTTATGCATGTATGTGCTGTGTGTGTGTTATGCATGTATGTGCTGTGTGTGTGTTATGCATGTATGTGCTGTGTGTGTGTGTTATGCATGTATGTGCTGTGTGTGTGTTATGCATGTATGTGCTGTGTGTGTGTGTTATGCATGTATGTGCTGTGTGTGTGTGTTATGCATGTATGTGCTGTGTGTGTGTTATGCATGTATGTGCTGTGTGTGTGTTATGCATGTATGTGCTGTGTGTGTGTTATGCATGTATGTGCTGTGTGTGTGTTATGCATGTATGTGCTGTGTGTGTGTTATGCATGTATGTGCTGTGTGTGTTATGCATGTATGTGCTGCGTGTGTGTTGTGCTGCGTGTGTGTTGTGCTGCGCGTGTGTGTGTGTGTGTGTGTGTGTGTGTGTGTGTGTGTGTGTGTGAACGTGCGCCCACCTGATCTTGAGCTCGGTGCGGGTTGCCAGGTTGGAGGAGAGCTGCTGGATCAGAGACAGCAGCACGGGCTGGATGAGAGGACAGGGGCTCTGGCCAAACACCTGCTGGGAGTCGATGGTCTCACACGCGTACAGCACCAGGTTCAGGTCAGTGGCCGACAGCGCCTGTGGGGGTGGGCAACGCACACATGAACCAGCCGCTAGCCACCATTCCCTCCTAAAGGCTGTCGTGTGTGTGTGTGTGTGTGTGTGTGTGTGTGTGCGTGTGTCCACCTGCTGGAAGGCCTGGTTGAGCTGGCCCTGCTGCAGCAGCGTGAGGATGTTGGCCTGCTGGGTCTGGTAGTCCAGGTGGGCGGTGGGCACAGGCGTCCCCGCTGCAGAGCGCATGGCCTGCATGATGCTGGAGGTGACGGCCGCCTGCTGCTCCTTCATGGCCAGGCTCACCTCGCCCTTCACTATGCGCTGCACCTGGGTCAGGATGGACTCCTGGAGGCTGGGGGAGGGAGAAGGGGGAGGGACGGAGAGAGAGAGAGAAAATGTTATTCGGTCCCAGCGGCTGGCGCTCCCAGGACTAACAGGAGCTGGAAGCCCGGCGCTGTCGCCCTGCAGAGGGAATCCGCCCGCTATTCCAGAAGACTATTCTTTGGAATTTGAAGGCCATCTTCAGCTGGACACCTCCCTGGGACACCAAGCTCCCTCTGGGCCGCTCGGGGAGGACAGCTGTGCTCGGGCACGGGCATGGAGGATCTTCAAACTTGGCTGGCTCCACTTCCATCCAATGACTCCGGAGGCCCAGCCTCCCACACTCATAGCTTGCTTACAATACTTCCCCAGACAATACTGTTTCTACATGGCTGTCTAAATACAGGTGGGTTCAATAGGGAAGGTAGGAGAACAGGAACCATGAGAGAAAGAGGGTCGTCAAGACGATGACCTGTCTGGGCCAAGGACTCAGAACATAAGGAGAGGGGGGTACGTACTTCCCCACCATGATGTGGATCTGGTGCTGGACCTCGGTGCGGACGCTGGCCGTCACCGTGGCGGCCAGCTGGTCCTGCGACGTCTGGAAGCTGTCGATCATCTGCTGCATCTGGGCCACCAGGGGGTCCCGCACCTCCTGCTCTCGCTGCTTCCTGCTCTTCATGTGGCTCTCCAGCTGCTGGATGTCTGGAGAGAGAGAGACACACACACACACACACACACAATCAAACACTGTAGACGCACCAACAAACTCAAAAGGGACCACTGAACCAACAAGGACTCCCAAAATGGACTTCTCCTACTCCTCCTCCTCCTCCTCCTCCTCCTCCTAACTCTACTGCATTTAGGGTAGAGCACTTCCAAATACCAGTCGCGGTACAAACTTGGACAGATGACCTTTCAATTTGGATGCAGGTATAGATCGCTAGGCCCCTTTAGGGTCTGTGTGCTGCACTAAGCTGGCCCATTGATTGGAACTCCCTTCTCTAGGGAGAACAGAGGAAAGGAGGTGACTTTCTTTGCACAGAGTCTTTAAATACTGGGATGTATTTCACTAAACAATGCTACAGTTGGAACCCGTACATTTCTCAACGTGCAAGGTCCTGTTTGGAGCGGTGATTCACTGTTCAAAGCATCTTAATATACACACTCCGTGCGTGTGTTTTTGTGTCCTCTTACATTCATGCGTGCCCTGTTTGAAGCTGTCGTTGATCTGCTGGAACATGGACTGGCAGCCTCGCTCGAACACAGGCAGCACGATGCTTTGGAAGGCGTCCTTATAGGCCGCCTGGATGGGGCCCTGCATGGCCTCTGCCGCGGCCCGGCCAATCGCGTCGGTGGTGTTCTGGGAAACAGGACGTGGATTGGTTAGGGAGACTCAAGGGAGTGTCTTTCAGGGTGTTCCCGTTGACTGTGTTTTATCAGTGGACATAGCCGACGTGACGTCACCCATTGGTTGGTGGACTCCCGTTTTGAAGCCTCGAGTTTAGCATTTTGGCCATCGCCATCTTGGTTAAAAAAGCGCGTTGCCATCATGGTTTTTTGAAAACCAGAAGTGATGACCAGTTAAAAAAGGTAAAAAATATTGTTTTTTAAATCGTGTTTGTAAATCTAAGGTTACGTTAACGTTACTTAATGAGTTAAACAGTGACAGAGAAATGCTAAATGGGGTGTTAATCACAAGTTAGCCACGCACTAAAGTATACCCTGCTTTAACGTCTATTTTACTCTAAATGGGACCATCATTTAAAATGAACATCATATTGTGTTGAAAAAGACTTGAAACTAGCGATTGAGACAAACTCGTACGGAAAAGGTTTACTGGTGTAATAACGTAAGTGAGAAGCAGGGTCATTTGCTCGCAGACTTCCACACAGTCGCAGTCCTTTCTGCAACCAGTGGAGTCGCCCCCTGCTGGCTAACAGAGAGAATACAGGTTTAAGGCACTTCCGCATAGGCTTCACTTTTCCGAGCCGGAACTACACCCTTGGGTATTCCCAGCGAAAACTAGACAATCAAAAGGCCACTTGAAGCCTTAAAAGTTCTGGAAACGACCTCAACAATGCTGTGAAACACCTAGAGGAAAGTAGATCCAGAGGATCAGATATGACCTGTAATGTGCGCTGGGTTCATAGTCACTGTGTGGGCCCCCCTACCTTGGACTTGACCACCTTGCTGACGTTGTCCTTCAGCGTGGCCTCCACGGCGGTCAGCTTGGCAGCGATGGTGTTGCTCAGCTGGCCGGTCACTGGCTCCAGACTCTTTGAGATGGCTGGAGGAGAAAGAGGAGGAGGTGCATAGTCATACTACTGCATCCACTTAGTACAGAGTGGGGAAAAAGATGGCTAGGTGGAGCAGGGGAGGAACGACAGGTCTGCTCAGGTGGAAAGGTATGTGCTGTGTGTGTGTGTGTGTGTTGTCGTCTCTGTTCAGGTGATTTAAAGGTGTGTGTGTGTGTGTGTGTGTGTGTGTGTGTGTGTTGTCGTCTCTGTTCAGGTGATTTAAAGGTGTGTGTGTGTGTGTGTGTGTGTGTGCAGCCTCTCACTCTGGGGGACGGTCTTCTTCATCTCGTCGCGGAGCACCTTGTCCAGTCGGCTGGTCAGGCTGGAGGTGAGCGCCTGGCTGAGCTGCTGGGTCAGGTGCTCCTGCAGCTGCTGGTTACGCGATTGGCTCTCCGCCAGCACGCGCTCCAGTCTGCGATCTGATTGGGTGGGTCAAGGGTCAATCCCTGGCACTAAAGATCTGGACGAGCAGCGTCTAAATCTACGCAGGGCGACGAAACGACATCTTTGATGAGGGGCCGGCCGGTGGAAAGGATACGTTCGTGCTCCTGCTGGTTGGCCAGGGCGTGCTCCACGTGGGCCAGGACGGAGCTCTGCACGGCGTCCATGTGGCCCGTCACCCTCTGCAGCTCCTGGCGCAGCTCAGCCAGCTCCCTCTGCTGGCCGCGCAGCAGCACCAGCAGCTCCTCCTGCACCTCTGGAGCCATCTGGGGGGGGGGGGGGGACAAAGGAGAAAGATATGGAAAAGGGAGGCTAGATGAATAAACTAGCTACTTAACTATTGTCACTTAGGTTTAACTATTATGTTAATGAATAATTATAGAAGAAGCCCCCCCCCCCCCCACACCCCACCCCCCCCACACTATGCTAAGCCCCAAGGTGACGCTGTCTTACCTGGCTGTGACCATGGCCGTGGTCAGTCTGTCTGGACTGGGGGCCTTCCCTGAGAGAGAACACAGGGAGGACACACACGCACTTCACTACGGAACAGCAGGGAGTTCATTGTCACTTCCAAAGCATGCATTGATAGAACACACACACACACACACACACACACACACACACACACACACACACACACACACACACACACACACACACACACACCCCTCAATAAGGTACAGGAGGAGTTCATCGTCCCTTATAAAGAAAGCGTGCATTAGTAGCGAGACTTCATTGGCAGGAGATTCTAGTTGTGTGTGTGTGTGTGTGTGTGTGTGTGTGTGTGTGTGTGTGTGTGTGTGTGTGTGTGTGTGTGTGTGGACTCACCCGTCCTCCTTCTTCCCCTTCCTCTTGAGTTTGGGTGAGCCACGGGGCGATGTCTTCCAGTCCTTCACGGGGAGCCGGTGGGAGGAGCGGGCCCCACAGTTCCCCGAGGACGACGCCAGGCTGGCCACCTCGTCGTCGTGGTCACTGCAACACACACACACACACACACACACACACACACACACACACACACACACAATAAAATGGCGATCCGTTGCGAAAAACAATCGTTCATCTCGGTATGGGAAATCCAATGAATGAAGCTTTATGTTGCCTTGATGCAGAAGAGGGCCGATCTAGCTACTGTGTGTGTGTGTGTGTGTGTGTGTGTGTGTGTGTGTGTGTGTGTGTGTGTTACCTCTGCTCTGCACTAGCGTCTTGGCTGTCGTTCTGTGTCAGCTGGTAGGAGCGCCTGTGATAAGTGGATGACATGTGTCTGTCCTTCAACTCTTCTCTGGAGCTACAAGACACAACACAGAGGCAGAGCGCCGTCAGTCAGGCTGGACCACTGGAGACCTTGACCCAGCGGTGGAGACGTACAGGGCGTCTCCTTCAATGTGTCTAGAGGCGCGTTCCCACCTACGGAACCTTCCCCAGGAACTAGGAACCTTTGGAGTGGAACTCGCGTTTCGAACGCAGGAACCAGGGTCGAAATGTAGTTCCGGGGACATTAGTTCACCCCAGAAAGTCACTGCTCGGGAGGCGGTACTTTTGGAAAGTACAGGAACTTTGGGGGTGGGGCTTGCAGAGCTCAACGTTTCTCATTGGTCGAGGACTCGTATCATTTTATTTCAGCCTCATTTTTAAAAACCTACTTCGAAAATCCTCGCCGGTCTTTAGACTGCGGTGGAAACGCAGACAGTAAGGGCTGAAGGAACCTCTTAGTTCCGTGAAAAGTAGTTCCTGGGAATAAAAGTGTGTCTGTTTGTGAGGAGGGCTAGCGTGTGTGTCACGTACGAGAGAGACAGTGTGTCTGTGTGTCAGGAGGGCTAGTGTGTGTGTGTGTGTGTGTGTGTCAGGAACGAGAGAGACAGTGTGTGTGTTTGTGAGGAGGGCTAGCGTGTGTGTGTGTGTGTGTGTCAGGAACGAGAGAGACAGTGTGTGTGTTTGTGAGGAGGGCTAGCGTGTGTGTGTGTGTGTGTGTGTGTGTGTGTGTGTCCGCCTGTCCGTCTCCTCACCAGTCTCCGATCCCGTTGTCCCTCAGGCTGTTCCTGGTTTCCCTGGTGATGTCGGGGGCGGCCGGCCAGGGGGCGTGGCCCCCGCTGCCATCCATCGCCCCCCCGCTGGCGGCCGCGCTCTCCTGTGACAGGGCGTTCTCCAGGAGGGAGGGGGTGTGGCTCAGCCGGGGCTCCGCCTCCATCCCTCCTCCCACGGCCCCGCCTCCCAACTCAGGGGGCATCAAGCTGGAGGAGAGACGGGGGGGGGGGGGCACTGTAACCAAGCAACAGGAGGTATAGTTATAAAGAACTTCACACCAGAAGCCCCTCCTCCTCACCTGTGGTCGCCGGCGTTCCGGGCGGCGGCCCCGCGGGGGGAGGAGAGGAGGTGCAGGGCGGAGGCGGCGGAGGCCATGCTGTCCGTCTGGAGGGCCGGCAGGGACAGGGGGTCGGGGGCCGGGCCCCTCTGGAGCTGCAGGGTCTGGGAGGCGATCTCAGGCATGTCCTGGGAGAGTGCCGTGGAGGCGGAGGAGATGACGTCCGGGGAGCGGGCCCTGGTGGGGGAGGGCTGGGCGTGCAGGAGGGCCCCGTCCAGACCCTGGGGCCCATCCAGGGACAGAGGGACGCTAGGGGAGGACAGGGCCTGGGGAGGGGAGAAAGGGAGCCCACAAGGGAAAAAAGGACAGATAGATTGTCAGCTAGTGTCCTGGGAGACGGTGATGGAAGACCTCCACCAGGCAGGGTGTGTGTGTGTGTGTGTGTGTGTGTGTGTGTGTTACCTGCAGAATGGAGCTGGCCCTGGGGCTGCAGGTGGAGGCCGACAGGGTTAGGCTGCTGGTGCTGGTGTCCGCTCTGCTGGGGCTCTGGCTCAGCTCCTCGGGGGCCCTGTTCTCACACACACACACACACACACACACACACACACACACCACACACACCACACACGCAGAGGACGTCAGAGGACGCCCCTTCAGCGCCACACAACAACGTCTCTACTCCACTTCCTCTCCTAGCCCCCGCTCAACTCATGGAGCGCCTTCTCTGACCTGTGGGGGGCGTCGGCGTTGCTGCTGATGGCGCTGATGATGGTCAGACTGCTGGCACTGCTGCCTGGCGAGGCTGGCACCTGAAAGGGAGGACGCTCAGGTCAGAGGGCACCGCCGAGTGGAGGGGAACAGTACGGGGGCCATGCAAACACAGCCTTTGGGCTCAGGGCTTTTGGGTGAGCCAGGTCAGGGGTCATGCAAACACAGCCTTTGGGTCCAGGGCTTTTGGGTGAGCCAGGTCAGGGGTCATGCAAACACAGCCTTTCGGTCCAGGGCTTTTGGGTGAGCCAGGTCAGGGGTCAGGGGTCATGCAAACACAGCCTTTGGGTCCAGGGCTTTTGGGTGAGCCAGGTCAGGGGTCAGGGGTCATGCAAACACAGCCTTTGGGTCCAGGGCTTTTGGGTGAGCCAGGTCAGGGGTCAGGGGTCATGCAAACACAGCCTTTGGGCTCAGGGCTTTTGGGTGAACCAGGTCAGGGGTCATACCGAAGCGCTGGGCGTCATGAAAGCGTCGGGGGTCATGAGCTTGGGCATGGCTCCGCCGCCCGGGCTGGACAGGAAGTCGGCGGGCGCGGGCAGCGCGGGGATCAGGCGGAGGTCGCTCTGCGAGCCGTTCCGGGACTCCTTGTCGGAGCTCAGGGACTCCACGCTCATGTCCGTCAGGTGGTCAGAGAAGCCTGGAGAGGAGGGGAGACGTCAGCACCCGGCCGCCCCCTCGCCGCTGAGCGCCGCGGGAGCAGGAGCACTTACCGTAGGCGTCCTGGGGGTCGGGTGGGGGCAGGAACAGGGCCGCCGTAGAACTGGAGTGGGGCTGGAACCAGATCTGGACGTCCTGCAGAGACCTGAGGAACAGAGGAACGTTCAGCACCAGCGATGGACAGAACACCCCCCACCACCAACCACCCCCAGAGATGGACAGAACCCCCCCCCCCCAGGTTATGAGCCAAAGAGCAAAGCTACTGGAGGAGAACTGACTTGGTGTGGACACAGTAGAGCTTGATCTGGATGCCTGACTTGGACTCTGTGGGCCCCTGGTTCCCCTCTTAGAGACAGGAGACATGGAGGATGCATTAAGAACACAGTCAGGACAGGCATACAACATAGTGTGTGTGTGTGTGTGTGTGTGTGTGTGTGTGTATCATGTTAGCATGCACTTCCTCTCCTTAGTAGAACGAACATGTCTCTGTGTGTGTGTGTGTGTGTGTGTGTGTGTGTGTGTGTGTGTGTGTGCACCCCCGTACCAGTGGTCATGCTCTCACTCTCCTCCTCTGCGGGCAGCACCTCCGTGTGCCTCAGTTTGCAGTGGGACACCTCCTGGACCCCGAAGCTCAGCACGGGGTGTGTGAGGAGGAACTCCGACACCGCCGTGAAGCTGGCCCGGCCGTTCTCCTGGTCCTGGACCAGCTCCATCACGTACAACACCTGGAGCCCAGAGCAACAGCCAGGGACGAGGCTAGGTCACGTACCGTGAACAACACACACACTTTGACAGTGGGTCTAGCTTCTGCCTGGGTGGCAGAGAGAGGGGGGCAGTTCACTGACCTTCCTCTGGACGTCGGTGAGGATCAGGTAGGCGGCTGACAGGTCCAGGCTGGCCTTCAGGCTGGGCAGGACAGACGAGTTGAAGGGGTCTGGGGAGAACCTGGGGAAACACATTGTTAGAACTGGAGGGAGGGAGGGATTGAGCGAGAAAGAAAGAGAGCGAGAGAGAGAACACAAGAGGGCATGGTAGAAATGGAGGGGCAGATGAAGAGTTGTTTCACGAAAGGCTGGGTGATTTTAGGATTTGATCGATTCATTTGGGGCTCACATGATGTGTAAAAAGTCTCAGATCCAGACTATCGCGGTTCTAACGAGCCGCGCTGCACAATTGATCTAGGAACTTTAAGATCCAAAATAAATAAGCCAACGTACAGGGAATCCTCGTCTGCTGCATGCAGGAGAGTACATTGTAAAAATAAAATGAACTATATTTTTGTAATCTGTGCTGCTGAGCTTGTATCGCCCCTGCTATCAAACACCGGTGTGTATCTGGCTAAACCGCCCTCTCCAAGTTAGAAGCTAAATTGGGTCTAGCATGCGACGCAAGTGTCACAGTTGAAGTGCACAAGCATGCCTCTAGACAAGTTAATAACGCACATTTTTCATTTCATAAATATAGAAAATACATATTTTCTTAAATGTCTCGGTATTTTTAACTTTGTTTACAGAATACATAAGAAAAATCGAGATTATTAATCGAAACTCGTAGCTTCTTTTTTAGGCCACATCTGACAGCCCTAGTCTCACGTTAATATTTGGAAAGGGGCCTTGCACCCTATGCAGGGAACCATGGCGCTATAGGGCTGTCGCTGCAGAGGAAGAGGGGGGTGCTGTGACTTACCTGATGGTCTGTAGGCAGGTCCAAGACACTGTGCACCACATCTTCAACTCCTGGTTCTGGTCCGCTCCCGTGATCAGAAACCGCCAGAATGGAACGCTGAGGGAGGAAGGAGAGAGGGGTGACGTCATGCATCTCATATGGTGCTAAGGTCACGGACCAAACCAATAAACAAACTACAATAGGAAACAAATGATCCAAAATTCATATTTGAAGTGTGTGTGTATTAGAACAAAATCATGAGGTGTCTCAGCCTTAGCTGCCACAGAAGAGTTAAAACAGCCAATATATATGCAGTGTGTGTGTGTGTGTGTGTGTTGGAGAGGCTCACTCGGGATCCTGCTTCTTGTGGTTGTCACAGAACAGCAGGCAGGACAGTGGGTGACCACCATGGGGGAGCCACTCATGAAGACATCTGGTAGAAGAGATGGGGGGGTGACAGGGGTGGACAAGGGTGGTGACAGACAATACAACAAAAAATAAAAATAACTTCATCATTTAAAAAAATATGCTAAGAAAATTATACTTTTGCCAGAATAAAGATATTTGCATTGATATAAAAGTAGATAATAAAACACATAACTTTGTAAAAGAGAAATATCTAAAAAAGCTACCCATCTCCATATTTCTATCTAATATTGTAGGGCTGAACGATTCATGGATTTCAAATTGAAACTGCGATTTGAAACAATGTTATTAGCCAATGGGAAGGCTGCGATTAGGATGTCGCTTTGCAGCTTGTCTAACCCAGGGTTAAACCCTCAATGCTTTCACTAATGCATGCCGTCCTCGTGTGACAGTCAAACTCACCAATCAAAAGTGGCCTAAGATGACTACGTACACGCCCACCAACCACACGAACACAAAACCCAAGGGAAACTAGCGTTGCAAATTCAGCGTCTTTGTTGCTACATTTAGCAACTCTTCAGACCCTCAGTGACTTTTTTTTTTTTTTAAAACACATGACTGCTGCTCAGAGTAATCTCTCTCTCTCTCTCTCTCTCTCTCTCTCTCTCTCTCTCTCTCTCTCTCTCTCTCTCTCTCTCTCTCTCTCTCTCTCTCTCTCTCTCTCTCTCTCTCTCTCTCTCTCTCTCTCTCTCTCTCTCTCTCTCTCTCTCTCTCTCTCTCTCTCTCTCTCTCTCTCTATCTATCTCTCTCTCTCTCTCTCTCTCTCTCTCTCTCTCTCTCTCTCTCTCTCTCTCTCTCTCTCTCTCTCTCTCTCTCTCTCTCTCTCTCTCTCTCAGTGAGGGTTTCAGGCAGGAGATCGTTTACAGAGAGGGCCTATTGTTTTCTGATTGGAATCATTTCATTTTGTATTATTATTATTATTATATTTATTTAACTTATTTCTCACGTTGTGATAATTGGTCTATGTCCGATTGTTCTATGCCCATTTTGAAGAAATACATGTTGGAAGCGATTCATATCTTTCAGTTCTCATCCTTGCATTAGAATATAGTGCAGTTAATATATTGATGGTATCTTGTGGTAATGCTCATGTTTTAAATCTATTACACAGCGAATATTGACCTGAAGCTTTACTTGAAAAAAAGAAATAATAATATCGCAAACCAATTCAATATTTTCCCCGCATCGTTCAGCCCTATCATTGTACATGTAACTAGTTAGTGAGTGGTGAAAATACGATGTCTTAAATGAGCAAAGCCATCGGGGACATCTGGCCTTGGTGCAGCTTCTACACCTACAGGAGCAAAGACACATTTAACCAACGATCAAAGACCAAGGCAACACAGTGGTAGAAGTGGCATCCACGTTCACTTACTAAGTAGTCGACACAGGTCAATCCTCCAAGCACCCAGGCACCACATTGCTAAATAAACGTCCCCCTGATCCTTTGTACTGTAAAGCCTGGCTTAGAGCAGGAGTAACAGGAGTGAGCGGAGCGTCCCTAGTCTGGCAGTGGTTTCAAACAGACAAGACATCAATGACAGTAACATGACAAAGAAGAAGAGTGGAGACTGACTGATAGGGCGCTGACCTGGGCTGGTCCTGCGCCGGCCCCTCCATGTAGATCTGCCAGAACTTCACCACGCCGTCATGGCTGGCCGTGGCCAGCACCGTGCCGTCTGGCGAGAGGGCGCCCTCACTGACCCGCTACGTGTGTGTGTGTGTGTGTGTGTGTGTGTGTGTGTGTGTGTGTGTGTGTGTGTGTGTGGGGGACAAAAAGGAGACACGTTTTGAACCTGAAACGTATATTCACTGAGGGATCACAGCGGGCTAGCCTATCGCCGTGGGCCTTACCTCGGTGTGTCCCTTGATGGTGATGAGTCCGTCCTTCAGCTCGGACACGTCCACAGGCCAGCTGGTGTAGGTGGCCCTCAACACCTCCACGTCCCACACCTCCGCCTGGAGAGGAGAGGCAGCACAGGTTAGAGGAGCGGGCGGTGAGACCCAGGGCCACAACCAGCGGGCCAGCTCTGACTGGGGGATGGGTGGCGCGAGGGCGCCGCTGGGCCTACCCTGTCCTCGTGGAGCAGGGCCAGGGTCTGGCTGGCGTCCTCGGGGCTGTCGTCCTCCAGGATGTACGGACACCATATGAGGCGGCGGTGCGAGCTGAGGGGGGCGCCCTCGGAGCGGCGAACGTGGACCACCACCTGGTCACTGGAGGGGGGTGGGGGTTAGGGAGCAATAACATCCACGCAGCACAGAGTGACGAGTGGGGTCGGGAGAGAGGAAATGACTCTCTCTCCCACCCACCCCAGGTGGCCAAATCTAACTGCCCATCCAGGGGTGGTGTTAGGCATCTGGGTTATTTGTGGGGACAGGTGCATGCTGCCTGAAGGGCCTGTGACTTAGAGAGGATACAGTATCTTGCTGCTGGTGCAGGTGAGCTGCCAGACCACCAGGTTGCCGGCCTCGTCCACACAGCCCAGCAGAGCAGAGTCTAGGTGGGCGAAGGCCAGGTCGGTCACGGCCCCACTGAAGCCCTTCAGCAGGGAGCGCTCAGCCGAACCCAGGCTCAGCACCCGGATCATGGAACAGTTGTTCGCTCCTGGGGGAAAGGAGGGGGAGGGGGGGGGGGGGGGGGGGATTAAATAGATTATTGCAGTGGAAACTAAATGAAGTTATGTCTGGTGCTGGATCGCTGGAAAGCCAGGGACAGCTAGCAACATGGCCCAGTAGCATACGTTGGTTTTCTCCTCGTAAGGAGATAGCTAACAGGCATGGGTTTATCACACAAGCACACACACTTATGAAGAGCCGGTAAAGACTGGTGACATCAAGGGCTACGCGATTACTACATGACCGCAATCATTTAGGTAACCACAATCATTATTTCATAAGTCGTCATAACCACCTATGTAAAAGTTCATTTCAAGGAAATCTTAGAAATGCTGCAAGATAGATTTAATGCCATTTAGGCATGTATCCATAGGTTCATGTTTCTGCTGGTAATGTTTTGCAGTTGAGCACCACCACTGTAAAGTCTTTCAAAAAACACACCAAAGTAATACGTCTTTCTTGTAAAAACGTTAATAAAAAGAAGTCGACAACATTTTTTGTTTAGTTGTACATATTTCCTGGATGCGCTTAAGTTATTCCCTCGCTTCCTGCTCATACGAATGTAGCCTGTTGTGATAAGAGAGCCGCACAGATCTTCTGTGCCAAGACTCACTATTCGCCATGTGCGCTGAATTGCACTGTCAAAGCAGCGATGCGGAGGACAGTACATGACCAAAGGTTTTAGTTTCTGCGTTTTAACATCAGCATGAGCTAGCAGCATTTTGTCTAGTTGCTATTGATAAGAAAAATCTCATTTTTAAATGTAGTTATTTTTATGTTCAATAAATGCCTCTTCTTTACAAGGCACATTTGTCCATTATTACACTACTATTAGGCATATACTAAAAAAAAGTAACTTCTAATGAGCACGTGACAGCCCTAGCGAGATTGCACATTTACCCCTCCAACAGTAATGGTCTAGGTTCCCTTCCAGTGAGAGGTTGGGCCCTCCATTAGATGTTTGCCGTCTGTCCCTCACAGACCAGAGAGCAGCAACTTTATACTAGGCTAAACATCTAGAAGGCTTGTGCTGCCATACACTGGGCAAATCTGTAAACCAAACTGGGATAGAGGGCAGCGCTTTTGGACCGGTAGTGTCCGAGCACCATTTATTCGTCAGTTCATTTGATAATTATTTGTTTGATAAAGCCCTACCGCACATCTAAATTACAACCTCTACCTAGCAACGCTTGCCCTTATGATTATTATTTCTGGGAACAATGAAAAACAAACGCATGCTCCCCTGCGATTCATTTGAACTCTTATCCCAAATCGCCCACATTTTTCTCCGGGCTGTCTGGTCCCTAGCGCGGTGCCACAGGGCTAACGAGAAGCGCCCCGATAGGTGCTCCCTTGACCAATCCCTTTTGAGTTCGATGTTAGAGAGAGAGCATGTCTTGGAATGGAATGCGGCCGAGGGCCTTAGGAGCTGGTTTTCAGCCAACGGCCGTTAACACAGGGAAGCCCACGGAATCTCTGAGCGGAAAACATTTCAGTTATTGATACGCACGGCCAAATAAACTCCATATAGATCTGTGAAGCTGTGAAGTGTAGGCGGTATCATAGAGATGGAGTAGGGGGTAGGGGGACTGGGGGGATCAAGTTGCCTGCCTGAAAACAAGGACACGCTCATTTTTGGGCTGGACCAATGCCAAAAGAGGGGGAGCGTAATCGGTTACAGAAGAATGGGCTGTACCAATGCCAAAGCAAGCCTAGGGCTGTACCAATGCCAAAGCAAGCCTAGGGCTGTACCAATGCCAAAGCAAGCCTAGGGCTGTACCAATGCCAAAGCAAGCCTAGGGCTGTACCAAGGCCAAAGCAAGCCTAGGGCTGTACCAATGCCAAAGCAAGCCTAGGGCTGTACCAATGCCAAAGCAAGCCTGGGGCTGTACCAATGCCAAAGCAAGCCTAGGGCTGCACCAATGCCAAAGCAAGCCTAGGGCTGTACCAAGGCCAAAGCAAGCCTAGGGCTGTACCAATGCCAGCGGCAGAGCAAGTCTAGGGCTGCACCAATGCCAAGCCAGCCTTGTATCTACTATCAGGCTGAAACACAAACAACCAGTCCTTGACAACCACCTGGCAGTTGGCAGTGAAGACTTAAAATGACAGCCATTTATCAGAGTGCCGAGCAGGCCAGTTAGGGCGACAATATTTTATGTGGCAAATAGCCATTGTTGTGGTCATTTCAGAGGGCAGCTCCAAGGCTTGATCACATTTGGATGCAACAGCCAATGGTTCACACAATTTCCTGGACATGTTGATGAATCACGCCTAGCAGTTTGCAATAGTGGGGCATTGCAAAACCTACTGGGCCTCTCCATTCTAGCCAGCCTGGGACCGTCTCTCACCTCTGATGGCGTAGGCCAGGAAGGAGTTGGACACCGCAATCAGGTTGCCGTAGTAATACTTGTGTTCCCAGTCGTACTTGGCAACAGGCTGGATCTTCACCTGTGTAATAATGACAGAACAATCAGACTTCAAATTCTAGAGAATGGTCATGAATTACCATTGTAATTAGAATTGTGTGCACGAATCATGATTGTGTGCGCATTGCAACTCGTTCTCAAAAATGTGTTCCTAGTTGTTCCAGTCTCTCACCTTGTTGCTCCCGCGGGCTTTGCTGTCAATGCTGGAGTCTCGACTGGCCACGATCTCCACATTGTTGGACGTTATAGGGATGCAGGTGGAGCCATCATCACCTGAGAGACAGCTGAACCCCCCGCCCAAAAAAACAACGACAAAATGAAAATCAAACGCTCAGCAATATTAGAGCTTTTAAACACCCACACACAGCGGAAGGGTTTTCTAATCTTCAACGTATCCTTCATGTGGCAAAGAAAGTGGCATGAACACATTTTCTGCCAACTGATTGTACGCTCACGTCAAGGTTTCTGTGAAAACACATTCCTTCAAAAGAGCATTGGTTTTCTAATTTAAAAAAAGTATTAAATGCATGCCCCTTACATGACTTGACATTCCTGGGTCTCTGTGCTGGGGCGTGATGGCTCCATATTGGACCTGTCTCCTCCAAGTAGGCCAGCTGCTCCTAACAACCCGTTGAGGTCTCCATTCAAAGAGGGGTTTCGTTGATTGTCACCTGACGCTACGTCTAAAAAAAAAAAAAAGTATTATTACTGGAGTGATCGTCAAGTAGTTACTAGCAAAGCCTTATATTCGATTGTGGTTCAATAACTTGCATTACAAAGGTTAACAAAGTAATTTAAAAGTACACCGACGGACGTGTTAATTCTTTAAAGCCATAAAAAAATGTTACGTTACAGCTGTCTCGATACTAAATGAGATACTTATGAGAGCGAATCAAGTTTTCCTTAGAACCAGCAAACAAATGAATGCGCCATTTACACAACTGATCAACAGAAGGCATTTCACTTTAAATATTCCTTGGGTATAATTTGTATTATTGGACAAATAAACCTATGCAACTTTACGTGATACATTAAATAACTCGGGCCACCCAACTAGGAGTGTACTGCGACGTTAGACCAAATGAGAAGGTTTTGCGCAGTTTTTTGGAGGGCTTAGACTAATGCCTGGAAACATTAATAAACAAGGTGTGTCGATACAGCAACCAGGTAAAAAAAACACGTGCAAATCCTGCAAACCAGACCTGACATCCAAACATCAATGCCAACTATTAAATGAAACCACGTACTGTCGGCTAAGTATTAAAAATGTTTAGAGATTGGCAGCCTAACCCGTGTTAATCTCCAGGACGTAGACGCAGCCATTTTCGAGACTAGCCTTAGAGCACTACCATTCATTGTGTGAAGTTAACGTTAGCGAACTGAACAAACAATGCTAGTCCCTGCAAACGTCAGGTACGAGACCTATCCTAAGCTTATTGCCAGTAATGAGATACACCTGGCGTGTATGAAGAGGTTCACCATTTATGCATGCACGTTAAAGTAGTGGTTTGCTAATAAGCTAGCTAACGTTTACCAGTAGGTAGTAACGTCAGCCAACGCGGCCTAGCTAGCTACGCACACTTTTGGGGTTAGCTAGCTAACTAGCCACATTAGCCTATATTTTCATTCCCGGTAAACTTACCGGCGCTATTCCCTGGGCGGTCCAGCTTTAGAATATCTCGAAGATGCTGGGTTGCACCCTCAATATCTATGTTGGAATTGGAAGCCATATGTTTGGGGAAGGGGGAAACACGGTTAATAAATGGGAGAAGTTTTATTTTTTATTTCGTTCTGTCAAGTGATCACTCCGTTCACCCCAAACCAACCGTCCAAACTTCCGCTGTGTGCTCTGGGAATGATTCCCGTAACATCAGAATTGCAGTAACAGTGTATATGGTTCCCTCTTTTAACCCATGCTATTTTTGTTCTATAATCTCACAAGTCAGAATGAGCTAATAAGAAATTCATTAAGAAATAAATGTAATATATTTTCCACAACTGCAACTATTGAGAAGCTGCACATTCAATAACTATATGTAATATTTACTATATTACAATAGGTTACTAAATGATGTCAACAATGAATAACGCATCTAATCCAATGTTTTATTTTCCATTTGCACGGAGAAGATACATTTGAGTCTGTCAAGGCTTACCGTTCACATGCCTTAGAACAGGCCCGATGTGCTCTAGCAGACTGACAGCTGCTGCAAATTGAACAGATTAGAGGTCGTGACCCAAAATGGCTCAACCTGTTACAGTCCGAACCTAGACACTTTTGGGAATAAAAATACAGCCAAGCAAAGGGAAGAAACATTTGTGAGGGGAAACTTAACCATTTCAAAATAGTAAATCATGTAAATGTTCTTTGTTGGCCAGCATGAATGTCCAAGAGCTCTCAAATATACAGTAAACATTATTTTAAAATGCAAATTTCAAGAGAATGTGACAGTAAAATAATAGAGTGCTGGATGAATAGGTGGAACGGGCCGGCAGAGACAAAGAGGAACCAGAAACTTCATTTTTTAAGAAAAAGTCATGATTTTATTGAGTGTATTGTGGCTGTAGTGTTAATTTTGACTGTTGAGAGAGAGAGAGAGAGAGAGAAAATGGAGCGGGTGGGGAAATTCTGGTAGCACAGCTTGAATCTGTCCAGGATTCTTTGGATCCCTCCCTGCAAGAGCAAACCCTAACTTGGCAAAACACAAAAATCCGACTCTCTTAAAAGAAAGAACAATAAAATAATGAGTTGTATTATACACACTAAGGCATATTTACTTTACTTTTAACTTGGCAAAATACTAAAATCCAACCCTCTTAAAAGAAAGAACCATAAAATAATGAGTTGTATTATCCACACTAAGGCCAATTTAAAACATCACACAAGGGCTGTCTAGAGACAAGCAAATGAGTCTGACTGAATCTGAACATTAAGGGGTTAATTTAGAACCAGTCAAGTCAACAGCAATAGGAGGAGGAGAGTTGAGTAAAATATGTTTGAAGTAAAATAGTAGAGCTAAGTCCAGTTAAGTTAATAGTGTCAGCAAGCTGGTAATAGTGTCCTGGTCAGGCTGAAAGTGAAAAATGTATGGCATCTCCTAGCATCATGCGGAGCAGTGGAGTGGCAGACAGCGATTTTGATTGGTCAGCCGGCTCTCAGCCAAGGTACACGTCGCACTTCTATTGGTTTGGCAGCTGGAAACCCCCGCCCGCAAAGTCCTATGATTGACATCTAGAATCCGGTGTTTGTTTGTCTCAGTCAAACATGTGCGGATGATGTGGAGGTGGGGACGAGGCTGATCCTCCGTGGTCTCTCCTCACCCCCCCCCTTGCTCCCACTGGACCCCCACCCCAGCCCTGCCCACCATGAGGGGAGAGAGCCTTATCCAAAGTTATGCAGTGCCAGCCTAAACATATCGTTGGTGCACACCCAGGCATCGTTGATGTTCTTCAGGATGAAACTCTGGTGGAACCCCATGACGGGGTCTTCGTCAGCCTGCGGGGAGGGAGACAAGCAGACCGCCTCAGAACACCACCCAAGACCCTCACATGTTCATTGTGGTTTGGAAAATGGCTCATCCAGTAATGTTACCGTGTGCAACTTCCTTCACATGCACAAGACTACTCGCACAGATTGAAAGACTAGATGAAAAAAATGAGACATGGAAAGGGAACTCACTTTAAGTTGTCCTACTACCATACTCATGATGCAGCTATCTGGCGTGGGCTGATGGTCTTGTGCTGTTATACTGTGGGCTATCTTCTCAAACGGGAGACTCTGGTCGACCGCAAGGGAGGAACGAGAGTAAACAAAACCAGCCGTGAGGAGGAGGAGAGAAACAAGATATACCATCTCATTTTATCAAGGAAGAAGGGGACTTTTATACGATTTTGCTACACAGATCTGAACCTTATGTTTAAGGCTTCCATCAAAACCGTAACTCCCAGATCAAACTCACAGAAAGTTTGCTGACAATCTCCGCTTTCCCCTGGAATTGCTGTCCTTCCCACGTAAGGCATGATGCATCGATCTAGAGAGAGAGATTAAGATAAAATAATAAGAGGCATGATGCATCGATCTAGAGAGAGAGATTAAGACGGGCAGAGAGAAAGACAAGACAGAGA
>CM030190.1:12346127-12361127 GCA_017639675.1 Aplochiton taeniatus
CTTTTGTTTTTGTTTGTGTTTGTGTGTGTGTGTGTGTGTGTGTGTGTGTGTGTGTGTGTGGTACCTGCTTCAGGCTCTGTGTGTGTGTGTGTGTGTGTGTGTGTGTGTGTGTGTGTGTGTGGTACCTGCTTCAGGCTCTGTGTGTGTGTGTGTGTGTGTGTGTGTGTGTGTGTGTGGTACCTGCTTCAGGCTCTGTGTGTGTGTGTGTGTGTGTGTGTGTGTGTGTGTGTGTGTGTGTGTGTGTGTGTGTGTGTGTGTGTGTGGTACCTGCTTCAGGCTCTGTGTGTGTGTGTGTGTGTGTGTGTGTGTGTGTGTGTGTGTGTGTGGTACCTGCTTCAGGCTCTGTGTGTGTGTGTGCTCTAAGCTCTCCCAGTCTCGTCGGGGCACCACATCTCCGTATTCAGCGTGCAGCTGGTTGAGTTTCACCTGGGCCTTGGTCAGGTCCTCCCTGCACACCCTCAGGGCGATCTTCAACTTCACCGGGTCCTCACTCTCCACCTCTAACACAGCAGTCACAGAGAGAGGACACCCATCACACTGAAACAAAGGTCTGTCCTGGCTTTAAAGGTTGGACAGTTTACTTTTGCACGGAGCAAATTCCCGTTGCCAATTCTATATATTTGCATAGCCTTTTTTTTCTTCTTTTAATGTTATCCAACTAACTCAATATTTGTGTAAACAAAGTAGATACAAAAGCACAAAAATGTGTTGAACAAAAGAGGGCAGAAAGCATAGCTTATAAAAGATAGCCCTCCCTGGACACAGTGTCCCCTTCTGACTCTGGAGGGTAAAAAGGGATGGTTCATTTACATGGCGTTACATTGCAGTCAAATCTACGAAGGAGAACATCTAGTCTCACCAGGTTTGTCTTCTCCTGCCTCGTCCCCCTCCTCCTGGTGCTCGGACCCGTAGCTCAACCCGCTGACGTGAGCCACCAGCAGCTTGCGGGCGTCGCTCTCCTCGCGGTACTTGAGGTACTGGGCTGAGAGGTCCTCCTCCAGACGGGTCACCTGAGGTGGGGGGGGAGTGGGGAGAGGGTGAGGCCGGGGGCGTGCAGGAAGGAAGATCACCCAGGTAAACCCCAGCTCACTCAGAGAGACGCATAGAGGGTACAGAACTACAAAGTACTTTTTGGGGGTCTTTTAAGATATTTTTTTAGGTGTTTTTGCTTTATTTTTTTATAGACAGTTCAGTGGATCGTCAGGAAAGGTGGGGGGAGAGAGAGGGGATGACATGCAGCCTAGCGCCTGGGCCGAAATGTGTTAATGGTCCGCGCCTTCAACCCGATGAGCGCCCATATCTCTGTTGTTTTAAATGGCAGCAAATAGTGTTCACAAACGTTAAGCTGTGCTCTTTGGGAATCGGCAAATGTGTGAAGAAACTATGCTAGCACGCCCTAATTGTAACATTATAAGTAAAAGTAGACCCGGGTTGATGACATTCTTGTTTATAAAAGAGTTGCCCCAGATGTTTTCATTTGTCTACACTTTGTCTACAGGGCGGTGACCTGTGTCTGCAGGGCATTCTGGTGCTCTTTCATGGTATCGATGGTCTTCAGGAGGTTCTGACGGTCCAGCTTGAGGGCCTGGACCCCGGCCCTCTCCTCGCTGTGCAGGCCCAGGATCCGCATCTCGCACTGCTCCGACACCAGCACCAAGCGGGCCCGCAGAGGTTCCAACTCCCGGATCTGGTCCCGCAGATGGGCTGCAAAGATGAAGGTCAGGTTGAGTACAACGACGTGATGCTTGGTACACACTGATTCTAAAACAATCACTAGCTTAGCAGAAGAAAAATAATTATAAAGGAAGCATCCTAGATTACAACTAAACATGTAATACACAGCTTGCAGCCTTCATAAAATGTAGTGGGGATGGGAGTTCATTGAAAAACTGCGTGGTGAACAATCACACACCTAAGGAAATCTCATATTCATTCTTAATGGCTGAGAGGAGAGGCTTGTACGTCTTGAAGTCCTCTATGAAACAGTCAAAGACCTCGCGGTAGGCCTGCATGGAGAAGAAGGATGCGCTGAGTGTGATACTTGCAAAATGAGCAAGCATATGTAGGATTGATTTAGTCGAGAAAGCAGAGGGAATATTATGTACATACACATATACGATCTACACAAGGTGGAGAACACGTGTGCAAGGGCACACGTGTGTGTGTGTGTGTGTGTGTGTGTGTGTGTGTGTGTCTGTGACTGTCATGACTGCCTGTATTACCTGTAGCTTGTGCTCCTGTACATGCGGTATGTTTTGGTGGATGCCGTGCAGCTCTCTCTTCAGATAATTTTCCAAGTGCTCCAGAAAGCGGGGCTTCCCAACTGGTCCGCCAAACTCCTCACCACACCTACAGCACATTACTTAATACAACATAAGAAAACCAATTTGAAACTAAACTTAAGGCATTTGTCCCCTAGGTGGACAAGGCATACCCATGGTTCCGGTTCTCCCTCCGTACTGCTGTGCTCCTTTTGCTGTGCTGCTGCACCACCTGAGAGCTGACGTGGGCTGGCCAGGTGGACAAGTAGCCCGACGTCCAGCCTACCTGAAGGGCAAAGACAATGGCGCTTAAATCATTGCAAAAAGTAATCGGTAAAGACCAAACACAGAGAAGGTCCATTTCCACGTTGCAAATTGAGTCTTTTCTCTTTACCAGTGGTGGTTTAGCTAGATATTCTTTATCTTTGATTATTTTTTTACTTTTGGGATTGAAGCCCTGCATATCCTTGTTGTGACTCCAACATCTGTCATTTGAAGGTTAACATTTTCTTTGCGGATGATAGAGTCGTGATGGTCCGATAAAGGTCTGAAAGTCAGATGGAGACTAGGACAGTTACATTTAGCTAGCTAGTTAACATTCGTTAACATATTCGTGTTTATTACACTCCATAACCGTAAATAGTTAGCCATTTGTGTATTTGTCTGTGTCGCCTACTGTCAGTATTAACATAGCAGTGAAGCAAACTGTTAGTAACAGTGTTAGCTAGTCCCACTTGCCTTTGATTGTCTTGCAATGATAAAGGTGGCAATCTAAACTCTTTCTGTGTAGACATCTGAAATATATTTTCGGAACAATAATACCTAAATGTATGAATAATTTAATTAGATATACACATAATGTTTAACTTGATTGGCTGGTTGTTTGAGCAAACAAATACTTCACTCTTTTGGTTCACGCATTGTTATGTTTACAAACGTTCCCATGGTAACGAATGTCAGTAAAGGACCCAAGAAGGGCCTTTTATAGTAGCCCATTGTGTGCCAGTTGGATAATCTTGATTTGCAACTTTGAGTACACACTAAATTACACTGAATGCATTACAGCTTTTTTTTTATAGGTTTAATGAATAGATGTTTGAGATCATAGTTTGTTATGAGCTTTTTGTACTGAATCTATTATATTTGAAATGGCATTGAAGCAGTATAACTCACTATCAACCAACAATATTGTCATGAACTCTCCAAACAGGCAGGCGGATACATAGATATAAAGAACAGATATATTTGTATGGACTCATTGTCAAAAATATACTAATAGAACGCAATTAACTCTGGACCTTAGATGTTGTTGAGCTAAATAAAACAGAAGAAAACACTCACAAACTACATTTCCTAGCCTCCCTCGTATAGAATAATAACCCAAAGGGTGGGAGTGGGTGTTTTGTAGTCAATTCTGTGAATCGTACAAAGGGACAGTAATTTAATTCAACTACAGTACCCACACTTCAATGTAATTCTTACAGTAGACCGCTGCTGGTTATCCGGGGATATCACACCACTGCTATTTTCTCTCAGTCCACCTCACTCTCTCCACACTGCCAACGGGTTGACAGAGCTTAAGAAGACAAAAACAAACAATTAAAGAAGACATCTCCCAGCGAAAATGGCAGAGCTTGGAGCGGGGAGCCTGCTGTTAGGGGATCCTGCTTTTAATTACCAGGAGCACGAACTAACTGAGCGATTGAAGAGGCTTTACCCGGCCGTGAACGAGGAAGAGACCCCTTTACCTCGATCCTGGAGCCCCAAGGATAAATACAGTTACATCGGGCTTTCACAGAACAATTTGCGGGTCCACTATAAAGGTAGCAAAGTAGCTTTGCCTGACATATCACAATAAATATATACACAAGGTCTTGAGCTGAGATCTGTCACTGGTTGCGCAGATCACACAAGCTCCACGACTGTAACTGTACGCGATTATGTGTGTGCAATCTCTTGGCAAATCTAGTTTGAGCTGCTTCTCCGTCCCTCTTGCTTTGTTTCACAGAAGAGGGAAACAGAATGTCCAAATGGTTGACAGTAAACTCGTTTAACATGATGACAGTAAAGAAGCACATCCGCTTATCTTAACCTTCAACACAACGGCCTTCTTTTGTTTGTTTACCATTTTCATTTTTTCAATAATTTGTCCGTGGTGTTTGTAAAGGGATTAGCGTCAAAACGTCATGCTACGGTTTCATAGTTGTTTAGTAACGTTTTATTGCGAGCTAGCAGCAGCCATGCATAGCAAACGACGCATAGCTGCAACAACTAGTCTGCCAGCTTAGTTAGCAGTATGTAGCTACCCAACAAGCTAACTAATGACAGCCAAATTGAAGAACGTAAGCAAGCTAACGTTAGCTTGTCTAGAACAGCAGCGAAAAAGCAACACCCGTTATGCGTTTGTTACAAATTCCCATAGACTTGTTTTTTGTTTTTTTTTAAACGGTGGCCCTTCAAATCGTTCTTTTTTTTTTAAAACTAATATATTAATATTATGCTAGTGTCACTTAAACAACGTAAAAATATCTTCATATCACAACCGGTTGCCATCATTTTCAGATTTAGATTTATATTTTGTGAACATACGCAAAACAGGACAAAATATGTTGCATAGCATTTTATTTGCTGCATAAGCTCAATGACAGTATTCTAGAAACCTGTTCCAGAATTTCTAAATCATTACCCCCACCCGGACTAGATTCGGATTCCATCGAGATCTGTATGTACTCTGCAGAACAACAGCACTTTGGCTTTTCAATGTCTGCCATGTCTAACCTCCAACTGGCAGTTAGTACAGCTGCATCAAGGGAGGAGGCCTAGTCGCTTTATTATGCCAAATGATGTACAAATACATCAACGGTCAATCAAACAAGTTGTTGTTCTGCAAAGGGTTTATACAATGTCCAAATGCCTATGTCACATCTGAAACGGCAATTAGTTAATCCGATCGGCCAGCAAGCCCCTACATCAAAACAAGCTTTTCTTGACAGCTGGAAGGTCCTGTGTTGTGCATGTACATCTGTGATTTCAGTCAGGCGGGACGTTAGGGCAGCCATCGAGTTGATATCCGAACGTAGACCAGCAAACAATGTGTGTTTGCGACTGTGTGTGTTTGTGTGAGAGACGTGAGGTGTGTAACGTGTGTGTGTATATGAATGACTCATTCGCAATCTTCTCTCTCTCTCTCTCTCTCTCTCTCTCTCTCTCTCTCTCTCTCTCTCTCTCTCTCTCTCTCTCTCTCTCTCTCTCTCTCTCTCTCTCTCTCTCTCTCTCTCTTTCTTTCTCTCTTTCTTTCTCTCTCTCTCTCTCTTGTGTGACTTAAAAGCATAAAGCTTTAGAATCCGTAGAATCGTCACAGAAATCCTGGATGTCTAGCCTATAGTGTGCTGGCTGTGTGGCCACCGGGATAATGCCGCTGGAATATGCAGCAAATGATTCTCGGTTGTGTAACTCCTTCTGAGGGGATTTGGCCACATCGGAGGGCTGGGTAGTTATGACTGACGGGCCTATATCTATTTCCGGTCTTGGTGGACTCATCTCTTAGGCCTGCTCGATCGAGCCTGCATGGCAGATTCTATTGTGGTGCATAATTGATTATCTCCCAGTTGTAATGAAAAGTGGTTTGTGAGGCTATTGTATTAGATTATCTGTGTTGGATTCAGATTCATTATTACAAGGTTGTGTGACACTAAATCTATTTGGAGTTGCATGCGCCCACGTGAACCAGAAGCTGAAGATCAGGCTTAGTGTATTTTAACGTGTCATTAATTTCCGTTAACTGTTGTCTCTTTGCCAAATGATGTGTCAATAGAACTTGATTTGCGGGTGGTTATTTGCATGCAGTTGGGTTGACATACAATGCGTTATTGGATACAGTATAAATATATCATCTAGCCAATATGTGTTTAGGTTTTGTTATAATGCTTTTGTTATTCTTGACTGACAATTTAGGAGAGTGGATTACCTTGCCGTGTTTGTATGCCGTGGGCTGGGCTACATCTCTGTCAATGATCGATTTGATCAATACATACTGTATGCTGGTGCAGAAAACGGTTATCTAATGCTAGATACCAGATTCATTGATTGATTGATAGTGTGGATAAGGCTTTTTGTGTTTTGAAAATATACATTTTTTTCTCCTGCTGATGCTCTCATTCAGGATTCTATAAATGAAATAGATACTCTCAAATATGCTAATATACTGTATATTTTGAGTCAGGTCTTGTTGAGATGTTTGGCTGGAGGCTAGTTTGAGACATGAAGTATGTGAAGCAAAGTTCTGCCAGACTTTTGTTTTTTAATCAGATGCCATTCTTGTGATGCTTATAGACAAACACATATACTGGTCCTTTAGAGTTTATTTAATTCAATGATTTCTATTGTCATTAACTCAATATACAGGCACATACCATAAAAGAGGGATTCAATTAAATTAGTGTAATCCATGGTATTATCTTTGTAGACATTTTATTTGTCCACAGAGTGAACTCTTCCCATCGTAATTACAGTTGGGATTGTCCCTGGTCAGTTGGAGTTCCTGTATTTCAGACCAACCTTCCTAATTGCAAATTCCCATTCCCATCCCGTGCTAATCTCTGGTGATAATGCCCCTGTGATTGGATTCCATTAGACTGTTTATCTGTTTATGTAGTGCCAGATACTCGGATAACCCCAACAGTAATGGCCAAACAAGAGTAGATCAGACACAGCCCTTATCTGGTAGGGGAGGGATACAGCCATGACCACTGTCAGACAAAGAGCCCGGAGGTCAGAGGTCACTGCCTCCCCGGAGTCGGGGGGTCAACGCTGCGGCCATAAAGAGCTAAACGGTGAACGGGAGTCCAAAGTTCAGGCGGGGTGACCTTTGACCTGCCCATCGAGTCAGAGGGTACCTCTCTCTCTGGCAGGCTAGAGGTCTGGCTAAGTTGCTCTACTGTGAGCCGGCCTGAGCCGGCCTGGCCCAGCCTGGGACGATCTGGTAGGTACCCCCTTTTTTTTTTTTAAACGAGGGCAGAGTAGTCGAACTCAATGTTCAAGGTGGATCTCAAACAGCCTGATTAGTTCGAGGAGTGGAGATGACATCGGGCTGGGTCAAGTCAAGCCAAAGTTATTGTCCCACTTGGGGAAATTTGGTTGCAGCCAGGTATGTGTAAGACACCTCCAATCCATAATACAGCACCAACGGCAGCATCACAGACAGAACACATAGACAACAATACAATACAGTTCAACGCAAGCTCACTACATCTGAAGACGAGACAAAGAAAAGAGTTCCGGCGATATGCCCCTGGTGGTGGGCCTGGGTTTCAGCCGGTTCTCCGTCTGTGTGCCGGGTTGGCAGAGTTGGCTGGCACTGGCACTGGCACTGGCACTGGCACTGGCACTGGCACTGGCACTGCCCTCCTCCCTCATTTCCCGTGGCAGTATTCCGATTTCCTCTCTGATGAATCGTTCTTCTATTCTTCTTCTGTGGTGGAACAGGAAGGTTTTTTTTTTATTTAGTTTTGTCACTTAAAAAGAGTGGGGGTCAAGTCTATCTAATGCAGATATTGGTTTTGTTTTTTCCTAAATCGCTACAAAATACTGCAACCTATTTCTAGAATCTTGGTGTAGGTCCCCAGTGGCCCTGTATGCGAGATGAAGCCCTAAAGATCATGACTTTCCGGTATTTCAGGGTTACCTGCCTATAGGACGCCATGCTTTGTCATCTTTGCGTAGCTGTTGTTTGAGTTATTAGGGCACACACCACCCCTCTCTCTCTCTCTGTGTGTGTGTGTGTGTGTGTGTGTTTGAGTGTTTATTTGAGTGTTTGTGTGTGTGTGTGGGGTGGGGGTGGGGGGGTGGGGGGGGACGAGACAGAGGGAGAGATTGACGTAGTCAGCCTGGGGACAGTGGTGTGCTTAGGTGGTAGTTGGGGGTATTTATAGACGGGGCAGTAGTGTGTCACTATGTGTGTGAAGAACACTAAGCCAGGGCTTATGGGTTGATAATACCTGCCGGTTAGAATTTAGATGGGGCCTAATGTCTGTGCGAGTAGATCGGGCTAGGTTATATAGAGGTGTGTGTGTGTGTGTGTGTGTGTGTGTGTGTGTGTGTGTGTGTGTTGTATCTCTGTCTGGCCATGGAGGGCCCTGCTGCTGCTGGTCTGCTGAGGTTTGGTTTCAGAAAGAGGAGCTCCTATAAATAGGCTGGATGGATGTTACTGCAGTGATCAGATGGAAGGGAACACACACACACACACACACTTCACACACTCTACTCAGAGTGGCACTAGCCATTGTAATTAAGGTGGGGGATGAAGGAACATGGTTCGCCCAGGGGCCTGTTGTGGTCCTCCTAAATGTTAGCAAGTGTGTGAGCATAGTGGCATAACTGTGTGCGTGTGCGTGTGGGTGTGTGTGACACCACTCAGAGACATAGCCCATATCCTGTCGACGTATAGCTGCTGTCTCTGCCCATAGAGTTTCAATTTTCTGTGTTATCAGCTGGCCGGGGTAGGGTTAGGGTTACGACACACGCGTGCACACTTATCCGGACAGCTCTACCGTGACCTGGTTCTCAGGGCTTATGATGTAGCTCTCATACACAAGCAGGTGTGTAACCGTGGCAACGGTGCTCTAATATGTTTTTGGGGGAAGTACAGCATATTAATAATAAGAAGAACGGTAAAAAACTTTATGAAAGTCATAGCCTACATAAAATGCATGGGAGTAAGTGGTAAAGGTGGACGTGTATTTAATCTTTGTGACCCTGTGTCCATCTTCAGCAATACACACACACACAAACACACACACACGACCAATCCAATCAAGGTGATCTAATCGCCATCTTTACTATTAGATCATATCCCGAGCAAAATGCTCCAGGTGTTCATTCGAACATAAGCGCGTGAATCTGGTACTAGGTTCAATATTACCCCACGTGATTGTTTTGCTGCTAACCTAGTCCTCGTCTTGTCATGTCCGGGGCTAGTAGTGCGCTGTCCACTCCTGTGTGTTCCATACCAAAATGGAGTCCGCGTATTCTACTCCAATGCGTTCTCATTAATACCCCAAGTCACTCCCCTAGTAGAAGGTTTGCCGTGTTAGCCAGACAGAACAGAAACACAGACGGCGTCTCATTTCTGTTTCACCGCGTATTAAATATGAAATGGAAACTACGACCAGCCGGCGTCCTCTATCTATTGGTCGTGCCTGTTTCTCTCTCTCTCTCTGTTCTTCTTGCCCGAGACAAGTCTCCCTTTCTGTGTCGGTCAGGGTACGTCCCAGGAGCGTTCAAATGGAAAGCATGTGCAGTGCGTGGTGCGGATACCGCGGCTGCTAGCAAGCGTACGTTTAGCCGCGCCGCGGTCCATTCCCAAAGGTCACGGTCTCCCTAGAAACAGACGTTTCTAGAACGGACGTGCCCCCACACCCCGCCCCCATCCCCCCAGCGTCCGGTGTACTTTGGAGTTTGACGGGCAGCGTTCTTTCGCGGGGTTGGACATTTAGGTTAGGGGGGGCTGGGGGGGCAATCCTTAACTGACCGTTGTGTGCTCTTTCGCAGGCCATGGCAAGAACCACAAGGACGCGGCATCAGTGCGCGCCACCCACCCCATACCGGCCGCCTGCGGCATCTACTACTTCGAGGTGAAGATCGTCAGCAAAGGACGTGATGGGTGAGTGTGTTAACGCGCTCAACAGCTGAACCGGCCCACGGCAGGGCCGCCTCCTCAAGGCCCGCGGCCGGGCTGTGAATAATTCATCCCCGCCACCCTCTGCTAAAGCCTCCCGGCCCAGCCTGTATCGGCTCCAAAACCAACAATAGGAGCCCGCGGGAAGGGAGGCGTCCATTTTGGATGTGGTAGGACTGGACGTCAAGCAGGCCAGCGGCGGACCCCCGTGGAGGCGTCTGCCCGGTGACCTCACTGTTGACCCCTGGCCCACTACCCGATGACGAGGAGAGAGATTTCTTTGTTTTAGTGATTAGTCATCTCTTTGTCCCAAGTCGGCATTCAAAAGACTAAATCGTTCATTGGCTTGACATTCCCCCCCAGGACCTATTCTCTGCATTGGAGTACAGCTGATTATCTGAAGCCATAGCCTTAAAGTAACTGAGTGATTATACTATAACTCCGTTTCCCAGAATGCCCTGGGGCCCAGAGTGTACAGGTACAGCATGTTCCCCATGGTTGTCATGAGGCTTGAGTGACGGTTTGGTTGGTTTTACTGCCTGGGATTGACAGTGGCCGCTGTTCATGCTAATGCTAATGTTTGTTTGTTTGTTTGTTTGTTTGTGTACAGGTACATGGGGATTGGCTTGTCGGCCCAGGGGGTCAACATGAACAGGCTGCCTGGTGAGTAACAGCTCTGGAGCGAGAGTGTAGATCATGTTGCTAGGGAAGACTAGTGGGAGGTAGAAGACCAAGCATGGGTAGGGAAAGATTAATGTAAAGCCGAGTGTCGCCAAAGGTTAAAGGGTAAAGGTTAAAGGTGGGAATTAGCTTTTGAACGTTGGGGCTCAGGGAGCAGGGACAGCATGTCACTGCTTTACGGAACATGCCTGGGCACGTCCTCGCACAGTCATCGACCAAGAGAGGGGACATTTGGAACATGCTATTCAACAGGCATCGCCTTCACACACACACACACACACACACACACACACACACCTGCGAGGCTCCGATTTGACAGGAAACTGGATGTGGATTTATGGCAGACAATGCGTTGTTGATCCATACAGGGTAGTGTATACACTGAGTTATTATCCTGGACCGGGCTTTGTTTTCTTTAGAGGCTCCTGAGCAAAGGGCTTTCTGTGCTAGCGGATTCTTTCTCTCTGCCTCTCTCTAATCTGCCTCTCTCTCTTTCTGTGTGTGTTTCCTTTTCTCTCTCTTTCTGCCTCTGTCTCCTTTTTTTTCTCTCTGTTTCTCTCTCTGTTTCTCTTTCTGTGTCTCTCTTTCCATTTCTCTCTTTCCATTTCTCTCTCTCTCTCTCTCTCTCTCTCTCTCTCTCTCTCTCTCTCTCTCTCTTTCTCTCTCTCTCTCTCTTTTTCTGTGTCTCTCTCGTTCCTTTTCTCTCTCTCTCTCTCTCTCTCTCTCTCTCTCTCTCAATCTCTCTCTCTCTCTCTCTCCCCCTCTCTCTCTCTCTCGCTTCCTGGTGCTCACACACTGACACACCAGTTGGAGGTGTGCTAGTGGTTGAGGTGACTCAGAGGGGGGGGGGGGGGGGGCATAATACAGACCAGGGGCCTGGCTAACCCACCCACCCCCAGCCAATCCAGGCTGTCCCTTCAGCCTGCCCTGACCCATAGAAGCCACTAGGTACACCATTTGAGTCGTGGATGAGTCTGGCTGATTCTGCTGACAGTCCCACAGAGAGAAGGGCTGTGTGAGTGTGAGTGTGAGTGTGAGTGTGAGTGTGAGTGTGAGTGTGAGTGTGAGTGTGAGTGTGAGTGTGAGTGTGAGTGTGAGTGTGAGTGTGAGTGTGAGTGTGTGTTGCGGGGGGGGGGGGGGGGGGGGGGGGGGGGGGGGGGGGGGGGGGGGTGCTAGCAGCTAGATTGAGCTCTACAAATTCACACATACCGTTATTAACATTAGCTTTAGTTGATAGGATTCCAGTTCATCTGGTCCATAGCACCCAGATTACTTTTGATTGCATTGTGTGTGTGTGTGTGTGTGTGTGTGTGCGTGCGTGAGTGTGTGGGATGGCCGCCGACCTCTGATCCACAGTGTGGAGGCATGCCCATTTCATTATCATGGAGGAAGAGTGAGCCTGGCTCTACAGGCTGGATCTCTATCAACAGATTATTCTAATACCTCGCTACTCTCTACACACAGACACACACACACACACACAGATATGTATACACCTAGAATAACCGACATTGTGCTACACACACGCTCGGTATTAAGTGGTTGACTGCCTGGCTGACTGACTGACAGCATCCCCAGTCCCCCTTAGATCATATTATAGGACCTCAGATTAGGACGCTTTAGGACCAGGCACGTCTTGTTCGCAAGTGTTTGTAGTCAAAGCGTCATCTTCAAACGACACTTCCCATGTGGTCTCTACATCTAGAACAGGTTGCCGTTGTTTTAGCACAGTGCCGTGTGTGTGTGAGGGTGGCAGGAGATTTAGGGAAGGCTTGATATATGTGCAGGGGGCCGCCAGGCGTCTGAAAGCACCTGCCCGACCTGCATTCTCTGGAGGAGGTTTGACAGAGGATAACAAGCCCTGTTTACTCCAGCTATTCTCAATGTGCGTTGTTTACGTCAAATGATGGGGGTAGGACATTTTGTTGAGCCAACCCAAACCCACGAGAGGCTGACCACTGGCTACATGCGTAACCGGAGATGTCTCCCTTTCTCCGCTTTGTGAAACTGTCTCTCTTTCGCTCTCCTTTCTTTCTGTTTTTCTTTCTTTTTTTCCGTCTGCTCACTCCCGGCCTCCCTTTGCTTTTCTGCTTCCCTGCCTGCCACTCCTTGTGTGTCTCTGTTTGTACGTCTCTCCTCACCTACTCTCAATGTACTAGAGGACAGTGACTCACTCCCCCCCCCCCACACCACACACACACTCCTACTCGTAAACACCTGCCACCCGGTGGACACTCAGGGTATCAGCTACTCTCTTTCAGCTGTGTCAGTCTGCAGTTATACATTTCTTTTATATGTAGCGTTTTGGGTCACCTGTCTGTCATGGTATTTAGGTTCAAGGTGACGAATGTAAATTGTACAGGTATTTCCAGTCAAGCCGAAAATAGTTGTTATTATTTACACCTGTGTTTTGTCTAATGTTCTATAATAGTTTGTGTTTAAATTGAACACATTACCTATTATAGAACATTAATTTAATGTTGTATAATGGTTTGTGTTTAATTTAATGTTGTATAATAGCTTATGTGTTTAATGTAATGTTGTATAATAGCTTATGTGTTTAAGTTAATGTTGTATAATAGTTTGTGTTTAATTTAATGTTGTATAATAGCGAATGTGTTTAATTTAATGTTGTATAATAGTTTGTGTTTAATTGAATGTTGTATAATAGTTTGTGTTTAATTTAATGTTGTATAATAGCTTATGTGTTTAATATAATGTTGTATAATAGTTTGTTTAATATAATGTTTAATAATAGTTTGTGTTTAATTGAATGTTCTATAATAGCTTATGTGTTTAATTTAATGTTGTATAACAGTTTCCCTTTGTTCCACCCTAGGATGGGACAAACATTCGTATGGTTACCACGGAGACGACGGCCACTCCTTCTGCTCTTCGGGCACCGGCCAACCGTACGGGCCCACCTTCACCACGGGCGACGTGATTGGCTGCTGCGTCAACCTCATCAACAACACCTGCTTCTACACCAAGAACGGCATCAGTCTAGGCGTGGCCTTCACAGACCTCCCTGTAAGATGGCTACATCTCCCAGAAAAGCTGTTTCAAAGAGGAGGGTTTTATTTATTTAGAACTGGACTAAAGATACAGGATTTTTGATAGTGAGGCCATAACCTTATAAGCAGGAGTCGTTTTTTCTCAATTCCAATGACTTGAGTTGGCCCACAGCCAGACACTGATAACCCTGATATTGGAATGTTTCTTTAATGCTCCCCCCCCCCCCAGCCTAACCTCTACCCCACGGTGGGGCTCCAGACCCCTGGCGAGATCGTAGACGCCAACTTCGGCCAGCAGCCGTTTGTCTTCGACATCGAGGATTACATGAGCGAGTGGCGGGCCAAGATCCACGGCATGATAGCCCGCTTCCCCATTGGAGAGAGGCTGGGGGAGTGGCAGGCTGTCCTTCAGAAGTAGGACACACACACACACACACACACGCACACAAGGTTATATTGTTCCGTGGAACAATGGACAGCTGGTCTCCAGAGTGACCCTGGAGTCGTGACTAAACCCTGTCCCACGTCCATCTCTCCCTCTGGGTGTCCACAGCATGGTGTCCAGCTACCTGGTGCATCATGGGTACTGCGCCACAGCCACGGCCTTCGCACGGGCCACCGAGACCCTAATCCAGGAAGACCAGAGCTCTATAAAGAACCGGCAGAGTGAGAGACACACACACACACACACACACACACACACACCCTCACCCTCAGACCTTGTCATGCTCTTTGCTGGACATTCAAACCTGGGGCTGGCCCAGTATGAGCACTTTGGGCTACCGAACGTCTGCCCCTCGGCCAATAGGATTTTGTCTCGAGTGTTAACCTACTTTTTTCCACCCAATAGGAATACAGAAGCTAGTGTTGGCTGGTCGAGTGGGCGAGGCCATTGAAGCCACTCAGCAGCTCTACCCTACCCTGCTAGAACACAACCCCAACCTACTCTTCATGTTGAAGTAAGAGCAACACAACCACTAACCCTAACCCTAACCCTACCCTGCTAGAACACAACCCCAACCTACTCTTCATGTTGAAGTAAGAGCAACACAACCACTAACCCTAACCCTAACCCTACCCTGCTAGAACACAACCCCAACCTACTCTTCATGTTGAAGTAAGAGCAACACAACCACTAACCCTAACCCTACCCTGCTAGAACACAACCCCAACCTACTCTTCATGTTGAAGTAAGAGCAACACAACCACTAACCCTAACCCTAACCCTACCCTGTTAGGACACAACCCCAACCTACTCTTCATGTTGAAGTAAGAGCAACACAACCACTAACCCTAACCCTAACCCTACCCTGCTAGAACACAACCCCAACCCACTCTTCATGTTGAAGTAAGAGCAACACAACCACTA
>CM030190.1:12366127-12381127 GCA_017639675.1 Aplochiton taeniatus
ATCCTGCAGCCTGATGACAACAGCCTGGGCAACGGAGTCACAGGTGCTCTACACACACACACACACACACACACACACACACACAGGGGCTGTGGAGAGCAGGAGTTAATTGGCTTCCAACTCCCTGGGTTTAAGGAGGGCTGACTATTCTAAACTTTTTTGTATGTGTGTACAGAGGCTTTCTTCTCCTTGCTGATTAAACAGCCATTCTAAATGTCATCGGCACTTTGTCATTTGAACTGCTGGAGCCAGAGCTCCTTCACCAATCAGGGACCTATTGTGTGTACCCCCACGCAGTCTGTGTGCCCCCCCCCCCCCCCCCCCCTCCCCCATTAAAGCTCTGTCTGTGTGCCCCCCCCCCCATTAAAGCTCAGTCTGTGTGCCCCCTGCACCCCCCTTAAAGCTAAGTCTTTGTCTGTGTGCCCCCTGCCCCCCCCTTAAAGCTAAGTCTTAGCCTGTGTGCCCCTCCCTTAAAGCTAAGTCTTAGTCTCTGTGCCCCCCCTTAAAGCTAAGTCTTAGCCTGTGTGATACCCCCTTAAAGCTAAGTCTTAGTCTGTGCGCCCCCCCTTAAAGCTAAGTCTTAGTCTGTGTTCCCCCTCTTAAAGCTAAGTCTTAGTCTGTGTGTCCCCCCTCCCCTCTTAAAGCTAAGTCTTAGTCTCTGTGCCCCCCCTTAAAGCTAAGTCTTAGTCTCTGTGCCCCCCCCCTTAAAGCTAAGTCTTAGTCTGTGTGCCCCCCCCCCTCTCTTAAAGCTAAGTCTTAGTCTGTGTGCCCCCCCCCCCCCCCTTAAAGCTAAGTCTTAGTCTCTGTGCCCCCCCCCTTAAAGCTAAGTCTTAGTCTCTGTGCCCCCCCCCCTTAAAGCTAAGTCTTAGTCTCTGTGCCCCCCCCCTTAAAGCTAAGTCTTAGTCTGTGTGCCCCCCCCCCCCTCTCTCTTAAAGCTAAGTCTTAGTCTGTGTGCCCCCCCCCCACTTAAAGCTAAGTCTTAGTCTCTGTGCCCCCCCCCCTCTTAAAGCTAAGTCTTAGTCTCTGTGCCCCCCCCTTAAAGCTTAGTCTTAGTCTCTGTGCCCCCCCCCTCTCTTAAAGCTAAGTCTTAGTCTCCGTGCCCCCCCCCCCCTCTTAAAGCTAAGTCTTAGTCTCTGTGCCCCCCCCCTCTCTTAAAGCTAAGTCTTAGTCTCTGTGCCCCCCCCTTAAAGCTTAGTCTTAGTCTCTGTGCCCCCCCCCCTCTCTTAAAGCTAAGTCTTAGTCTCCGTGCCCCCCCCCCCCCTCTTAAAGCTAAGTCTTATTCTCCGTGCCCCCCCCCCCTCTTAAAGCTAAGTCTTAGTCTCTGTGCCCCCCCCCTCTCTTAAAGCTAAGTCTTAGTCTCCGTGCCCCCCCCCCCTCTTAAAGCTAAGTCTTAGTCTTTGTGCCCCCCCCCCCCTCTTAAAGCTAAGCGGCGTGTGTTCTCCCTCAGACGAGGGCGGCAGCAGACAGCTGTGCGGTGGGAACCAGGCCGCCACTGAGCGGATGATCCAGTTTGGCCGCGAGCTGCAGGCCCTCAACGAGCAGCTCTGCCGCCAGTACGGCAAGAACGCCATGCACAAGAAGATGTTACAGGTACGTGCTCCTCGGCCTAGAACGCCATGCACAAGAAGATGTTACAGGTACGTGCTCCTCGGCCTAGAACGCCATGCACAAGAAGATGTTACAGGTACGTGCTCCTCGGCCTAGAACGCCATGCACAAGAAGATGTTACAGGTACGTGCTCCTCGGCCTAGAACGCCATGCACAAGAAGATGTTACAGGTACGTGCTCCTCGGCCTAGAACGCCATGCACAAGAAGATGTTACAGGTACGTGCTCCTCGGCCTAGAACGCCATGCACAAGAAGATGTTACAGGTACGTGCTCCTCGGCCTAGAACGCCATGCACAAGAAGATGTTACAGGTACGTGCTCCTCGGCCTAGAACGCCATGCACAAGAAGATGTTACAGGTACGTGCTCCTCGGCCTAGAACGCCATGCACAAGAAGATGTTACAGGTACGTGCTCCTCGGCCTAGAACGCCATGCACAAGAAGATGTTACAGGTACGTGCTCCTCGGCCTAGAACGCCATGCACAAGAAGATGTTACAGGTACGTGCTCCGCGGCCGAAATAGCATATTCATTTTTGATCTCTTATTAAACGTGTGATACCAATCCATTCCGCGTGTTCCCCCGCTCGGCCTCCAGGACGCGTTCAGCCTGCTCGCCTACTCCGACCCGTGGAACTGTCCGGTGGGCCAGCAGCTGGACCCCATGCAGAGAGAGGCGCTCTGCTCAGCACTGAACAGCGCCATCCTGGGTAACGCACGCAAACATGCAAAGACACACACACTCAAACAGACCCGCACACACACACGCGCTGTGCCGGCTGTTTATTGATTTTCTGGTGCCAAAGTTGTGGACATTTCCCTCACAGTTCATTCCGACAGGCCCTCTCAGAAATAGTTTGGTGCTTCTTGACTCACCATTTATCTCTAGTCTCTGCACTACCGTGGCAATGTGGATGTAATGTGTGTGTGTGTGTGTGTGTGTGTGTGTGTGTGTGTGTGTGTGTGTGTTCTGAATCGTCCAGAGTCCCAGAACCTGCCCAAGCAGCCCCCCCTGATGCTGGCCCTGGGTCAGGCCACAGAGTGTGTTCAGCTCATGGCCCGCGTCCGCTCCGGCTCCTGTTCCTTCGCTAGAGTAGACAACTTCTTGCACTAGCCCCAGTCCAGGTAAGGAATCATACACACACACACACACACACACACACACACACACACACACACACACACACGCACACAGAAACTCTGCGTGTGCTTCCTGAACCGAGCCATGTCCTTCTCTCCCCAGGTAAATGTTTAGCAGCGCTGGGGAAGCGCGCCCATCGGGCTGTTTCCTTGGTGACGGAGGAGGGCGAGCATGCGTGTGATTGGTGCGTTTGACTGTCCGTCAGACTAAGCCAACAGACGGAGGGAGATGCGCAGAGAACGGAAGAAAGCTTCCTTTTAATTTAGTATTATCAAATCCAGAACCGTGTGACACTATTTAAAGATAATGAATTCTTCTTCTGTTTATCTAGTCATTTGCTAGTTTTTATTTTATCATTTTTTGGGGGGGGTGGGGGGGTCAGTTTGTTGTGCTCATCTTGAAAAAAAAGAAAACCTTTTTTCTTTTTTTTTTTTATGGGTGGATTTAGATTCCCTCGTATTCAGTGTTGTATGCCTCTTCTTGTCGCTCACCATATCAGAAACCCCATAATATGGCTGGATACCACGGTGACAGGCTCTGGCTCCTCAGAGCTCTGCCACTCTTGACGTCATAGGTCCCCCTAATGAGGTCACCACTGCGAGGAGTGTTGCAGGCCGCCTGACTGGACCTATGACGTGGAGATAAGAGTAGAGACTCGCCCTCAACACTACGGAGGGCTCTAACGGACCACATCCCTCTTGATTTCCAACGTTTTATCAGAAAGAGCTCCTCCGTACTAAGTCGAGTGGAAATATGAGTTGATATTCTAGATTTGGTGTACAGCAGAGAAGCAGTTGGTCAGAGGCCAGGGTTTATTGCCTTGTAAGGGGTATCCGTTATTTTCCAAATCCACCTGTTCCGTTGTTTTTTGTTGTTTTTTGTGTGTGACATTATCACCTCACTTGCACCACCAAAACCACTGTTCCACACTGACCGACCAGGCTCTGCTCAGTTGGTCATCTCTAATGCTTTACTGGCCCTCACCTAGTGTGTCACACACCTCAACACACCACATTGTATTTTCAGTAGCCGTGTATACACACACACACACACACACACACACACATCCAGGAATGGCTTCCGTGGTCTATCCTTCCCGTGTTTGTCATTGTTCTGACCCAAACACGTGTGGTCATGTGTTCTGACCCAAACACGTGTGGTCATGTGTTCTGACCCAAACACTTGTCGGCGTGTAGTCATGTGTTCTGACCCAAGCAAGATGGTTGTGCTGGGCTGAAACGAGTTCCTCTTCACGGAGCACAGGCGTCGAGCTCAGTCCAGAACCGCTTGGTTTGGGCCCCGCAGTGTGAAATAGCCTGCTCTCCTTTGGGCTCAGGGAAAAACTGTCAGTCAGAACACATGACCTCCAGTATTCCCCCCAACCACCAGGGGGCACTCCATTGTGTGTTGAATGTATATGTTAATATATGTGTTATTGTCCTCAATACTATGACTATTTTGTTAAATGCTTCAGTTTTGCTGCTGGCCACCATGAGATTGACATTTGTGGATTCCCCTTAGAAGACACAACTGATTTTACGATGTTTAATACCGGCCCGGTAAATGGGTATGTGATGCCCAGGGGTGCGATGGCACAACCACAGTCTCCCCCCCCCCCCCCTCCTTGTCCTGTCTCTGGCAAGTCTGTCTTAGAATAGTCCCACACTGTCATCCTGTTTGATTGGGACCACAACCCTCAGTTAGACGTGACACCCCCGGTTTATTTTAGACAGCCCTGTGCGGGTTTGTGAAGATGGCTTGGTCTAGAGTTGCGTGGCAGGCGTCGGGGTGTTTGGTAGACAACTCTGTAAATACAGAATGGGTAACCCACTAACAGGGCACCACCCCAACTCTGGTCCCGACCTGATTTAAAAACCCACCGTGTGATGCTGTCGACCATGGCTTGCCGACAGCCTTGATAAGAGTTATCTGTCGCGATGGCCTGGCTTCTCCCCTCTGTGCGAGGTGGTTGCTCCTCGTGGTATCGAGCGTACGGAGGCCAACCCTTTCCAGACCCGCTGCACCATCCTGCCAGCCTCGTAACATGACTTGTTTATCCTGAAGACCAGCCCCGACAGTGCATCCATAGTAACGCTGCTTGAAGACGCCAGGGGAGGTACTTGATACCCCCCCTTCTACACAGCACAGGACAGAATGTTGGCTTAACGTAAATGTTTAGGAGCACGTTTACGAGACTGACTTTCCCGTCTGTTTTACCTTTAATCGATCTTGCTTGCGTAGGACCGGTCTGCAGAGAATAGTGTTTTGTTTTTGTTTCACAGTTTTTAACTTTGTAAACCCGTTTTATATCACATTTCCCTGTAGACCAGGCTCTCTCCAGGATATAATTGACCAGGCTTTCGGCAGTGAAGCCAGCAATGCACTGACGATGGTTGTATTCTAATATAGCTTGTTATGGCAGTTTATCGAGCCTCCTCTCCCCACAACTCTAAGCTAGACAGCTAGTGGCCTGTATGGGCCATCGTAGCGTAGCCTCCCCAAAAAGTGTATATTTCCATTTTAAGAGAATTTTGTTCTATGGTAAAGATCTTTGGATAAGATCTTCAACTAGGGGATTTCTGTCAGTGGGCGGTGCCTAAGGTTGGGATTTAGATCTGTTTTGGGGGCGGGGTTTAGGAAGGCACCTTGTCAAGCTTTTCCTGCGACAGTTTTGTAAACACACCCACCCGCTCCTCTAGTAACAGTCGTCATAGATACACTCACACAGAAAAACACAGTTACAGACTCGAACTCAGTTACAGACACAGATGCAAACTTGTTCCACCAGGATCAACCTCTGTTACACACTTGTAGGGAACACGTCTGCCAGTTCTCTCTTTTTTATTTTGAACTGGGGCTACTTTCCAACACTCAACGAATACAAAAATAATAATAAACAGGCTGTCCTTGCGCTGTCGCACAGTTCTGACCGGACTGGATGGGTGAAAGTATGGATGTGAATCTTCATCGCCTCCATCCAGTATTGTTAGATCTGTGGTTTCTCCTTAGGACGGGAGGACCGACGTGCTGTATGGATGTTTAGTGTTGGTGTCCAGCCCAGGGCGTGGCTGGAGAGGCTATGGAAATGGGATTAGGCATTTACAGGCAACAAGCTGTGCACAATTAACTTCTTTTATGTTTTTAATTTCATATTTTGAGTTTTGAGTTTAGCAACTTGTGAAATGAGTTACCTTCTACTTAGCATGAGACTTTTAAAACCTTTAAAACGATATAAAAAAGAAAAAGAAAAACGTTAATTAAAAAACATACCTATACTGGAAACATGATAAAAAAATAAATATTGTATTCTGTTTAATTTTGACAGAATTATTTTTATTAAAATACACATCCATAAGCATACTTTTGGTCTCTTGTCGTTTTTACCAGCACATATTTTCCACAGTCCACAGTCATATTTTATCGATAAAAGATCATAATAATAATAATAATAATAATAAGGGACTTCCACACAATGATATGTGAGTAAGGACACAAATTGCTTTTTCTTTAGGTTCTTTGAGTGAAGCAGAAGAGAGGATCAGCCAATCAGGGATTGAAGGGTAGTGGCCGTGGTAGCAGGTCCCGTGTCCTATCTATTCTATCTGGCCCTAGAGCCTTAGGGATCTCACACCGCAACCCCTGATCCTGTGGAGCCTTTGGGTTGGACATACTGCGCCAGTGGACCCTGGGTCTCTGGCTGTGACTCTGGGAGAGAAATGTTGATGTACTGGTAGAGTGCTCTCACGTTGGTCCTCCTGACGGGGAAGTCTGCGGGGAGAGATTACACAGCGCGACAATCTAAAGGCAGTAAAACAAATCAAAGCAAAATGAAACTAGTGTTATAGAAATGAGCTCAAACAATATACAGTTAGGTTCAATGGACTGCCAACAAACTGTTATAGAAATGAGCTCAAACAATATACAGTTAGGTTGAATGGAGTGCCAACAAACTGTTATAGAAATGAGCTCAAACAATATACAGTTTTGTTGAACGGAGTGCCAACCAACTAGTGTTATAGAAATGAGCTCAAACAATATACAGTTAGGTTGAATGGATTGTCAACAAACTAGTGTTATAGAAATGAGCTCAAACAATATACAGTTAGGTTGAATGGATTGTCAACAAACTAGTGTTATAGAAATGAGCTCAAACAATATACAGTTAGGTTGAATGGATTGTCAACAAACTAGTGTTATAGAAATGAGCTCAAACAATATACAGTTAGGTTGAATGGATTGTCAACAAACTAGTGTTATAGAAATGAGCTCAAACAATATACAGTTAGGTTGAATGGATTGTCAAAAAACTAGTGTTATAGAAATGAGCTCAAACAATTTACAGTTAGGTTCAATGGAGTGCCAACAAACAATGTAGGCTAAATGTACTCGGAAACAAAAAAATGTAAGTCAATATCATGGCCACTGTCGCGGATTGCTTTTTTGGCTACACACAGTGCATACGCTTCTGTTGAGACCAGGGGCAAGAGGGCTCTTCGTTCTCTGTCTTAAGCATTGACAGTACTTCTCCTCCTCCTTCTCCTCTTCCTTCTCCTCCTCCTCCTCTCGTTAGGGGTGGGAGGGACACATCCGAGCTCCTCAACTTCCTCTCTACCGAGCGCTTCCTCCGATTGGGTGTCAATCTGCTAATGAACTCAGGATGGTGAAGTACCAGAATGTTCTTCCTGGATCTCCTGCAGATGTGCATATGAGTTCATAACTCAGGACGTGACTTCATTGCGCCCAATGTTAAGTTACACAAAAGATAGGCTCATTTAAATGCCAATACAACTCTAGTGGTCCCTGTTTTTCTCAGCCAACAACGACAACCAGCAAGTGGAAATGATTGTTATACGAGATTAGTATTTGCAGTCGTCACCTCGCTATCTTCTGGAAGCCATGTGTGGTGAGAAACACAGCGAGGTCTGCCGCCTTCTCGACCTGAGAGAAGATGGAGGAGACACCTTGATGTTCCTTTCTGTCTTCATCAAAGTGCTGACGGTATACCAACACATACTTCCCATCCTCACTCCACTGAAGGGGAATGAGAGAGGCAAAGAGTCACTAACTTTAATCTGGTTATAGGCTAATCGATTTCAAGTTAATAGTGCTTTTTATTAATTTAGCAATGGCTAACTTGAGTTCAACGCACCGTTTTTGTCCCAATTTATTGTTTGCCTACTTTGTTCATAGCTATCTAGTAAGCCTACGCCGGCGTATTTTATATCTGGCGTTAAAGTTAACGTTAGCTGTATCGTGTAATCGTTCAAAAAGACTGCATCTGCTAATTGCTGCAACTCACCTCGAATGTTTTTACATCAGGTTTGTCCAAAATATTAGCAAACGTTTCTAGGAATTTTGTTGTGTGTTCAGAAAGCTCACTGGATGACATTTTGTCTTGTTTTTATAAATGTCGTATTAAATTAACTTTTCACTAATTTAATCTTGGTAAAATTGTCTATCTATAGGCTACTAGTTACCATGGAAATGTATGGTTTCCAAATAGCTCGTGCAATGAAAGCAATATTGGCGCTACTGTGTTACAACGGTGGAGGCCGCTATTTCAGCAGTTTTGACGCTTGACAGAAGGGACTGTAGACAATTATTATAGGTCTATCAATCATCTGACAGGGGCAACATAAATCAGGGTTATAGATTTTTCATTGGATTTATAATATTGCCACCACATGCACAGAACTATATAAAAAAAAGAACGGAAATACCGAAAAGAGGGATACCAAACAAATGGCTTATTAGTTTATAATAAAGAGCAGGCCTGATTATACAGATCGCGAGTAACGGCGACCTCATCGTCCTTGGGGCTAGCGCTATAAACAACCACATCCACTGACTGACTGCAGCAATAAACATTTCACACAGAATATAAACCGTAAAACATGCACTGTCACTGAGAGACACTGGTAGATCTTCATTATCAGTCATTTAAGTGTGTGTGTGGTGTGAAGGTTGTGACTAAAGGTGTGAAGAAGTGTTGATATGTTTGGGCGGGTTCCAGAACAGAGTTCCACTGAGTTCTCAACCGCACCTTGGAATACCGCAAGTGAGGAGTCACTAGGACTTCCGAGGGTGAGGGGAGCAAAGAGACGCGGGAGAGAAACACGACGAGAACAAAAGAAGAATGGAGGAGTTCCGACAGCGGACAATACATTAATGACAAACGAAGCTATTCAAAGTATAATTTTATAGAATTTTATTATCATAATGATGTAATTTAATAATCAGCATATCTGCATATGACATTCACAGTATAGTTACAACCAAAACCTTGATCAGAGTCATACAAACATTGTTTCTCTGCTTGATTTCCCAGTTAAAATCTCCTCTAATGCTCCTCATATACAAACAAAAGTACAAGAATAAGAAAAATACTCTTCATATTATACACATTTATAAAATGTTCATACAAAAAAGCTCACCCAGGTAATCAAAAATCCCTTGTTTTAAAATCTTTTTTGTTTGTATTTATACATATACAGTTCATTACATATTGTACAGAGGAATTGTCATCCAGCTAAGTGGTAGCCTGCACTGTGTTGGTGTAATAGTGTGTGAACAGATACAGATAACCCAGAGGCAGACTGTAGAGAGAAAAATAAAGAATAGCTTTTTGAAAAGGTACTTTCCTTCATTTAAGACCGTTTTCAAAGTCATCATTATTGCATGTGCTGTATTTCACTATCTCTCTGGCTAAGGGGTAGCCCACCCGTAAAACAGGAATATCATTTAAAAATGTTGCATTATGGAGAATGTCCATTGTTCTTCCAGCCTTAAGACCTGTCCACCACAGTTCCATGCCAAGTTTAAATGTGGGGTATTATTTGACAGCTTTTACTCTTTTAAATTACAGGATTGAATCTCTCTCTCCTACACCTTCAGACAATGTTCCATTGTGTCTCAAGTACACACGTACACACGTACACGTACACACGTACACGTACACACACACACAGGTTGGAGGAAGAAAATGGAGAACTCCGCAGCACACTGCAAGACGATACCCTCAGACCTTTAATTTGAGGAAAGTCTCTCCAGACAACCCACCCTTTAAACACACAGAGAGAGAGAAACACACACACACACACACACACACACACTGAGAGACAAACACCAACGACCTCTCAGGTCCACTTCCAGCCAGCAGGCGGTCTCTGTGTGTGGACAAGGTCCCAGGGTGCAGAAATCTACACTTCTCCAAACACCGCTGGAATTTAAACATTTCGACTCATAACACCTTCCCCTCTCCCTCCTCCCCTCCCTCCCCTCCTCCCCTCCCTCCCTCCCCTCCTTCCCCTCCCTTCCCTCCTCCCCTCCCTTCCCTCCCCTTTCCTCCTCCCCTCCCCTCCCCCCAGCGGTGATAAGCATGTGTTTCAACATCTGAGTCTGGGACTCGAGAGTCATTCAGCTTACAGGCACAACTGACAGGAGATACGTGTGTGTGTGTGTGTGTGTGTGTGTGTATGAGAGAGAGAGAGAGATTAGCCTGAGCCTGTTTTGCTGATGGATACTCCACGATCCCTTACATCCTGAGCCTCAATATAAACTCCCAGGTATGACGGTCCCATCTGGAAAACTGGGAAATGAACACGAACGCCCGCGACCTATCTCCAGCACCGGTTCCTATGGTAACACCACCAAGGTCAACCCCACCCCCAACTCTCCATCCTAGACCTGGTCCTGTGGATGTGGCTGACGTGACACCGCCGTGGACCGACAGCCTGATGCAACACGTTTTGGACCACGACTTCATTCAACCCCGTTTCTTAAAAGGAGCCTTAAAGCCAAGCGCACATCACAGGAGCTCTGCAAAGTCGGCATGACTTACAAACACACGTCCAAACACAGGTCTAAACCAGGGTGCTCTTTCTTTGAAGACCTACGTTAAAGGTCTATAATGTCTCCGTAAAACAAGGCGTGCCGTGGAATCGTCTAAAAGTGAGCGTGCAGTGAGGTCTGAGGAGCAGACTCCATGGTGCTGCCTTCCCTAGGACACTCTCCGGTCCTAAACAGGGGCTTCTCTCGATTACATCTCAATGATTCATTGTGTTTTCAAGCGGTAAATAATGAGGGGCTCCAAGTATGGTTTGAAGTGTAATTAAGAAATACACAGTGCCTATTAGGGTGGCCATGATAAGAAATAGAATGCAGTAAAAAGCCCTGCACTGCTTCTTTAAGTCAAGGTGATGTTGATGTTGAGTGTGAGTGTGTGTGTGGGTGAGAGAGAGAGAGAGAGAGAGAGAGAGAGAGAGAGAGAGAGCTCATGCACTGTTGTGTGCCTGTGATCAAAGTAGGTTGTTTCAGGGCACTGCTGCGCTATTTGAGGACTCTGCAAATGGACATCTTCATGGTCTCTTCACAGGACCAGGATGAGCCAGGATCTCCTGCCTGCTGAGACTGGTTATTCCAACGAGTCTTAGGACTCAGACTGCTAGTAAACCTGTGGCAGAAAGTGTTGTCATAGCGCTATAAAAAGGTCTTAAAAGCATGTCAACATAACAGCAATCGGCATGCCTGCCCTCCTTCAAGGCTACTTTCCAGTCATGGCGGTGGGAGGGGCCCGTAAGAGAGTCGGGGGGCTATGACAACGTTACAAAGGCTGCCATGGCAGCCAGGCGGCGCTGGCCATGAACGCTACAAGGTGATGAAGTGTCCGTCCTCTCGCATGCTCTCCGGGCTGCTGCTGGTGTGGGCGGGGCTGCCGTTTTGCGTGGGCGTGGCCAGGGAGCTGAGCGACGCCCTGCTGTCCGACAGCGAGACGCAGCTGGGCAGCGAGACGCTCTGGGGGAGGGGCCCCGCGGGGCCGTGGGGGCCCTGGGGGCCGTGGCCGTTGTGCAGGGCGCCATGGGGCACGTACTGCGGCAGGCTGTCGCCCTCCAGGACGAGGTCGCCGTCGTCGTCGTCGTCGTCGCCGCTGTCGCCCTCGCCCTCGGCGACGCTGTTGCTGTGGCTGTGCGGGCCGGCGGCGGTCTGGGAGGCGGGGCCGGAGACCATGGCGGAGTCGGCGGAGCCCAGGGAACTGTTGCCGGCCGACATCCGGCTGCCGCGGAGCACCACGTTGTTCCTCTGGTTGGCCGGCTTCACCGTGACGATGAGGTTGTGGCTGTTGGCCACCATCATGTCCGTAACCTAGGAAACGACAGTGGATCCCGTTCAGTGACCCTGCGCTAGCTAGAAGACTCTCAAACGTACATAAGCGGACAACATCATCAAGCACCCTGTAACCCTGGTTTGAAAGGTGCTATATAAATAAAGTTTATTATTATTATTATTATTATTATTATTATTATTATTATTATTATTATTATTATTATTATTATTATTATCGTCACAGCAAACACACGGGCTGTCATCTCCAGTACCTGGTCCAGAGACTTCCCGGCCACGTCGATCCCGTTGACCTCTAGGATCTCGTCGTTGACCCCCAGCAGCCCCGTGCTCTCCGCCAGGCCCCCGCGCACCAGCCGCGAGATGAACACGCCGGGCACCTTCTCCACGCCCTGTGCCGTCACGTGCACGCTCACCCCGTCGCGGATGTAGAAGCCCAGGGGCTTGTGGGTGCCGTGCTTGTGCAGGCGCACCCGCCGGTGGGACTCTGGCAAGATGTCCACGTCGATGATGGAGGAGATCTGCCGGAAGTCCTTGGGCAGGCCAATCCGGAGGCCCGGCCTGCTCTTCTGCTGGGCGGAGCCCGAGGAGCCTCCGGGCCGGAGAGCGGTCAGGCCCAGACCCTTCCGCCGGCGCTGGAGAGAGTTGGTGGGGAAGGGGACGGGGTCGTCGTCTGGGACGGGACAGAGGAGACGGACGCTAAGTATGTCATCATCACCATCATCATCATCATCATCACCATCTATTATGGCTGGTCATCATCATCATCATCACCACCATCAACACCACCATCATCATCACCACCACCATCTATTATGGCTGGTCATCATCATCATCATCATCATCATCATCATCATCATCATCATCACCACCATCATCATCATCATCACCATCATCATCACCATCACCATCATCATCATCATCACCATCATCATCATCATCACCATCATCATCACCACCATCTATTATGGCTGGTCATCATCATCATCATCACCACCATCTATTATGGCTGGTCATCACCATCATCATCATCATCATCACCACCATCTATTATGGCAGGTCATCATCACCATCATCATCACCACCATCTATTATGGCTGGTCATCATCATCATCATCACCACCATCTATTATGGCTGGTCATCACCATCATCATCACCACCATCTATTATGGCAGGTCATCATCATCATCATCACCACCACCATCTATTATGGCAGGTTGTCATCACCATCATCACCACCACCATCTACCATCATCATCACCACCACCTCCTACCCCTCCTCTCTCTCTCTTGATTAAAGCCAGGAGCAGGATTCCAACCTGCAGCAGCAGCTCCTGACAACAGACAGGCGAGTCAGTAAGCGCGTTACCACGGCTACATTCTGCCGTCACTATAAAAGGACGTTCTATCACCTCTTAACTAGTACCGTACAGTGAATTATTGTAGAGCCTAATGCATGTTACTGAACGGAGTACTATGAAATGGAAGGTTCTGACTTAACACACCTAATAACATCCAGTATAGAAAAGACCATCATTAAATCTAACATCCAATGTAGAAAAGAGAGAAATGCAATACAATAATATCCAGTATAGAAAACACAGAAATGTAATCTAATAACATCCAATGTAGAAAAGACAGGACGCCATTCTTCCCACTGCTCCATTCATTGCAAAAAATGGCAAACGACGCACCTGAAGATCGTTAAGCGCCTGAAATACAACGGTATTTACCATACTAATATATCAAGCAAAAAAACAATAACTCCGAAATGGAAGATTATTTAATTTGCTTATGTTGACAGTAAGGAGAACCCCGCTGGCTGCACAACATGTGCCAGTTCCTCGCGTCTAGACCACCAAGAAAACGACATCAAGCGCACCTGGACAAGCTTCAAGAGAGCCCTGAGGCATTACTACGGGAGTGGTTGCTGTCTCCACCACACTGAACCGACACATTTCACCAGAAGACCGCTTCCACACAAGTGTTTTTGTTGTTCCCACGTGAGACCAGCAGGGGGAGCACTCCAGGAGACCATTGGGTTCCCAGCGTTGCAGCAAAACCTCGGGGAAGCTTCCAGACATACCCTAGGTCCTAACTGAACACAGGTGGCCTGAACGCGAGCATCTGAAATATCACTTCACGTGGATCAACAGAACGGTTTCTCCTGCCACGGAAGGCATGGTGTGCTCTGAATTCTTTGGGAGGAGGATCTGATTCAAATCATTTCCTGGAAGCCATTACAAGGCTTTATCGTTTCACTTACGATACCATATTTATACTGTCCTACTTGGTTAGTGTATATGTATTGATATTTTTGCGTGTAAAATATGTATTAATTACACATACACAAGTGGGAGAGAGGAAAAGAAGGAACACAGCCTGAGAATGACGAAAAGTTGGAGTGACAGACACAAACAGAGGTGGGCCTGGAGTCTGGAGGTAGTTACTAAGATGCATGCTGGGAGAAGCTAATACAGGAAGTCATCAACACCACCGACCAGCCAATCAGAGACGAAAGGTTCCAGGCCCCTGCTGCGACACAGTTTTATTGCGCACACACACACACACACACACACACACACACACACACACACACACACGGTTCGGTTTGCCACAGAGCGTTTTAAACCCCGCAGACTGAGCCTCGCTGGCCGTTAGAGACGCCACGAAGAAAGACTTTACTTTGGGGATGATCCTAGGCCCGACGCTGGTGGCTTACCCAAACCAGTGGGTTCAGACTGGCCATCCCATTACCATCCGAACCCGCATCGGATGACCGACAGCCCGCCAGGCAGACAGATAAGCCGTTTTGGGAACACCCAAGTGTGTGTGTTGCGACTGGAAAGACGTGGGTTCAGGGATGGGGACTCGGCTGTTTACTCTGCATTGTGGATTAAGATCACAGGGATATGGTGACTCCGCTTAGATTAATAATCGGGGGGGGGGGGGGTTGCCGTCCAGATGGGATCGAGGCCCCCTGGATCAGAACGCTGTAATCCGTAGCCCCGTGACCGAGTACAGCCAAGCTATCTGGAGGCAGACACTGATGTGTGATGACCGGGGCCCAGGCCAGCTCAGAACTGATCCCAGACCCGGTGACCCCTGACCCCTGCCCTGCTAGGAGGTATC
>CM030190.1:12383627-12386127 GCA_017639675.1 Aplochiton taeniatus
TCTCATGTAAACAGGAGGGCGAGCCACTGTGCCAGTCACACACACACACTTACTTTACCCAAACACTGACTAACACACATCTTACCCTTGACTGACACTGGCTCTGGCTCTCTGTCACTGGGAGATACAGGAGCGGTGCTAAACTAGATATACGTACGTAGAGCTGAAAAGACATGATAGCCCAGCTCAGAGAAACGGAGTGATGTTGCACACAGCGTAGAGCTAGAATGCGTAGACTAAGTGCCGCTCTGAGATAAGCCTGCAGCAGACGGATAAGAGCTATCAGCATCTCCACGTCTGGAATTCCTCTTTTGGAAAGACGCTGTCATCACTGGACTGACTGCAGCATGGATAAATACGTGAGGTTTCTCACACACACACACACACACACACACACACACACACACACACACACACACACACACACACACACACACACACACACACACACACACACACACACACACACACACACACACACAGAGATGACCCCAGCCCCCCAGCCAGCTGCAGACCACCGTACAGAGCCCCCATCAGATCTGTCTCCCACCATTAAACACTTCCCTCTGGAAGACCCCAATATCACCACCAACCCTACCACATAATGCAACATATGGAGACAGTCCCCACGGGACCTAATCACCAGCCTCCACCTCCCTGTGACCTCCAGTTAGCTCACCATGACTCAGCACAGATCACCATTCCATTGGATCTTTTCGTTCCTCCCTCCTCTCACTCTTATCGTGTTGTTCTAGCGTTCCTACGCGTCACGAGAAGCAACGCCACAAAGACACTTCCCTTTCTGGAGCGCCGAGTCCAAACGGGATGAGGTCCACTTCCCTTTCTGGAGCGCCGAGTCCAAACGGGATGAGGTCCATTTCCCTTTCTGGAGCGCCGAGTCCAAACGCGGCCCTTCTTTCGGTTTCTGTTCGGCTAAGGGAGTCGATCTCTTCACAACAAATGGGGTATCGCTTGACCAGAGGAGAGGACTGCGGATTCGCGACAGTGTCTGTGTCAGCTCGCAGTCCTCAGTAATGGCTGCATCCCCCAGGATAAAACAAGAACTGAATGGAGAATCCTCTCTCGTGGCCGTGTGTTAGGATTACAGCGTTAGGGTCAGGGTTGGGGAGGGTTAAGGTTAGGGTTGGGATTAGAGAGGGTTAGGGTTGGGGAGGGTTAGGGTTGGGGAGGGTTAGGGTTGGGGAGGGTTAGGCTTAGGGTTGGGGTTAGGGAGGGTTAGGGTTGGGGAGGGTTGGGGTTGGGCTTAGGGTTGGGGTTAGGGAGGGTTGGGCTTAGGGTTGGGGTTAGGGAGGGTTGGGGTTGGGCTTAGGGTTGGGGTTGGGGAGGGTTGGGGTTGGGGTTAGGGAGGGTTGGGGAGGGTTGGGGTTAGGGAGGGTTGGGGTTGGGGAGGGTTGGGGTTAAGGAGGGTTGGGGTTGGGGTTAGGGAGGGTTGGGGTTAGGGAGGGTTGGGGTTGGGGAGGGTTGGGGTTAGGGAGGGTTGGGGGTGGGGAGGGTTGGGGTTAGGGAGGGTTGGGGAGGGTTGGGGTTGGGGTTAGGGGGGTCGTATGTTAGGATTCCCCGCCCCTGAGTGTGTGCACAGCCACTGACTCATCACCAGCGGCAACCAGAGCTCTTTTCCTGTAAACACTCCATTCACTGTCCCACGCCAGAACAGCTGACTGAGCGCAGAGCTAGTCACTCGCGCTCGCTCGCACACGCACACACGCGCACACACACACACACACACACACACACACACACACACACACACACACACACACACACACACACACACACACACACACACACACACACACACACACACACACACACACACACACACACACACACACACACACACACACACACACAGACAATGGCCACAGCCTCTGTACTCTGCCCGAACACATACGTACACATACATCTTTTAAAATGCATGTTGACAAAGCTAAGAATGAAAATTGGGTTCTTTTCCAGAAACAGATCGTGTTTTTCACCTGACAAAATGAAGCTCTTAATTCAGTCTACTTTCTTCTTTCTACTGAACTATGGCGACATGATGTATTTGCATGCTGCCCCTGCCACTTTGACACAGTTTGACACTGTCCGTCACTCCGCACTTTGCTTTCACCCTGAAGACACGTTTCAGCACACATCTTAGCACTCCATGTCAAGCTGCAGGCTGGCCGTTCCTGGCGGCTCGGAGAACGCAGCCCTGCCTCCTGTTTGTCGACAAAGCAACCCTCCACAAGCTACCTCATTACCTGACATCCCTCATTACATGGCGCTCTAGTCATTAGAACACAAGGTCTCGATTGAATAGTGAGCTGGGAAAGACTGATTTGAGTTATTATGCTCCTAGAGGATGGAAGGAGTTTCAAGAGACTTTCAAATTCAATTCCATCATCTCATTGGGCAATTTGAAAACAAGATAAAGAACCTTGAAGTTGAGGTGAGCATGTTCTAAATAATATTGCCATAACATTGAATCAACTGAATG
>CM030190.1:12391127-12398627 GCA_017639675.1 Aplochiton taeniatus
TGTGTGTGTGTGTGTGTGCAAAGTGAGAAAGAGATGAAACTGCAATCGCGTGGTACCAGACCCGGGCTGTGCTCTGTCGTCACGGCGATAAGGCCGACGATGAATGTGAACAGCTCTGCTTCCAAACAAGCTTTGAGAGAGAGAGAGAGAGAGAGAGAGAGTAATACAGTGACAGAGGGCTAAGTCTTTGGTAAGCTAATCTAAATTGTGATTCTGCTTTAAATAGAAAAGTGAGCGCCTAATACGACTGTCAGGCCCATTTCCCAACCACCACAACCTGCATACCTCAGAGCCTTAGTGTGGGAGGCTGGAGAGACGCACACAAACACAAGAGCCTAACGTGGCTGGCTGATATTAACTGACTAGCCAACCGTCATAGCTATGTGACTTGGCTGGCTGGCTGGCTGGCTGGCTGGCTGGCTGGCTGGCTGGCTGGCTGATTTTAACTGACTAGCTAACCGTCGTAGCTTGTGACTTGGCTGGCTGGCTGGCTGGCTGGCTGGCTGGCTGGCTGATTTTAACTGAATAGCTAACCGTCGTAGCTGGGTGACTTGGATGACTGGCTGGCTGGCTGGCTGGCTGGCTGGCTGGCTGGCTGGCTGGCTGGCTGGCTGGCTGGCTGACTGGCTGACTGGCTGGTTGACTGGCTGGCTGGCTGACTGGCTGGCTGACTGGCTGGCTGCTTGGCTCCACGTCCTCCTAAGCTGGTCCACAGGCCCGGGGTGACTCAGGCCGACCCGAGGCGCCAAACGTCCCCATTCGTCAGGCCGCGACGGAGCACCCAGCGCACAGCAGGGTGCCACGGTGACGGTAACGACGCGATCGGAGAGGGCCGTGCGTGACAGACCCGTGGGAGACTCCACCATAACCAACCCATCACATGATGCATAAACAGGTTCGTGATTGGAGCAATAATCCGGTCGATGACATAACAGGCCGTTTCTAGTTCAGTTGACGGCCGACTATGGCGGCAGGTGCTGGATTTGTCCCGGAGCACAATGCCTTGTTTACGTGGCAACCCATGTACAGTCAAAGGATGCCGATTTGACTACAGTATTTGACTGCCTTTCCCCGCCCAGTGCAGACTTTTGGAATGTAAAACGTACTGTACGAAAGACGCTTGTCTTTTGTTTGGGCGGTGAGGAGTCACAAGAACACTTTGACCAGGGGGGGTGGGGGGTCAGACTGGAGGGTGAAATGGGGGGGTGGGGGGGGGGCTTCAGAACACTCAACGTTCCGTCCATCCGACACAGGGCACAGTCCATTCTAACAGCTATGGCTTAGCAAGCCACTGAAACACCGGCGACTTAGGATAGGGCTTATTACTCAAACCAATCCTTGTTTCTCTCTCTCTCTCTCTCTCTCTCTCTCTCTCTCTCTCTCTCTCTCTCTCTCTCTCTCTCTCTCTCTCTCTCTCTCTCTCTCTCTCTCTCTCTCTCTCTCTCTCTCTCTCTCTCTCTCTCTCTCTCTCTCTCTCTCTCTCTCTCTCTCTCTCTCTCTCTCTCTCTCTCTCTCTCTCTCTCTCTCTCATTACAACACAGCTCAGATGTTACGCCACCATTCACAGGGACCAGAGGAGCCCAACAACAAGCAAAGCCATTATACACCCTGACAGATTAACATGTCTGCATGCATTATGTAAAACAGCTGAACCACAGAGAGAGAAGGAGGAGGGGGGGGGGGGGGGGGGGGGGTTATAACCAGCACCAAGCTCTACCGGAATGCAGCTCAGCAGGACGGGATGGAGGCAGAATCAATGATCAACTCAGAGAGGGAGGGAGAGAGAGCGAGCGAGAGAGGTCAAGGAAGTCCGGGGGAGAGCTATAGAATGTCAAAATATCAGGATGACACCAGTGGATGAGGATGAGACAAGTGGTCTGAATGGGGGGGGGGGGGGCACACACATTGATCCACAAATCAAGCTTCAAATCAAATGGAGGATGGAGGGATGAAAGGAAGGGAAATGGATGTTAGTCTCTGACCGCACAACACTATCTGGATAATGAGAACGTGCTAAGGATGGGCAGACTGACACAATGATGGAGGAATAAGTGAGTTAGGAAACAGGGGAGATGGAGACACTGATATACAGCTAAAGAGAGAGAGAGAGAGAGAGAGAGAGAGAGAGAAATAAGGAGAGAGAGAGAGAGAGAGAGAGAGAGAGAGAGAGAGAGAGAGAGAGAAAGAAAGAGGAAGAGAAAGAGGGAAAGAGAAAGAGAGACTCAGAGAGAGTGTGAGTGAGTGAGAGTGAGAGTGAGAGACAGGAAAAGGAAGACTAGAACCATGGCAGAGGAGCGGTATGAAAGGCTGGAGAAACCCCCGCTGTGCGCGTTCACGCGTCCGCCCGCCCCCTGGTCCGTCCCTCAAAGCCTTCCCACCTCTCTTCTGCAGGATGATCCGGAGCAGCGGGCTGGCGGAGGAGAGGGCCTTGTGGAAGTTGTCGTCGTTGTTGATGGGCAGCAGGTCGCCGTGGACGTCGGCGTAGCCCAGCAGCACGTCCAGGCCGGGGATCCGGTGGACGGTCTGGAGGAGGCGGTAGAACTCCTGGAAGCCCCCGGCGCCGTTCCGCTTCAGGGCAAACCTCCGGTACTCCGCCTCAAACTGAGCAACACACACACACACACACACACACACACACATTTAAATACTAAATATTTCAAGATATCAAAAGGCCATAAATATCACATTCAAACACGACGCTAGCACCTAAGCCGCTTAATAAAATGATTTCAGCCTATGCGGAGTAGGGGACTAGGTGCAACGTCGGGAAGATCGTCCAAATGGTGGGGAGTTAACTGCCAGAGAGAGCGCCACGGCTTCACGCGATCCTGGCGGTCTGTACCGTCACAAAGGGAGCGACACAAAATACTGTTCGCTTCACGTCGCCTCCAGTCGACACTGTAATCTGTAGGTATTTGTGTCTGGAAAAGGACTGACGGACGGACAAAGAGGGAACTCTGTCGAAACAGAATGGATTAGATGAGCGGACTGACTGTCCTCCATTTGTTGAGGACATAAGGCCCTCTGAGAAAGACAACATGGCCGTCCTGCTTCGCTAGGAGCCTAGCTGGGACACCTCACCCACACATCTCTCAACTCCCGCTGTGTACGCACTTGACAAAGGAATGCCGTGCCTAAAAGGTCACCTCGGAATGTTGACGATTTGGAATTGTCACATTCCGTTCCCCGTTCCGTAACGCCGGAGAGCACGGACCTGTCAATGCACTCGTCAAACCTCTAAGCAACACCAAGCTACTGATATGATAATCCAGAAAGCTTAACGCATTTCTGTGTGTTCATGTATCACCTATAAAAACATATGCAAGATGCATCTCAGGCCCCCGCCAAAGACACAGCCACCCGAAAGGAAAGAGTCCTCAAACTTTTACGCCCCGACTGGATAAAACTGGTTTGGGAAAGCGTGGAAAAGGTTGAGACGTTGCTATGAGGGAGGGTGAGGAGGGCTAAGACTGGAGCATGCAGCATGTCGGAGAGGCCGTGTTGCTGAGTCAGACCTTGGGTGGACATCCGGCAGACAGCATCGACGACAACCCCCCCCCCCCTCCTCCTCCTCCTCCTCCTCCTCCTCCTCCTCCTCCTCCTCCTCCTCTCTCTTGGAGACCCTGGGCTTACAGTCCGAGTCATCAATAATAAACACCCTCTCCTCACCTTGCTCTTTCGATCCCTCGCACACTCACACAGACACAGAAATACTTTACATTCTTTTCGTCAGCGCTCACATACCCACACACAAAAACAGGCCAATCTGTCTGCGCGAGAAAGAGAGAGGAATTGTCAACCGTGCAGCCTGTGGTGGCCTCTGAGGGCTTAACTATACACCGAATCACTCACTCGTGTTTTCACAGACCTTTTGTTTCAAAATAAAGGTTTGAGCCAAAACGTGAACTAAAAAAAGGACAATTCAGTAATGTGTCATCGCTAGAATCAGAAACTGTTCCATGCTCTGCTGACAGGGCCACAGGGTGGAATCACATTTTGTTTACCTTGGGTCCGAACGATAAAATGGTTACAGAACAAAACTGTTAAGGGACCAAAACTATTATTGTGTAGTGTTTTGCTTTGAAAGTGCAAAGAGAGTATTTTGCATACTGACATTCGCTTTGGTGTGTGTGTGTGTGTGTGTGTGTGTGTGTGTGTGTGTGTGTGTGTGTGTGTGTGTGTGTGTGTGTGTGTGTGTGTGTGTGTGTGTGTCTTACAGGGCAAGGTGGAGGAACAGGTTCTACCCTGGTGCCTATCTCGACAGCAACAATTCAGCCTATATATCCGTAACATTATTGTTGCCATAAATGTTGTCGAAAAGTGACGTATTATGCTTTGGCACATAGGTCGCAGTTATTGGAAGCCAACTGGTGGGACAATTTGCATAGAGCTGGAACCTAAACAAAAACGTAGTCAATGATGTAGTTTTCGATGAGGATATAAATAATGTCTATGTCTATAAGGTTACAAGAAGAAACGTATGCCCCCTCAAATAGGCTTGAGTCACATAGGGTATTATCGTTCTCAGTGGCCCTTATGTGAAAGGGGGTATTTGCTATTCAGTAGATGCAGTAGTCGAAGTTTAGGCCTATATTTACGCCTTATCATCCGCGGTAGAGCTATTTGTCTTTCAACAAGGTAACATTATAGTCATCGCCCAGCTATTCAGTTGCTCCCTGGTTCATCGTTATCTGACTTCTACAGAGCCCGATGATGACTGACAAATCAACTGTGTCGCCGCTGAAACCTTTTACTGACGAGTTTTCTGCATTCATTATTTTGGCAAGCTAGATGATTAAGTCAAGCTAGCTGATTAAAATCTTTCCACCTGCACCCGTCTTGTTTGAATCAGATGACCGTGAGACTAGATTTTATGATACACAGCGATGGCAAAAAGCGCAGCAGTGTCTCTGTGGTTCGCTGCCTATGCACCCTTTAAACAGAGCCAACCGAGCGGTTCACCCCGAGCGCGCCAGTGCGCTATGCTGGTACGGGTCCGGTCCAATTTAATGTGTGATTATTTCGTTACTGCCTCGGCGTATATCGCGGGTGTCATGCGACTGGAACATTTAGGATACTTCACGGTGGCTAGAGCAGCGGAGAAGCGCTGTCCGCTGCCTAAAGCCCAGTTAAACCGCATTATGGATCTTAGATTAATTAGCCACTTACTTTGCTTTTGACCTCCACGACGTTGTCCGTGTGTTTCAACGAGTTGCGCTGGTACCGTGACATGTTGTCCTGGTGGAACACTGCGGAGAAAATCATCCACGAGCTTATTTTTCCTCGAAACTGTGGTTACAACTGGCCTAGCCAATGTGTGTGTCCTACGGACGCCGTGTGCCGCTGCGTTGTCAGCGCATTTGCTGGGCTTGCGGCGACATGGGGGCGGTCGGTGAACAAATGCGCGAGGTAGTAGCCAAGGGTCCTCGAACGAAGCGGATGTTCTGGTGTCGTAGTGACTATCTGAAATAGATGCGTTCGGGGAAAATTGCAACCCTACCTTCGTCAACCCGATGGGCAGAACTACTGCGCCTCAATAACAATGACGTCAGACAGACACGCCGCTTGTAGGCGGGCTGGCGATTGAACAGGCTAGTGCGCGCTTGGTCGATGACTGTCTTTCGAGGTGTTGCCGTTGACCGACAGGAGGAGGAGGAGGCAAAATAAACTCGAGAGCAGGTGTGAGGGTCTGCCTGTAATTGGGTTCATCATGTCATTTCCCGCCGGAGGGTATAAAAACAAATTTTGTCAAAAGGCATTACAAACAACAACATCATATTAAATCCACATTGATATCGGCTGACGAATGAGTCCGAAAATATTATTATCAGTTTCTCCAGGCATGTAATGATGAGAACTTCGGTCTCAAGGTCATTCCATGCCATAATTCAATCAGATTATTTCACCAAGTCAGCTGAAAGTGGATCTAGTACTGAGTGTACGTGTGTGGGTTGTATGTGTTGGTGCTGTACCCTCATCTAAAGATAAGGCTCCCGTAGGTTCGTACAACGTCTGTTGCCAACCATGAAAACAGCTGCCGTTTCATTAAGTAAAGCATGTACAACGTGTTACCAGCGATAACCTTTAGTATCAGTCATCCTGTCCTGTCTCCCACCCCTAAGCCCTCCTAACCCTCTCCACTCTCTCCTCCCATCATCCCCCCTTCCCCTCCTCCGTCTGTCCTCGCTGGGTCTCCCGTCCCCCCTTCACCCTCTCTTCCGTCCATCTCCCCGTGACCCCACCACCCCACCCCCGTCTCCCTCTCTCCCCCCTACACCCCTCCCCCTGTCCTCCCATCCTGCAGAGATTTATGGTCCAGTCGTACCCTTGGTCCAGCCCCTTCCAGCCTGCTCTAATCAGCACCAGTACCAGCCCGTGCCTGCCTCAGCCCAGAAATGCCCCACGTTGAACTAGAAGGAGCAGATTCTAAAACCCATTGAATCCGCACAGCATTCCACTGAGGGCTCTTTGGTCTGGCCACACAATTTCTAGCAAAACTAATAATAATAAATCGGTAGTCAGAACTACATATTTATAGATGAACCAGAGTATTGAGATGCCTCTAAGCCAGCCAGAGGTCTTAGCCTGACTCCTCCATTTAAAGGAAGGCAAAAGTGCCAGTACCCGTAGCCTTTATACTATTATATATTTATAGAGCCAAGGGCTATTCACCCTTACATTTAAGAGCGACTCCGAAGCCACAACAAATAAGAAAAGGCTGGGCAAGAGTGACTCCACGTTTGAGATGCTTTGCTCCTCTCCTCTGTTCTCGGGGCTCCAGTATGTGTCCATGATGATGGAGAGATCAGGAATGCAGGAACGTGAGAGAGAGAGAGAGAGAGAGAGAGAGAGAGAGAGAGAGAGAGAGAGAGAGAGAGAGAGAGAGAAATAGAGAGAGAGAGAGAGAGAGAGAGAGAGAAATAGAGAGAAGAGAGAGAGCAAGAGAGAGAAAAAAATATATATATACAGAGAGAGAGAGAGAGAGAGAGGGAGAGAGAGAGAGAGAGAGAAAGAGAGAGAGAGAGAGAGACACACAGAGAGAGAGAGACCGAGAGAGAGGGAGAGAGAGACCGAGAGAGAGAGAGAGAGAGAGAGAGAGAGAGAGAGAGAGAGAGAGAGAGAGAGAGAGAGAGAAAGACAGAGAGATAATCCGGCTGCCAGTAAATGTCAGACTCCCAGCCAGAGCTTTGAGCTGTACACCGCTGTGACCAGGAGAGACCAAAATGTGTGTGTGTGTGTGTGTGTGTGTGTGTATGTGTGTGTGTGTGTGTGTGTGTGTGTGTGTCTGTGTGTGTGTTTGTGAAGCTCAGCTCAATATCCTGAGCCTCCCTAGCTGAGTAGACTTCCTGTGACCGACAGACAGCCTCCTATGTCTGGCAATGCCATGTCATCTGTGCACAGGTAACATCCCTCTCTGCACGGACACACACACACACACACACACACACACACACACACACACACACACACACACACACACACACACACAAACATAAGCTT
>CM030190.1:12406127-12563627 GCA_017639675.1 Aplochiton taeniatus
CTCATGGATTGGAACATTAAGTGTCCCAAATTAAACGTTTGCCAAACCTACCGTTTAGAATGTTTACTTTGCGTGTCAAAATACTACCCAGCATTGCACAAAGAAAACTTGCTCACAGTCTTTCTCTGCTAAGCAAAAGAAGTCTTCGTGTCACATCCACCAAAAGCAGACGGGCAGAGTGGTTTGGTGAATGATGACCAAACCCCCCCCCCCCCCCCCCGCTCCACCACCTCCAGACGGGCAGAGTGGTTTGGTGAATAATGACCAACCCCCCCCCCCCCCCCCCCCCGCTCCACCACCTCCAGACGGGCAGAGTGGTTTGGTGAATAATGACCAAACCCCCCCCCGGGCAGAGTGGTTTGTTTTGTGTGATAAGACCGACGGGGTCGGTTGGCTCAGAGGACAAGAGAGAAGTAGTGGTTGAGACGGATAGGCTGACGTTCTGCCTCGTGAAGGAGAGTGTGTGTGCGTGTGTGTGTGTGTGTGTGTGTGTGTGTGTGTGTGTGTGTGTGTGTGTGTGGTGTGTGGGTGTGTGGGTGTGTGGTGTGTGTGTGTGTGTGTGTGTGTGTGTGTGTGTGTGTGTGTGTGTGTGTGTGTGTGTGTGCGTGTGGTGTGAAGGCTTCGTGGGAGAAAAAGGAGTAAGGGAGGAGGGGTGGAGGGAGAAAAGGAGTTTGGGAGGAGGGGTGGAGGGAGAAAAAGGAGTAAGGGAGGAGGGGTGGAGGGAGAAAAGGAGTTTGGGAGGAGGGGTGGAGGGAGAAAAGGAGTTTGGGAGGAGGGGTGGAGGGAGAAAAGGAGTTTGGGAGGAGGGGTGGAGGGAGAAAGGGAGTTTGGGAGGAGGGGTGGAGGGAGAAAAGGAGTTTGGGAGGAGGGGTGGAGGGAGAAAAGGAGTTTGGGAGGAGGAGTGGAGGGAGGAGATTTGTAGCGAGGATCAAGGTACAGAACTTGGTAAACATACGTGGCGTAGAGAGAAGGGCGAGTTGGTGCACTCCCCTTCACACACACGCACACACACACACACACACACACACACACACACACACACACACACACACACACACACACACACACACACCACACACACAAACACGCACACACATTCTTGTTGAGTCATACAGTGGTGCCTTTACATCATCCAGTCATATATCCAACAGAGAGACAGCCTGCAGAGATGGCAGTGAGACTCGGAGGTAATGTTCTGGTCACAGGCGCTAACCGGGGGATCGGCCTGGAGCTGGTCCGACAGTTGGCCCACAACTCAGAACCCTCAGACCGGATCTTTGCCGGCTGCCGCCACCCGGATGGACCCAGAGCCCAGGTAGGAGACTAGACAACTCACGCACACACACAGGCAGAGTAAAACACGCTAACACACACACACACACACACACACACACACACACACACACACACACACACCCCTCAGACAATGGCCACAGCCTCTGTACTCTGCCCGAACACATACGTACACATACATCTTTTAAAATGCATGTTGACAAAGCTAAGAATGAAAGAGTAAAACACGCAAACACACACACACACACACGCAGAGTAAACCATGCACACGCATACACACACGCAGGCAGAGTAAAACACACACACACACACACACACACACACACACACACACAAACACACACACACACAGAGATAAGATTAAGAATAGACAAAGATAAGAAGAGGACACTGGGACTTGACAGATAAAAGCTAGCGCAAACACACACGCACACGTACACTCATACACACACACACAGTAATCCAACACACCCACCCAGAAAGAAACGACCGCGTTCCAACCAAAACATTATTTATTCTGAAGTTCAACAGGAATGCGTCTTTTTCTTGGAAAAACTGTTAGCTGCCTCCTTGGGCCAGAATTGAAGCTGCGCATGTTGTAATATATCCATTTCTCTGTTCCCTGCAGGCCCTGACAGAACTGGCCCAGATGTTTCCCCAGCTGATCACCATTGTGAAACTCGGTGAGCAGAAAATTAGTGCAACTGTCACTCTTTTTGTTCATTGTATCTCTGCAAGAACTTGCTAGAAAATCCTGGAAGTATGTTTACGCACAGTTACTCTCGATTCATAAAAATCGAGTTTTGTAGTAGGCAGACCAATAAAGGGACGGGTTATTGCATAATTTCTTGGAAATGCAATGTTCAGAGCATTGCAGTTCCTCTGCAGAAAACATCACAGAGAAAGCGCATTGATACGAAGCAAAGCAGAGGCATAAGTCGTTATTGTTATAAAGGAACAGATTCAAACAGGGCACTGTGGATATTCTTCCGCAGGTGCGCCATTCAGAGTAAGAGAAAAGTGCCATTGAAACGATCCCTGCTTCTGGTTCTTTATTTGACCCTGGCAAACGCTGGTCTCAAGTGCAGGCGTGGTCGAGCAAAAACATTCGGTGTGTACGAGCCGGCAGGCCTCCTCACAGTTGGGGGTTGAATCCGTCCTTGATCCCTACCACCTCACTAGACGGCGTTACGCGCTTAACGCTTCAACCAGAATCGCAGTTTTTTTTACACTTCGTATTTGCATGTATGGCTGTGTGACGGTTTAGTGTGACTCAGATATTGTTGGCACCTGCTCTGCTGCATTGTCTTGTTCTCTAATAGCAGTCATTTGTTCCAAGTAAGGGGTGTGATACTGATACTGGATGCCACTGATAAGCTAGAAGCAGGAGAGCGAGGTGGATGTACTTTACATGTTTAACTGGAGGCCATTCAACAACAAGCCAGGACCGCATTTAACCTCGCTCAGTTAACCCGGTACATTTAGGAAGTAAAGAGCAAGAGGAAGTGCCAAAGGCCTTATTGCAGAGCTGACTGGCTCTTAAGGTCGGCACAGACTGACAATCCGTCACAGAAAACAACTTCGTGAAGACGAACTGTCGAGATAGACCTTTTGGCCTCCTCTCTCATCGAGTCCGTTATTCCAGAGGAAGGATCACAAGTGGAGACAGTTGTTTAGTCAAATCGTATTTTAATTCACTCAGAGTATATGTATATTATCACACGCATATGGTTAATCAACCTTTAAGCAATTATTGTAATAATAGCAGTTTACCTTAACTCATATCCCGCAAAGCTGAATATAAGGAGAATGGAGATGACTGTGACGCCCCAGTTCCCTCTGCCAGTCTGATTTCTCTTCCTTTGTCTCTAGCTGTTATAGTAGTTTCACCCTGTCTGCTGACTTCTAGATTGCAGCTAAGAACCGGTTCTGACCAGCTATCTGTTGCTGTTCCTAAGCCTGGGTCACTCCTTGCCCCTTTGTCACAACCCCCAACATTCTCCCACCTGGCCCCGTGCTCCTCTGCATAAACAGGCCTCTCCTAAGACAAAGGCCAGAGGCCTCCCCGATCCACAATCAGCCCCTCCCCCACAGCCCTCTCATTTATCTCTGCTTCAAAGGTTGCTCCTATCTTTTATACAGGGCCATAAACAATGCCATCTGACTGACCGGTCATAAAGTCTGACATCTTATTGCACCTAAACAGGAAGGGTACACAAACCTCTCTACAATATTCTAGCTGTTGTTCTCACTCACTCTTGTTCTTCTGCTACAGACTTCATTAATATCACACAATAATAGAGCACACCACTAATGGATTACATGATGTGTATGCAACTATATCTTGAGCATGCTATTAAATCTGACAGAACGCCAAACCTACAAACCAAGCAATAATGATTTACTAAGCATATTTTTATGTGAAAAGCCTTTGACTAAAACCAGTTACACCCGTGGTCCCAAGTCATGATTATGAGTAGTTATCATGCAAAGCTTAAGACTGAGTTTAGAATGTCCTACTACTAAAATACTATGAGCTTGTTGGAATTCAATTCAAGATCAGCGAAGTAACACGTTGTTTTGATCCTGCTCCCGCGGCCAAGCGCAAGGCGTTACGTTTCAACATGTCCTCCCAGTTTAACCATGTTTCTTCCCCAGACGTGTCAGACCCAGCCTGTATATCCGAGGCCGTGGAGTTTGTAGGGTTTAAGCTGGCCAGCAACGGTCTTAACCTGCTCATCAATAACGCCGCCGTCAACATCCCAGCCAAGCCCGCCACGCTGGCCAGCACGGGCGTGGAAGAGATGATGGAGTCCTTTAAAGTGAACGTGGTGGGACCCTTTCTTCTGACCAAGGTATCCTACATGGGCGGACACACACACACACACACACACACACACACACACACACACACACACACACACACACACACACACACACACACACACACACACACACGCACACACACACACACACACACACACACACACACAAAGGAGTACTGGTACTGGTAGTACTGGTACCCCAGACACACAATTGTACACACTCAGCACACACACACACACACACACACACACACACACACACACACACACAAAATGTTGCATCATTCTTTTGTGTTTCCTTGATCCCTTTTTGCTGCAGGAGCTTCTCCCTCTCCTCCAGAGGGCTGCAGGTCAAAGGTCAGGCCAAGGTGGGTCACAGGGGATGTCCTGCGCTAGGTCAGCCGTCATTAATGTGTCCACATTCTTGTCCTCCATCGAGAAATGTCCTGAAACCTTTTCCAGGGCTCAGATGTACCCCTACAGGACCAGCAAGGTACTACACCACTCCTATAACTTCTACAAAGTTTACATTTTACTAATAGAAACGATAATAATAATAATAAACTTTATTTATATAGCATATATATATATATATATATATATATATATATATATATAGAGAAACAAAGGATTCAAGTTCATGCTCTAATGAAAACAGAACGGATCTTTTACAACTATCTTTGCATGATCAGTATTAAAACATTTATGAAACAGTATAAAAAACTAATCGAACCGGAAAGCACGCCTCAAAGGTGAAACAGTGCATGTGACACATTGCTATAGCAGGCCAACTATGAGGTGGCCACATACTGCAGTGTGACCTCTTTACCACCAGGCGGCGCTGAACATGCTAACTCGATGCCTGGCTGCTGACCAGAGGGAGCAGGGCATCCTGGTGACGGCCATCCACCCTGGCTGGGTCCTCACCGACATGGGAGGAGCGGAGGTGAGGGTGGGGGGGGGGGGGGGGGGGGGGGGCGGGATGTGAGGGAGCGAGGGATCGAGAGAGGAGGAGGTAAAGAAAGAGAGGGATGGATGACGCTGTGATTGTCCCGCCAGGCACCTCTACCTCCTCAGGACAGTGTCCGGGGCATGCTGAGCGTGATGTCATCGCTGGACGATCGACACAGCGGTGCGCTGCTCGACTGGTGCGGCAACGGTATCCCCTGGTGACCACCGCGGCCGCCCCTCGGCGACTGCTGTCTCTCACGGCAACCCTCCAAGACATCGCCGCAGCGGTCCCGGGTCAGCCCCCCCCCCACCCTCCCGAGTGTCACCTGGCCTTGTGATTTAGAGACAACCATGTTTTTCGATGAGCAGAGACTGGCCAGGAGCCTGGGCTGAATAATGGGCCTGTTCTAGAACCTCAGCACTGGATACTGTTCTTCTGATAGGAGGACCAAGAGAGAGAGAGATGGGCTACAAATCCATTCACATATGTTTGTATTGTGTGCCAATTCTGTTTGAATCTTTCAGGCTTGTTCTTGTCTTTTTCATACTCTTGTTGGTATTCCACGCCCAGCAAGAATGTGTGTGTGTGTTTATGTTTGTGTGTGTGTGTGTGTGTGTGTGTGTGTGTGTGTGTGTGTGTGTGTGTTGGTCAACATCACAGAGAAGGCAAGGAGAGGGAACGGGGAGAGAGAGGAGGAGGAGGAGAGAGAGAAAGTACGTCAAGTTCTTTAAGAAGGAATTTGAAATCTTTGACATTTCAAAACGCAGAATGCCCACCATGCTAGCCTGTAGTACCACTTGTTCCAGCAACTTATCTATGTTTTAATCTTTTAGGGAATGTCCTGACAAGTTATTTCTCAGATGGTTATTTAAATATTAACAAGCAAACGTTTGAAGTGTTTTATCATCCTAACGATTGATTATTGGACTTTCCAGCAGGCACAATTTATTCATAAAGATTAATAGAAAAATCTGATATGTGCTATAATCGGGTAAATAGTCAAATGAATGGAAATATTGATAGAGGGACCCCATCACACCCATGGCACACACACACACACACACACACACACACACACACACACACACACACACACACACACACACACACACACACACACACACACACACAAATGCACATTATATGTCAATATTACCCCTACACACAATGGTATAAATCAATCTCTTATTGAGTTGGGACGGTTAGCTTTGTTTGAAACCGTCTCGTGATTGCTGCTTTGAATTGTTAAAATAAAACTTCAGTGCCACTAATATTAACAGGCTGTTTCATGGTTGGCAAATTTAAAGATCCGATAAAGTCCGAATACTGAGTTCATAGAAAGTATTTTAAAGTCCAGTAAGATGAAAGAAGATATAGAAATATATCAGGCCTCGGTGTTGTGCTGTATGGATATTAGTGCTAATTTTAACATTTCAGGATCAAATATCTGCCTGCATTAGTGTAATTGTATTCCCTCAGGAGAAATGTCGGGTTATGATATGGTACTGTACTGAAACTGTCTGGTTTTGTTTTGTTAGCAGGTTGCTGTTTTAAAAAAACACTGACTTTAACTTGAAGTCTTTAACTAACCTCTTGTCTAGTTTAGTTCTCAAAGTTGTAGATTAATAGTCTAAGAGTTTTAATTCTCTAAATGAACCGCTATAGATGCAATAGACTAAGCCTCGCTATTTTCATTGCAAACAAGCTTACAAGTTTACCATGCCCCAGATCCTAATTGGTAAATCTAAACCTCCAAACAGAAAGAGCCATGCCTTCTCCCGATCAAGTTTGTCTGGACAAAATGTGCCATGGGAAAGTGAATTACACTTTTTCACAATTGTTAAAACACATTTCTTGAATTTGGGTCAGAGAATTGAATTTAGTGTTTTAGCAACTGTGAAAACTGTAATCAAGCCACGTGTGTTCCGAAGTAAGGGAGCCAAATTATCCAAGCAAATTGGACTACTTCGAAGAAACCGGTGCATAGATTTGTCTGGGGCTAGATAATGCAGTAATCTGATTGGAGGGATCAATCCAATAGGTAGTTTCGGCAAGAGAGTGAATTTGACAGGTTGAACGGGGTTTGCAAAATTTTTACACGGACAATATTGTCTTTATTTAGCTTGCATAGGCCTACACAAAGTGGAGTGAATGGAATTGTGGCAAAGTAAAAAATACACTTAAAAGCATAAATAACGTAAGAATCGTTTATCTCGAGGGAACGTTAATCCCATTAGGTGTTTGTAATATGCGAGTCAAGCCTTGCCAGCGCGAGGGAGGTCACTAAAAGAGGTGGGACCGCGCAGTGTTGCCATTCAGAAGAACGCACGCTCGCTCAAACAAACCAAAGGAGAGACTGATTGTACCTGAACTTGACAAAGATTTACCCCTAGTTACTTGCATTGCGCTACCGATTGATCCGTTTCACGCCTCAAGACTACAGAACAAACAAAAAAGGTAAAATAGGTGATTTCTGTATTTTTCTATAATTGCTGCAAGTTTCTGCAAATGTACAGAGATGCGCTCCTTTTAATGCACGTTTCAAAGTCAGATAACGCTCTAAGTGACCCTCGCAGGGTATAAACTTTAGTGTTTATATAAATCATAGTTTAATGTTTCCAATGATGCAAACATTACATATGGAGGCTGTTTGTGATTGTCATAGCAGCCTATTTAAGTTGAGCGTTCATTATATGAGCTCACTAAACTGTGTGTGATGTTGGCTCCCACGGTCCTACTGTGCGATGGGGTTTAATTATTAGCGTGGCCGTGTTTGTCTCATCTGGGTGATGGCGGTGCCTGCACATGACTGCAAGGTAACGGCTCTCTCTGGAATGGAAATGACTCCAAATTCATTTTCCTTAACGAAAATATGTTTAACTTCCTGGCAGTCTTTGACTCAAACGTTTCCCTGCCTCCTGTTTTTACCCTGAGGCCTCCTTCCTCCAGTCCCGAACCCTTCCACCAGCTCACCTATTAACACTCATCATACTCCTCCTCCTCCCCTCCTTCACCCCTCTCCCCTCCTCGTCTCCTCCCCTCCCCCTCCCATCTCTCCCCTCTGTCCATCTCCCCCCCTCCGTTTCCCTCCCCCCTCTGTCCATCTCCCCCCTCTGTCCATCTCCCCCCTCTGTCCATCTCCCCCCCTCCGTTTCCCTCCCCCCTCTGTCCATCTCCCCCCTCTGTCCATCTCCCCCCTCTGTCCATCTCCCCCCCTCCGTTTCCCTCCCCCCTCTGTCCATCTCCCCCCTCTGTCCATCTCCCCCCTCTGTCCATCTCTCCCCTCTGTCCATCTCCCCCCTCTGTCCATCTCCCCCCTCTGTCCATCTCCCCCCTCTGTTTTCCTCCCCCCTCTGTCCATCTCTCCCCTCGGTCAAGGTGCTGTACACAAACCGGCGTTGCCGGGACAACGTATAACTGAACTTTAGGGGCTTTTCATGGAGGAGGAGGGGACTTTTTACAACTTCCCTTATTCATTCCTACACACACACACACACACACACACACACACACACACACACACACACACACACACACACACACACATAATAACTGAGAGAGTCCAAAAGACACCCCACCAGGCTTGGTTGAGTTTCACCGTTAGCCTTGCGTGTTGATAGATCTCTAGCAGGGATGTAGTGGTGATTACAGCATTTACGCTGGCAGAAAGAGCTATAGCACCTATTCTACTGGAACAAAGAGCTACAACACTTATTCTACTGGAACAAAGAGCTACAACACTTATTCTGCTGGAACAAAGAGCTACAACACTTATTCTACTGGAACAAAGAGAACAAACACTTATTCTACTGGAACAAAGAGCTACAACACCTATTCTACTGGAAGAAAGAACTACAACACCTATTCTACTGGAAGAAAGAACTACAGCACCTATTCTACTGGAAGAAAGAACTACAGCACCTTTTCTACTGGAAGAAAGAGCTAGAACACCTATTCTACTGGAAGAAAGAGCTAGAACACCTATTCTACTGGAAGAAAGAGCTAGAACACCTATTCTACTGGAAGAAAGAACTACAGCACCTATTCTACTGGAAGAAAGAGCTAGAACACCTATTCTACTGGAAGAAAGAGCTAGAACACCTATTCTACTGGAAGAAAGAGCTAGAACACCTATTCTACTGGAAGAAAGAGCTACATGGGATGGCTCTGACTGTCCAATCAGAGGGCTCCGTCATAGAGTCAGTGACAGCCTGCCTGTTTCCCTCCATGGAGGTCAGCCACGGGGCCAGCTGTGGAATGTTTGTCCAACTCACAGCCGGGAACCCCCGTGTGTGTGTGTGTGTGTGTGTGTGTGTGTGTGTGTGTGTGTGTGTGTGTTTGCTGATACACCGTACAGTTCTGGTTAGTGCTGTGGAACAACTCTAAATTGTTTGCCGTTATAAAGAGGGGGGGTGGGGTGGTGTGGTGTGGTGTGTGTGTGTGTGTGTGTGTGTTTGGGGGGGGGGGGCAGTGGCCGTGTCAGAGGAGGCAAATGAATGTTTGCAGAGTGTGGTTATGAAAGACTTCAGGTATTCCACAGTACAGGGAGCTACACTGATTAAATTGCTGGATGGGGGAGTCGTCTTATTGAACACAGGAGGAAGTCTGCTGTCAGCCCTATTTTGGCCTGGGTGTCATCAGCCTGGTACACAGCTGGGATCGTCTCATCCAAACCTCGCTGGGCCAAGCCAGGGCTTCTCAACTAAGGGTATGTGACACGCAGGGAATTAGTACTAAAACAAGTGTCGCAGTCTGTAGTTACAAAAATTAAAAATAATTGTATTGTATTTCAAGGAACTTGTATGTGGTTTGGTCGGCGGTTCTGGGATTGATTGGGAATGTCTGGGTAGCTTGGCTCCCCCGGGCCCGTCTGTGGGGATCGTTGGGTCAGGGATCCAGACCACCGTCAGGCTGCAGGGAGGGATAGGCAGACGCTGACCACTGGCTTGGTCCTAGGTTCACTGTTGACTTTCGCCTGGAGAAAGTGACATGATGCTTGTTTATGTTGACCCCCCCCCCCCCCCCCCTAACGAGAGAGAGAGAGAGAGAGAGAGAGAGAGAGAAAAAAAAAAAGAGAGAGAACTATCTTTCTGTTCCTATCTTTTTCTGTCTTTCTGTTCCAGTTCCTGTTTACTTAAGGGTTGCCTCATTTCTTTTGTTCTGGGAACATCGACCCCTTTCCCACCTTCCCCGTCCTCCCGGCTGCCTTTCCAAACAACAGAAACCCCACGCTCTGTTGTGCCTCTCCCCTTCACTCTCTTCTTCTCACACCGACTGTCCAGTGGTCTTAAGGAAAGTGGGCAGTGCCGCACCGTTCCTGTATCGGGACATGGCTATCGGCCAATGGCGGCCCATCCAGGAAGTGTTTATTAGTTCAGATGGGCTTTTGGGTAATGGACAGAGATGTTCCGCTTCCTGTTGCTAGCGAGGGCAGGGGAAGCTACAGGGAAGGCAGAACGGGATGGGTTGAAAACAAAAAGAAAAAAGAAAAACGTGTCAGCCAGAGAAAGAATCGGGCAGTAACCAAATAGACAGGGTAGTAATTGGTGTGTTCTACCAAGCGCATGACCTTCAACTGGACAGCATAAGCATTTTAAAATGTCTTAACATACAGTGTGTTTAACATTTTGTGTGTTTGTAATGTAGCATGGTAACAATGTGCTGAAGGACTGCATACAAGCGGTAGTGGTAATTCATTCTAAAATCCCAGGTACACCTTATACGTTTAGTAACTGCATGTTAACAACCCAGCAACTGATTTGTGAACCTTATTTCTTTTTAATATGAAAATAAAGACTTGGTGGATGTGTGTGCTTGTGCATGGGCATCTGTTTACTGTACCCTTCCAGAATACTCTTATTTAATTGTACAGTGTCAAGTTCAACTCCTGCTTGGTCATGCAGCGGTCTGAAGTGGAGACTTTGATTGTGACAGACTGCACAATGACAGGAAGTAGGACGTCAACACTTTCTGTTGGCTTTCTGCTGCTCCTGCAACTCTGCATAGGTCACTTCCTGCGGACAGGGCGACCTGGTGGCAATCACACTTCCCTTTTTATCTTGTTAACGTGTGTGTGTGTGTGTGCGCCTGACATTACTTGCCGACTTAATGGATGTAGGCTTAGATTTAGATGTGTTTAGGTCTATATAAGTATGCATGTTAGATTACATATTATGATGTGATAATGTGTTGGACCGGTTTGTCCTATGTTCCAGCTAGCATGTAACGTCTGTGCCATGCAACGTTCTCTTATGGAAATAATGAGCTGTCCGTTAAGGACAATGAGAAACGTCATTTGAATCATTTTAATACTGTATGACCTATTCTGTGTACTTTTGAAGATCTCTGTCGTCTGTAAACATTCGTGACGAAGACGATAAGTACTGATGAATGATTTATGGTCTGGTTCTGGGTGGTCAGACAGTTCCCAGGCAGAAGACATCAGCCCATTCTTTGGTTGGTGGACGGCTGATTCCGAAATCCAATCACCTAATAGTTGTGTCCCTGCACGAATCAGGCGTGACCCCAAAACTACAGTAGAAATGTGTCACTCCCATTGGCCAGCTAAAACCGTCCTGTCCAATTGCCTTCCTCCCATGTATAAAATATAACCACCTAGTTCCCATTTTACAACAACATCGCTCAGAATAAATGAGCCCCCTTCATGTATAATCTAGATGATCTATTATAAATCAGTTAATCCTTCATATCATCTATATGTGTGAGGAGAAGTCTGCAGGGAGACTCCCTATGAAGACCCCCTGAGCCAATATCATCATCATCATCATCATCATCATTTATCTCTTTATTCATTCAGACAGTTGATGTCTCAGTCCAGAGTCCAGACTCCAGATAGGGCTGGGCTCGGCTTCTCCACGGTAACAGGCCCGCTCTACGTCGGAAGTATCGGCCAATCGCTGCGTCTCCGGCGAGCTCAGTCCTTGGAGTGGTTATACAGGTGTCCACGGTTTGGCTTGGGCAGTGTCTAAAGAAAGATCATCGACTCCATCCACTCCTGTCAGCTTCTGCAGTTTGGCCGCCCCTCCACAAGGTGGCAGTGTTGGGTACATTACGGCGAGGCTGTTGTGAGAATTTCTTTTTTTTCTGTCTCGTGGTGCTGGATCCCGGCCTGTTTCCTCTGGACGACCACTCCTTCCTGTAAACACACACAGTGTGTTAAGCTCTGCTGGCCTCATATCAATCAATCATTCATTCATTCATTCTGTCATTCAGCAGTGGGAGGTTGAAGTTTGTATTTAGTTCGGACATAACCAATATGTCGTATATTTGTTTACCTATTTTGTAAACACACACACACACACGCACAGGCGCACGTGTGTTGAAGTGTTTGGGTTTAGTGAAGGGTGGTCCGGACACCACTAGTCGCCAGTCTTAACACTGGTTTGCATGTTAACGTGTTGCATTCCAATGTAGAGTTCCATATCTAGGATGTGATCATCAAAGCATGAATTTCCCCTGAATTTGCTTGGCTGGTATTTGCCCTCTCCTTCCTACTCCTCCCTTTCTTTCTTTCCATTCTCTAACTTTTTCTCTGTCCTTTTTCTCATCTCAATTGTTTTTGTGTCTTGATGTTAGTTTTGGTTAAGGGGTTATTACGGACAGTGTGTGTTGTGTGTGTGTGTGTGTGCGCGCGCATGTGTACGCGCGCGCCTGGCCCTCTCCTGAACCAGAGCAAAGATCAGCACTGCCGTTTGTTTGCCTGAGAGGTGAGGGAGCAGTGAGGTGTTTGGATCAACTCGGGGGGGGGGGGGGAGGGAGGGAAGAGAGAGAGAAAGAGAGAAAGAGAAAGCGAGACTGCTCTAGTCTTTTGCATCTGAATACACTTTCTTTTCTCTGTCGGCACGCTATTGTTGTGTGTTTTCTGTGTGGTTGTTTTCTATGTGTTGTGGTGGTGTGCGTTTTCTGTGTGTTTGTTTTCTATGTGTTGTTGTGTGTTTTTTGTGTGTTAATCGGCAGATCAGATTTGTGCCCATGCGCTAGGTTCCACCCTGGGCTCAAGACCTCTGGGACAGGATCGGACTTCTGGGACAGGATAGGAATGTGCAGGGAGGAGAAGGAAAGATTAGCTGGGAGTGTGTGTGTGTGTGTGTGTGTGTGTGTGTGTCTCGGACCCCCCACGGTATAAGTGATAAGGATGTTTTTAGTGAACTCCATTGACCTCAACAGGGTACGCCCTCCACACACCACAGACAAGGACATCTGTTCGGATCTCTCTCTCTCTCTCTCTCTCTCTCTCTCTCTCTCTCTCGATTCCTCTTTTTCTTTTGTCTTTCTCTTACTTTCTTCCCTTTTTGCAGTCTGTCCCCATTTACTCTCTCCAACCTCCTGCGTCCTTCTCTTTTTGCTGTCTGTTGGTCTCCATCTCTCCCCCCCCCCCTCAGTCGCTCTTGACGGTCTCCCTCTCTCCTCTCTTCCCTCCCTGTCTCTCCCTCCCTCTCTCCCCTCTTGCTTCCCTGTCTCTCCTTCCCTCTCTCCCCTCCCTGCTGTGGGGCCAGTGTATAGCCGTAGTATTGTTATAAAACACCCAGCCATCTGGAACTAAGCGCTGCTCCATTGTTCACCAAGGCATAGCCATGGCCGCCTCTCCAGGGGCCTGGGTTGAGTGGGGGGTGTTAGTGTGTGTGTGTGTGTGTCTAGATATTTATCGCTCTATTCATATGACTTTCCTCGTTCTCGGTACATATGGTGCGGTGTGTGTGTGTGTGTGTGTGTGATGCTGAGACATTCCTTCCCTTTATTGCTCCAGGAAGGGACTCAGATAGCAGATAGGACACATTTCCTTTTTTTGATTCGTTGATTTAACTTCTTTCATGACATTCCTCTACCCCCCCCCCCCCCTCAGTATCCAGAGCCCTCCTCGTGCCCCGGGGGACTGGACCGAACCGTTTCCAGGACGACTAGTAGCAGCTCCCGTTAGCTGCCCGCTGGGTGTCTGTTTGTTTGCTAGGGTCACCTTTGAAAATGACTCCGTATCCCAGAGGTCACGGCGGCCATACGGGAGGAGGTTTATTCATGTGATATTAGGGAGAGGTTTCGCAATTCCCAGAGTAGTTAGCGTGTGGGTGCAGATTGAGTTAACAGGTGGTGAAGTGGAAGAAGGTGTGTGTGTGTGTGTGTGTGTGTGTGTGTGTGTGTGTGTGTGTGTGTGTGTGTGTGTGTGTGTGTGTGTGTGTGTGTGTGTGTGTGGGATGGACTGACTGTTAGTTCAAATTCTAGTCATTCTCAGTGTCTCTGCAGTAACAGCTTATGCAACACTGCTCTCTGCTGAATCTCTCTTTCCCCTCTTCCATCTCTCTCAATCCTTATCTTTCCCCCTGCTCTCATCCCTCTCTACCTCTGCAGCCCCCCCCCCCCCTGTTTCTGACTTCTCTTCCTCCTGTAGCTGCACTCTCTCCTCTCTCCCCCCCGCCTCATCCCTCTCTACCCCTCTCTTTTCCCAGACTTCTGTTTCTTCTTTTTTCTGCTTCTCCCTGTCTGTCCTCCTCTCTCCTGCTTCTCCCTGTCTGTCCTCCTCTCTCTCCTGCTCCCTGTCTGTCCTCCTCTCTCTCCTGCTTCTCCCTGTCTGTCCTCCTCTCTCCTGCTCCATGTCTGTCCTCCTCTCTCCTGCTTCTCCCTGTCTGTCCTCCTCTCTCTCCCTCTGCACAGGGAACGGGTGGGAAAGTGTTTCATAAATATGCAGGGGTGGTTGTTGCTGCCCAGCCCTGAGCCCTCGAACTCGGGGCTCTGTTCTCTGGCGGGGGTCTGACTGTGAACCGGGGCGAGGGACCACAGCCCTCAGGACCACAGCCCTCGGGACCACAGCCCGTAGAACGGAATACATAATCTTAGAGAGAGTGAGAGTGTATGGGAGTGGGGGTAGAGGCTGTTTGTTGGCGGCCCTCCTCCTGTAGCTGTACTCTGTCTTTCCCGTTTTTTTTTTTTATGGGAGTGGAGGTAGTGGGGGCCCCTCTGTGTTACGTTTTAGGCATTGGAGATTAAGAGAAAGTGTTGAGAGAAAGGGATGGATGGATGAAAGGAGGTATAGCCCAGTCCAGTCATGTGCTCTGCTCTGTGGCAGGAGAAGCCTGGTGGAGCACTTGGACTGTGTGTGTGTGTGTGTGTGTGTGTGTTTGTGTGGATCAAAGAGAGCAGTACCCTTCCCCCAGGGAACCACTTGCTGCTCTCTGCCCCTCCCCCTTCTAGGCTCAGAACCACCTAGAGGGCAAAGGTCAAGGAGCGGAGGGGAGGTTGACTGACCGGTAAAGATAGCTCTGTGGAGGTCACCGTGTTTAATCTCATCTCTCGTGTGTGTGTGTGTGTGTGTGTGTGTGTGTGTGTGTGTGTGTGTGTGTGTGTGTGTGTGTGTGTGTGTGTGTGTGTGTCCAGGAGTCTAAAGCTGGAGAGGCTGGTAAATATTTGCCACACCCTTTCAGAGGAGGCTGGCTGTACGTCGCTTCTCTCTCCTGACCCCCTCTCTCTCTTCCGTGTGTGTGTGTGTGTGTGTGCACGCTCATGCGTGCATGCATGCACGTGTTTGTGTGTGTGTGTGTTTTCGCCCTGAGGAAGAGGTGCTTGCTCCACAGAAAACCGCATTACCTATGTATCATGTCTGTTAGTTAGCCAGTGAATAGCCTGTCTCCACTCCTGTGTTTGGGGATGCTTGCACTGGCTGGCTGGCTGGCTGACTGGTTGGTTGGCTGACTGACTGGCTGGCTGGTTGGCTGACTGGTTGGCTACTCAAACAGACAGACGGAGACAGGGTGATGAGATATTTATGAATGAACATCTTTACCCATGTTGCCCTCTGTGCTGTTCCTGGCTGTAATGCTTGTGCCAGAAGCACCCACACACACACACACATGCTCAGACAAACCCCTGAGATATTTATGAATGAGCGCCCGGCATCAGGCGAGCCCGCCGCGTCCTCCATTTCAGACGCTCGTTCGCAGACCTCTCTAATTAACTTCCCATCCTCTACAAGATGGTGGCCTTCTGTGAGACTCATTCTCAAAAACAGACATGAATTTATGAAATAGAGTTGTGGGATGATGCCAGATGGTGCGAAAAACACTGATCTCAAGTATGAGTATCTGAAATATGATGTTCGGTCAAATCACGTATACGCGTGTGTGTGTGTGTGTGTGTGTGTGTGTGTGTGTGTGTGTGTGTGTGTGTGTGTGTGTAGCCAGGGGGTGGTTGCGCTGGGTCCCTGTGCTGCTAAGCCCAGATTAGCCGTTAGCAGCAGAACGCTGAGGGCCGGCTGACGCCTGGACGTCGTCTTGAGGTTAGAGGAGCTTTGAAGACATGCCAGCGGGGTGCCGTATTAATATCCTGCTGGGAGGACCCCCCCAGGGGGGACGGGGGACTGGGGAGAGAGGGGGGAGGGGAGAGAGGGGTGGACGTAGAAAAGCCATAGAGAACAGGGAGGGGGGGGGGGGGGGGGGGGGGGGGTGAAGGTGGGTTTAGGGTATGACGAGGAGAGAGAGAGAGAGAGAGAGAGAGAGAGAGAGAGAGAGAGAGAGAGAGAGAGAGAGAGAGAGAGAGAGAGAGAGAGAGAGAGAGAGAGAGAGAGAGAGAGAGAGAGAGAGAGAGAGAGAGAGAGAGAGAGAGAGAGAGAGAGAGAGAGAGAGAGAGAGAGAGAGAGAGAGAGAGAGAGAGAGAGAGAGAGAGAGAGAGAGAGAGATGTTTTGTTTAGCTTGCTGTTGTGAATAGGGCTCCATTGATTCTTCTCTCCAGTTCTGGCCCCTATCTCTTTCCCACAGGCAAACGCAAACACTGTCTCTGGCTTTTGTCCGTTTTGTATTTCTTTATCTTACTCTCTGTATCTCACACACACACACACACACACACACAGGAGTTGTGTGGTTTTCTTTTCCTTTTCTCAGGCACACACACACACACACACACACACACACTCACAGCCCGACAGCCGGCTGAACCAACTCACTCTCCAAGCCCATGACATCACTTGGGTCGTCCGGGCAACGCCTGCTGTGAGCGCGTGAGAGGAGCATTCATCTTAGCTGTGCTGGCTTTGTCACTGTCACCCATACTTACTCTGACGGCTCGTGTGTGTGTGTGTGTGTAAGAGAGAGCAAGGAAGACTAAGACAGAGAGTCTGGCTGTGTTTGTGGACACTATCTGAAACTAGAGGACTCTTTTGAATTGAATATCCTTCAGCTCGAGACTGTCCAAGTTGTGCTCAGGGTTGGGAACTTACTCCAGCATTGCTTTGGACTGCCTCCGTGTTCTCTGTCTATTATTCTTTCTCTCTGATTCGGCTCCTCTCCCACCCACACACTCTGCATCTAATTACCCCATCATTAAACCCCCATCTGTGCCCAGTCACTCCCCAGCGGTCGCTGAAGGAAAACCTTGACTCCTTTTTACCGTCGGCAGGAACAGGACCACCATGTTTCCCAAGCCCATCACCACACCTGCTGCGGCTGTGCAGGAAACCGCCTGCTCCACTCAGAGGAACGTTAGGAGAGCTCAGGGAAACGGCTACTAGCCGTTTGGGAACCCCCTTTGATGGTCTGCTTCTGTCATCTGACATGGGGCTATCCTATTTATAACTTTGAATTCCAGCATTAGGGTCTCAGGCTTATGGACCTGTAAATGTTACAATATGTAGAAGCAGGCATGATATAAAATGTTTCTATATTATTTGAACACACTATATGCTATTGGACCAGCGTCCACTTCTGTAAAGGTGGACAGAACCGTATTAAGTAGTATTAAGTAACCTATGTTAAAGACTGGTGCTCACGGATGTGTAAGTGATATACTCAGAAGTTGATCGTAGTGTGGGAAGCGTCCCTCTCTCGCAGTGTAGCTCCCCCTCCCCCCACTGTCTCTCTCCCGACACATTGCTGCCATACCAGCACCCTGAGCCACCCCCCCTCGCGTTCTCCTGCTCCAGTGAGTTAGTATGCGTGTGTAGAGAGAGAGAGAGAGAGAGAGAGAGAGAGAGAGAGAGAGAGAGAGAAATTCTAGAATGCGTGCTTTCTTCGTTTGTCTTAGTTTAAAACAATATTATACTGAAACAGACCGTTCACCGCACATGCTCACCCCACTCACAACGAGTGACTTGGGGTTGGTTTGAAGCAGCCAACGAGGTATTTATCTGCCATCTCCTCCTCGCGGGGTTGTCCACACCCTCCGAAGGGACCAGGGCGCGAGAGCACTCCGCGCCATATAGTACAGAGCGAGAGAAAGTGACACATTCGGGAGAGACTGCGAGACCGAGGAGGGGCAGTGCAAGGAGTGATTGATTTCTAGTTTCATCTGATGATTTGAAATCGCATTTGGAATTACTCATCATTTAAATGGATACGCCGGTCAGTGTGAAGGAATCTAAAGAACAAGTATTCTTTTTAGTTTGAGATATTTTTAAATTGGATTGCCAGATTTGGAGTGCTGAACTGAACTTCTTGACATCGGCAGGATCCTGTCTGCAATCATGTATGTATTACAAGCGTTCTTCTGTTTTCTGCCATACTCATCCACTGTCAATATCATGCTGCATTTCATATGAGATTTTGACCGATGTTTTACCGTTTAAATAGACTGAATTGGAGGAAACGTCTGCAGCTTGAAAGCTGCACGTGAGAAAACAATGTCAAAAGTAACTCCATGCAATAACAATGCCGCCCCGGCAGAGTTTATTTTGGAATATTTATTTATGTTAGTAGTCTAAATATAGTCAAACAAATATATTCTCAAGTAAACAGGAAAATGTTTGTCGATCAAACACTAAAGCTAAGAGATGGGTCTGCTACAGTTGCTCCGGTTGCGTCGTCACGGCGTGACAAAGACAGCCTTGTGAACCAGGCCTTTGTTTGAATATTAAAATGAGTGCAAGAGAAATGCCGGCTATCCACCGGTATTAATGTGTCAAGCCGCGGGAAAAGATTCTCGAGCTTTCTCTTGTGGGGAGCATGTCACAGACACTGGCGTATGCATAATCTAGACGACTCCCATGCACTGTTTGAGTCAGCGATACACGCGAGAATCCTGAGCGTCAGTTCTGTTGGCCATTAGATACATTATAACAACGTTACTGATTATCAGGGTTGCTAGTTGTCTATTGACGAAGTGTGTATTAGTTACAATGTGCTGTGTGTAGTTATTCGTGCGGGCAAAGTGTGCTGTCTCTCTCTCCTTCTCCTTCAACCCTGATTTAAATGGCTGAGGTCCATTGGAAGCTAATCCTGCACAAACTAATCCTTCTGTTGACTTTTTGTCCGCCCATGCAAGGAAATGCAACAATTAGTCTTTTGCCTCGGTCCCCCTCTCTCTCCGCCTGTCTCATGCCCAACTGTTGGAACAAGCTCTTCTCAAGTCGCTATATTTACCAGGCTGCCGTCCCAGACTAACATTAGCACACAGTCGAGTGAAAAGGGAAGTCAAAGGCGTTCTATAATTGGGGTATAAAAACTACATTAGCTAGTTAGACCTTATGCAATGGATGATTGACAGAGACACTGCAGAATGAATCCGAGAACAGTACTAGAATACCGTTAGGTAATTAATGATTCATTTGGGTGTTCTTTTAAGAGTGCGATTAGCAGCCACAGCGTTTAAAGCTTGCGTGGCTGGGTCACTGTTGGGATCAGATACATAGGGTGAGGGGGTGTCAAACTTCCCTCCCTCCTGCACCGTCCATCCACAGTGCTCTCCCTTCCTGCTCTGTTTATTTGTCACTGTGGAGAAGAGGTTGGCCCCTCACTCTGTGTGTGTGTGTGTGTGTGTGTGTGTGTGTGTGTGTGTGTGTGGGCCCTCCAGCTACACTGAAGCGACCAGCCCAGAGCTGCCTCTGGCCGGACTAACTCTCAGTATCACAAGGCCACTGCAGTGTTGTGGACATGGACAAGCAGGAGTTGGTGGGTGTGGGTGTGAGTGTACAGTACCGCCGGTGTCCCCCTGTCCTCCCCGCTACCCCTCGTCGCCGGCCGACTGTGGGAACCCGTCTCCTAGTGCTCGGGCTGTGGGCGATACCCGCCTGGGCAGGACAATCCTCCCATTGTGCCCCCGAAGGCTGCAGCCTGTCAGAGGGCCTAATTTAGCTAATGATCACATCAACGCAAACAATTCTCTTGAAAGAGATACGGGAGGAGGAGGAGGAGGAGGAGGAGGAGGAGGAGGAGGAGGAGGAGAACCTCGTACGTGCTCCTGGGCAGTGGGAGGAAGTGGGTGGGGAGGAGAGGAGGAGGCCGACCCAAACAAAGGTGGAGTTTGTCGATGTTGACTGAGATTATTGTGTGGTTTTCACTCGAAACCGCGGTTGCAGGCTCTCCTTTCGTCATGGAGGAGCAGGAAGAATCAGGAGGGAAGTGGTGTGGCTGTCCAAAGGAGTCCCCCCCCCCCCCCCCCCGGCCGGGTTGCCTCATGTACCCATTGCGTAAGAGGGGGGGGGGGGGGGTTGACGTGGCACGAGTCGGCGGCACCTGTTTTGTGTTTACGTTGTGAATGAGAAAGCCGGAGACGTGTGTGTGTGTGTGTGTGTGTGTGTGTGTGTGTGTGTGTGTGTGTGTGTGTTTTATGGGTCCTGCAGGGATTGTAGAGTAACATAAACTACACCAACTGATTTTAAAGGGGCCGCACAGTCTTTCCTATGGGGTGGAGTGTGTGTGTGTGTGTGTGTGTGTGTGTGTGTGTGTGTGTGTGTGTGTGTGTGTGTGTGTGTGTGTGTGTGTGTGTGTGTGTGTGTGTGTGTTGGAGAGGGACCAGACCATAAAGTAATTCTCTGGACTGAACAGGGGAGCCAGTGCCCTAACATTCTATTCCCAGCATGCCCTTTCTCTGCAGACTGTGTGTGTGTGTGTGTTGGAGCTTAATGACTTCCTATGGCCGTGTATACTTCCTGCTGGACCCGAGCAAACAGCCAATTAACGTTCAGCACTTTCTCGGCACACACACACGTACACACACACACACACACACACACACACACACACAGAGAGAGACAGTGTACGGTCCATACAGGAGCTTTGCCGGACCGAAAAGAACAACACCAAACTGAGCTCAACCAGGCTTCTTCTCTGCTCTGGTTTGGACTGTTGTATGTATTCCGTTCAGAAGAGAGCCTGTGTCACGCCGTTGTCACGGCGACGACTTCCCTGCCGTGCCGAGACACGGACTGCCGCTCCCGTTCAGGAATTGTGCACTCTCTGGGGACTGACGGTCCGTCAGTGTACCGACCCGGGAGACACACTGCTTGGTTGCCATGGGCACAATGGCAACGGCGTCGTCCTATGGCCACGTCGCCACGGAAACGTTGCGTTGGCATAGGCCGAGACAGAGTGTCAGGGACAGACGGTGACGGGCTAATGAACGCGGCGCTGTAACCGCTAGTTGTCGTCGTCGTGACGACGGAGGCGGTTGGCGTGCGACAGGAGTACGGTGTCATTATGGCGGCGAGTCTGTTATTTACTGAGCAGCTGCAACGGATGACTCAGCCTTTGACATTGCAGGGCAAGAACCAGTTTACACACACACACACACACACACACACACACACACACACACACACACACGTTCGAGCTGTATGTGTTCACAGATGTCCCGTGGCCGGGTTTCAGAGACGGCTGTTGCCACAAGTGCTCAGCCCAATTGTTAATGCACAAACAAAGCAGTGTTTAACCAAGTGAGCAAAGTGCGAGCAGAGAGACAGATTAACCCAGAGTCCACAGGAGAGCTAAGGCCCAGGAGAGCCGAGACCCAGGAGAGCCGAGACCCAGGAGAGCCGAGACCCAGGAGGGCCAAGGCCCAGGAGCGCGGGGGCACCAGAGCGAGGCTGCTGGATTTGGGGATTTGGCTTTGGAATTCGAACTACAAATGCGATTTGTAGTTCGAATTCTAGAATAAAAAATGGACTTGAGAGGGTGTCCTGGTGCTATGACATGCACAGGTGCTTTAGGACAGAGACAAACACACACAGGTGCTTTAGGACAGACACACACACACACAGGTGCTTTAGGACAGACACACACACAGGTGCTTTAGGACAGAGTCCCTCAGGCAGGCTTATCGGCCGGGGCATCATTTCCACTTCCTTCTCTTAGCTGTCGCCCCATGCCTCCAGCCTCATCCCCCTCTCCTCCATCATCCCTCTCTCTCTCATCCCCCTCTCCTCCATCATCCCTCTCTCTCTCATCCTCCTCTCCCCATCATCCCTCCCTTCTTTCATCCCCCTCTCCTCCGTCATCCCTCTGTCTCTCTCATCCCCCTCTCCTCCATCATCCCTCTGTCTCTCTCATCCCCCTCTCCTCCGTCATCCCTCTGTCTCTCTCATCCCCCTCTCCTCCGTCATCCCTCTGTCTCTCTCATCCCCCTCTCCTCCGTCATCCCTCTCTCTCTCATCCCCCTCTCCTCTGTCATCCCTCTGTCTCTCTCATCCCCCTCTCCTCCGTCATCCCTCCCTTCTTTCATCCCCCTCTCCTCCGTCATCCCTCTGTCTCTCTCCTCCGTCATCCCTCTCTCTCTCATCCACCTCTCCTCCATCATCCCTCTGTCTCTCTCATCCCCCTCTCCTCCATTATCCCTTCGTGTCTCTCTCTCCTGGTTCCTCCCGCTCTTCCCGGTGTGTGTGGAATTGAACTGACCAATAGCGTGTCCACACTGCCGCTGCAGGCAAGGCATCATGGGTAGTCCCTAAGCAGCTTAGCCCCGTCCCTGGCAGGTGAGCCTTTACGAAGGAGAGAGAGAGAGAGAGAGAGAGAGAGAGAGAGAGAGAGAGAAAAAGATGAAGCGTGTGAGCGAGCTAAGAGAGAAGGGTAATGGTGGTGAAGAGGGGGATGAGAGAGACAGGGGGAGGCGAGAGACAGGGGGAGGCGAGAGACAGGGGGAGGAGAGAGACAGGGGGAGGAGAGAGACAGGGGGAGGAGAAAAACGGGGATGATGGAGGAGGCTTGCCGAAGCGTGCGGAAACATCCCAAGCTCTTGTCACACTCCGAGATCAGGAAGCAAGACTGAGCCTGTCTGATTACGTGTGTGTGTGTGTGTGTTCTCACACCTACGCAAGCTGTTTCCCACAGTGTTCACGGCGTTGCATTTTTTTTAAACAAACAGTGTTTTCGTCCCCACGACATCCAACACCTATCCTCCTCCTCCTGGCCTCCTCCTCCTCCTCCTCCTCCTCCTGGCGGCCTCCTCCTCCTCCTCCTGGCCTCCTCCTCCTCCTCGTATTTGTACCAATGGGTGACAAAGGTCGGTTCCAGCTACGTTAACCCCTCAGTGGATAATCGTCTTCTGAAGGACCACAGCAAACACATCAGCAAACCCCAGTCTCACACTCTGGACGGTAGAATCACACCGGTTTGACCTCAGAGAGGCCGGCACACTCTGCTTGTCCAGTATAATTTCTCCTCTCTGTGGGGAGGTGCTACTGTGGGGAGGTGTTTCTGTGAGGAGAGGTGATTCTGTAAAGAGATGTTTCTGTAAGGAGGTGGTTCTGTGAGGAGGTGCTTCTCCTTTGCTGGTCGCCTCCGTCAGCAGGATAACAGAGGGTACCCAAACGATGCACGTGTCTCTGGGGACGTTCACTTAACCGGAAGAGGAGCCTCTCTTTGAGCGCTGGATATTTATCATGTCAGCCCCACCTCCTCATCGCTGCTAGCTAGGCCACTAATTAAACGAGAGAGAGAGAGAGAGAGAGAAAGAGAGAGAGAGAATTCCTCTAGCACACCAGTTTTCTTTTTCCTGAAGGCATGGGTTATGGCAGTGATCCAACACCTTACCTGAAACTCCACTCTACCCTTGATCATCGCTATAAAAACCTCATGAGGCCATTAAAGAGCTTTGTCAGTCTCCCTTCCTGCGGCGCTACGATGAATATATTCAAATGTTATTGCAGCCGGCTCCAGCAGCAGTGTGGGTTAGTGATCGTGGCCAAAGGCCGTTCCGGGTGGCAACTAATAATAGACCATGTCCCAGAGGGGGGGGACCTTGCTGCCCCCAGGGTAGGACCTTTAGAGAGAGAGAGAGAGAGAGAGAGAGAGAGAGAGAGAGAGAGAGAGAGAGAGAGAGAGAGAGAGAGAGAGAGAGAGAGAGAGAGAGAGAGAGAGAGAGAGAGAGAGAGAGAGAGAGAGAGAGAGAGAGAGAGAGAGAGAGAGAGAGAGAGAGAGAGAGAGAGAGAGAGAGAGAGAGAGAGAGAGAGAGAGAGAGAGAGAGAGAGAGAGAGAGAGAGAGAGAGAGAGAGAGAGAGAGAGAGAGAGAGAGAGAGAGAGAGAGAGAGAGAGAGAGAGAGAGAGAGAGAGAGAGAGAGAGAGAGGTGTGTCAGGTGTGTGTGTGAGAGCAGAGTATGTGTCAGGTGTGTGTGTTAGGTGTGTGTGTGTGGCAGACCCAAATGAGGGACGTGTTGGGACCTGCCTCCCTCCACTTCGACTCTTGTCTTACAAACAATAGGATTCTCAGCCTGGCCTTTTGATTTCGGAGCGTCCTTTTTCCCCCATGGCAACGGAAGCCTATGAAGGTGTGTTCTGCCCTGGTGTTCGTCGGGGGATACTGGAACATTCCCCTGTAAAGCCGTTCAGCCAAGCCGAGAAAATCTGATTGCTCCGGTTGTCCTGTCGAGAAACTACCGACCGGAAAACTCCCGAAGGGGTTCCGTGAATGAACCCTGATGAATTAAAATACACATTTCAATTTAAAATACAAAAAAACTAAAGTTAGCAGGTGGAACTGTGCCTCACACCTGCTTGAGGGATAAGGACTTCTTAGCTCATATGTCGTAGCCTGGTGCAATTGTAATTGAGGTTTTGTCAGGGGAAATGGTGCTATGGTTAGCAAGCTAGCAGCGCCGCGCGCGATTAGTACAGTAGTGTGTGTCAGCGAGCACCCTAGTGACCGCTAAGCCTCTTATTGGCCAGCTGGAGATTACCCAGGAAGTCCCATGTTCAGGGGCTCTGTCGAGCCCAGGTGGTACTGTCCACACACACACACACACACACACACACACACACACACACACACACACACAGTGTCAAACAGGTGTCCACAGGTTACTATGCTCACTCACACACACACACAAACAAACACACACACAGTGTTAAACGGGTGTCCCCAGGTTACTATGCTCTCTCACACACACACACACACACACACACTGTCAAACCGGTGTCCCCAGGTTACCGTGCTCATACACCCACCTAAGCTAAGCTAAGCTAAGCTAAGTCACGGCACGGCGGTAGCTCCGAGTAGTCGCGGGGCTTCCAGGAAGCCTCTGGTCAGCTGAGTGTGAGTGAGTGGGTGCCAGCCTGTGGGCACCGTTCCACATAGCGGGGGGATTCCAAAGCCCTCTCTGTGAGGTACGGCTTTGCTTCGGGCCCCGCAAGGATAAGCCTGGTGTGTCCCCCGTTGCTACGGCGACGGGAAAGTTCACCCAGCCTTCCGGGAACTCGACACGGCAAGGCGCTCGACCATGGAGTTCCCCCGGCCCCCGACGGAGCGAGGCGCCATGTCCTAAGGACGGTGGGGCGTCTGAGATGGCCTCCGTTTGCAGGGCGGGGGCCTGGAGGTCGGAGGTCAAGAGGTCAAGGAGGAGACGGCGCTGAAGCTTAGAGAAGGATCCGGCCGGGCCTTTCTCGTTGACGGCGAGGAGCCGGCCCTGCGGCTGCCATCACCACCTGGGGCTTATGAGTTCCAGCAGGGTGGGGTGGGGGGGGGGGGGGGGGGGCAGGGGTTAGAGTCTGGCCCCCCTTTGGGCTCTGCTGTGCCAGCAAGGGAAACAAAAAGGGCTTCAGCGGCTCTACGCTAAGCCTCCACCACTCAGCGCGTATTTACGGGCCGATAAATTAAGAGCTCTGTTTATGTGGCTGGGCCTCTCTTTTCCTTATTGGGCCAGCGGCGTGCTGGTGGGGGGGGGGGGGGGGCTAGGGGGAAGAGGGCTAGGACGCTGTGGGCTTGGATTTTATGCAAGGTTCTTAATGAAAAGTATTGTGTAAACAGGGGTATGGCGATACTCAAAGGTGTGTTGTGGGGGGGGGGGGGGGGGGCAGCATTGTTTCTTTCTACTCGTTTGAGTGTGTTTCATTTCGTGTGTGTGTTTCGTTCCGTAAATGTGTGTTTCATTCCGTGCGAGTGTGTTTCATTCTGTAAATCTGTGTTTCATTTCATGTGTGTGTGTTTTGTTCCGTAAATGTGTGTGTGTTTCATTCCGTAAGTGTGTGTTAGTCTCAGGCTGGTTGGGTTACAATCCTCCAGGCTCCTAATGAGGTTTCAGGACTCTCTCAGTAACTCTCCCGCTCACAGCGTCACGTTCACACCTCCACTCCCGCCCACATCACTGCGAGACGGGACAGGACAGGGGGGGAGGAACAAAGGGAGAATGAGGGAAAGAGGGAGATGAGAGGAGGTGAGGGGTAGAGGATAGATTTTGTAAGTGAGATGAGAGGGTCTGAAAGGTGAGGGGTAGAGGATAGATTTTGTAAGAGTGAGATGAGAGGGTCTGAAAGGTGAAAGGTGAGGGGTAGAAGATAGATTTTGTAAGAGTGAGATGAGAGGGTCTGAAAGGTGAGGGGTAGAGGATAGATTTTGTAAGAGTGAGATGAGAGGGTCTGAAAGGTGAAAGGTGAGGGGTAGAGGATAGATTTTGTAAGAGCGAGATGAGAGGGTCTGAAAGGTGAAAGGTGAGGGGTAGAGGATAGATTTTGTAAGAGTGAGATGAGAGGGTCTGAAAGGTGAAAGGTGAGGGGTAGAGGATAGATTTTGTAAGAGTGAGATGAGAGGGTCTGAAAGGTGAAAGGTGAGGGGTAGAGGATAGATTTTGTAAGAGTGAGATGAGAGGGTCTGAAAGGTGAAAGGTGAGGGGTAGAGGATAGATTTTGTAAGAGTGAGATGAGAGGGTCTGAAAGGTGAAAGGTGAGGGGTAGAGGATAGATTTTGTAAGAGTGAGATGAGAGGGTCTGAAAGGTGAAAGGTGAGGGGTAGAAGATAGATTTTGTAAGAGTGAGATGAGAGGGTCTGAAAGGTGAAAGGTGAGGGGTAGAGGATAGATTTTGTAAGAGTGAGATGAGAGGGTCTGAAAAGTGAAAGGTGAGGGGTAGAGGATAGATTTTGTAAGAGTGAGATGAGAGGGTCTGAAAGGTGAAAGGTGAGGGGTAGAGGATAGATTTTGTAAGAGTGAGATGAGAGGGTCTGAAAGGTGAAAGGTGAGGGGTAGAGGATAGATTTTGTAAGAGTGAGATGAGAGGGTCTGAAAGGTGAAAGGTGAGGGGTAGAAGATAGATTTTGTAAGAGTGAGATGAGAGGGTCTGAAAGGTGAGGGGTAGAGGATAGATTTTGTAAGAGTGAGATGAGAGGGTCTGAAAGGTGAAAGGTGAGGGGTAGAGGATAGATTTTGAAAGTGGGTGTGGAGCGCAGAAGGATCAGCAGAGCGGAGGGAGTTAAAACAAAAAGAGTCCCACCTGTGGTATGGAGAGGACCAACGGCATGGGAGGAATGTGTGTGTGTGTGTGTGTGTGTGTGTGTGTGTGTGTGTGTGTGTGTGTGTGTTAATCAACATGTTGGAGGATTGGAGGGTTGCGTTTGGGCTAGGTATTTGTGTTCTGTCTCATAACACGATCACACACTCTCCAAACATATCCCCTGGACCATGTTTGGCTGTGCCCTAAAGGTGAGTGTGCTGGTTGAGGCTAACCGCACTGGTGGGTCAGCTCACTGGGCTTCATGCAGACAAAATGGACACCACTGTCCTTCGTCCGGAAGCCATGGCAGTTTGACTAAGTGAGGGGGAACTTGTTCCCAAAGCATACATGCTCCTCTCTGTCGCTGTCTGTCTGTCTGTCTGTCTGTCTGTGTGAGTGTCGCAGGTTGATGTAAGACCAAAGATCATGAGTGTGTGTTTGTGTGTCGTGTGGTTGGAGCCTTTCCACTTCACGTTTACTAACCAACCAATGTGTCCTTGGTGTCTGTATGCATATACTGTAAATATAGTACGCACGCACGCATGTTCAGTGCTGTTGATTCTCATAGACATGTGTGACAGGAATCAGGATTAACAGACCTTGATGTGATTGAAGCCGAACACTACCTTTCCATTTTACCCTCTCTGACAGCCTACTAGGAGAGAGAGAGAGAGAGAGAGAGAGAGAGAGAGAGAGAGAGAGAGAGAGAGAGAGAGAGAGAGAGAGAGAGAGAGAGAGAGAGAGAGAGAGAGAGAGAGAGAGAGAGAGAGAGAGAGAGAGAGAGAGAGAGAGAGAGAGAGAGAGAGAGAGAGAGAGAGAGAGAGAGAGAGAGAGAGAGAGAGAGAGAGAGAGAGAGAGAGAGAGAGAGAGAGAGAGAGAGAGAGAGAGAGAGAGAGAGAGAGATTCTGTCACAGGAGACACTGAAAAACTGCTGAGAAGGATAATGACACAAAGCCATTATTCCTCAGCTCTCTCCCCACCTGAGTGGACTTCTCTGTCTGTTGTTATCATGCATGCATGTAGCATGTTGAGAAAATAGGATTCACTACTGCCAGCAGAGGCATTTTAAAAAGCATTCAAATTGTCTGGCAAACATTTGCAGGTGTTCCAGCTCTCGTTTCTCCGACGGCGACGGCGACTCACTTGTTTTAGCCGTGGCGTGCCTTAGCTAAGATTCCTCGCACTGTGGGAGGCAGAGTGTTAGCAATATATTTCACTTTTTGTCACCTGTCATCGCCCTTAGCCCCTGGAGTCATAACTTACTTCATCATTTCAATGGGTGACCGCCACCAGCTTCTCACTGTTAGAGGGGCCGTCGGTCGGAGACGGAGGGACTTTTGAGCAAGGCACAGAAAGAATCGTCCTTTGAGAAATATCACTGTCTCATTCTGTTTTCAAGTGCTGAAAAACGGTGTAAAAAAGAAGTTGCCTGCGTATAGTCTTTTCCTATTCCATGTTTGTATAAGGTTTTACCTACATGAGGCTCTTCTGGTGAACGTATAGTCATTGAAGTTAATGAATACAATGATTTCTGCAGTAGTTATCCATTTGTCGGTAGTTTATTTATGATTTATTTAATTATTTATTTAAATAATTTTTATTATTTATATAATAACTATTTAATTCTTTTTTGCACAATTTAAAAATACACAAAAATGACGAAAAATGAACAAATAATTACCAGTGCAGGAAGAGGCAGGGAACCCCAACGGGCTTATTTGGAGCGTCACCTAGGTAATACAAATAGATCACAGTGAAAGGTGTGCTACAGGGCTCCTGGACAGGGCGCTCACCACAGTACACTGTGACGGAGGGGGCAGTCTGCATACATGACCTCTAGGCCAGGTTAGCAGGTTAAGTCGCCAGCAAGCTGCCCTGACCCATAAGCCTGCCAGATAGCTCCCTGGTGGGATCTGTAGTTTTTACCACTCCTGCTAGTGTAGTCCCCCTGGCAGGATGTAGCCTGAGTATACCTAGGGGAAACGGATGAAAAAAAAACGATGCATGTTTGTTTTGTTGGTTAGAGGTCGGTGAACTTGAACCCTACTTCCCCTCTCTGCTCTCCCTCTATCATTCTGTGTGTGTGTGTGTGTGTGTGTGTGTGTGTGTGTGTATTTTCTTCCTCATCTTTGAGACGTGTGGGGAAGACTTGGCCTACTGCCAAGTGATAAGGATCCCACACGCTTTATTTGGCTTGTACACATTCAGTCCTTTCTGTAAATGGTTTCTTTTTCCCGTAAACTCGACGCCCCACAGAGGCTGTCTAATCAACTCTTGAGTCACCGCGAGGAGACAATAAAATGGAAAACCTTTTTTTCCCCCCACCTTCCCAAGGTTTGTCCCAAGCAGGGTCTGAAGATGACACAGCAATTTAGCAATACAGGCTATTACCTTGGAACCAGGAGGAGAACCGCTAGCCCAGACAAAGGGAGAACTAAGATGGCCGATATGTACCCATCAATCACACAGGCATTACATAGACTCTGAGATACATGCGTGGATACATGTCTAAAAGGAATGGCAGGGACGGGAGAGTTTGCTCCGATTGAGTCGGTGCGGTTCTTGGGAAGAGAGCGGGAGGGACAGGAAGACGGATCTCAGCCTGGGAAGAGGAGAGGAAGCCGAGGGAGAGGAGAGGAAGCCGAGGAAGAGGAGGAGGAGGCGGCGTAGGAGAGGGGTCGGGACCCGCCTCCCCTTTTCCTGGCAGTGCCTCTCTCCCTCCCTCCGCTCCACTCCCTTGCTTCCTCTCCTCCTTCTCCGTGTGTTCAAGGAGACAGAGGGAAGATCAGAGTGTAAACTTGACGCGAGGGGAAAAGCCACAGCTTTTCGGGCGGTGTGTGTGTTTGTGTGTGTGTGTGTGTGGGGGAGACGTTTGGGATCCGAGGGAACCGGTTGACTTCGGGGCCGGGCCAGGCGCTGTCACTGACCGGTCCACAGAGCAACACTTGAGCGGAGCGCCTGCCATGTACAGTGGATATGGAGGTAGGCTTAGGACTTTTACACTCTACCTACTTTTCGTGTGCGGGCGGTGGTATTGTGGTTAGCCTGTGCCCTGCCCTCAGAGCTGTGGCCATATTATGGGATGTGTCACAGGAGTGAGTCAGGGATTTGGCTTGGCTTATCAATCGCTGAGCTGCCTATCATCCTGTTTATAGGCAGCAGCCGTTGGTTTCTCCTCCTACGTCACAGTACGGGGGCCTCTCTCCCTCTCTTTTCTCTTGGTTTACCTGCCTTTCTTTCTCTTTCAGTCTTTCTGTCCATTCAATGTTTTTTTTCCCCGTGCCAACTCCTTTCTGTTTCAGCGTCACCTGCAGCCCTTCTCCTCTGGGTTCCTCAGTCGGCTTGGATTGGAGTGTGTAGCCGGCTGTAGTTTGGTTCAGAGTGTGTAGCAGGCTGTAGTTTGGTTCAGAGTGTGTAGCCTGCTGTAGTTTGGTTCAGAGTGTGTAGCAGGCTGTAGTTTGGTTCAGAGTGTGTAGCAGGCTGTAATTTGATTCAGTGTGTAGCCGGCTGTAGTTTGATTTAGTGTGTAGCCAGCTGTAGTTTGGTTCAGAGTGTGTAGCAGGCTGTAGTTTGGTTCAGAGTGTGTAGCCTGCTGTAGTTTGGTTCAGAGTGTGTAGCAGGCTGTAGTTTGGTTCAGAGTGTGTAGCAGGCTGTAGTTTGGTTCAGAGTGTGTAGCAGGCTGTAGTTTGGTTCAGAGTGTGTAGCAGGCTGTAGTTTGGTTCAGAGTGTGTAGCAGGCTGTAGTTTGGTTCAGAGTGTGTAGCAGGCTGTAGTTTGGTTCAGAGTGTGTAGCAGGCTGTAGTTTGGTTCAGAGTGTGTAGCAGGCTGTAGTTTGGTTCAGAGTGTGTAGCAGGCTGTAGTTTGGTTCAGAGTGTGTAGCAGGCTGTGGTCTGGTTCAGAGTGTGTAGCAGGCTGTAGTTTGGTTCAGAGTGTGTAGCAGGCTGTAGTTTGTTTCAGAGTGTGTAGCAGGCTGTAGTTTGGTTCAGAGTGTGTAGCAGGCTGTGGTCTGGTTCAGAGTGTGTTGCAGGCTGTAGTTTGGTGTGTACAGTATGTCCTAAAATTAAATGAATTATTATTATAAACAGCTATTGGTACACGGTGTGTACAGTGTGTAAGTGTATGCAGTGTGTGTAGGTGTGTACAGAGGGTGTAGGTGTGTACAGTGTGTAGTTTGTTTCAGTGTGTGTAGGTGTGTACAGTGTGTGTAGGTGTGTACAGAGTGTGTAGTTTGTTTCAGTGTGTGTACAGTGTGTGTAGGTGTGTATAATGTTCCAGGCTCAGTCTTGTTTTATATAAGGAGGGGGGAGGGGGGGTCTTCATGGCATGGCCGTCCGAACAGGATGTCACTCCCTCTTTGCTTTCCTGTTTCCTCCTTCACTTCCTCGGAGAAGGAGGGAGAACAGGGGGGATGCGAGGGGGAAGCTGGGACATTGTCTTGGGTTGTCCCTCTGGCCTCCTGCAAAGCTGAGATACTGTTTTAAGGTCAATTTGTGATTTTACCAGAGTGGTTTATTGAACATGTTGAACATAGCGTCAGTACACAGTTTTTAACGGAGGTTTATAAATGAAGGGGTTGGAAAAATTAAAAGATTAAGAATTACATGAATGTGGTCTGCGGTCATTCACTGTTTACTATTCAAAGTAATTTAGTTTTTGGTCTGTTATAGAATATGTTTAGACAGGCAACTCAATTTGTTTGCATGGGGAATGCTGTAAAGGGTCTTTCAGTCCTCACAGCTGTGGGGACCAGGAGTGTGTGTGTGTGTGTGTGTGTGTGTGTGTGTGTGTGTGTGTGTGTGTGTGTGTGTGTGTGTGTGTGTGTGTGTGTGTGTGTGTGTGTGTGTGTGTGTGTGTGTGTGTGTGTGTGTGTGTGTTTTGATTCTAGCCTCCTTAGCCAGGTGCAGTCCTTCCTTTTTCAGTGTTGAGCAGAGAGACATGCAGGAGAGAGGAAATGGTAGTGACGCCTGGGTATATTGGCAGACATCTTTAAAAAGGTCAAATATTGGGGTCAGACCTCTCTGTCTGGTTGGCTGCCTCTGACTAGATGCCTCTGAATGATTCTAGTGGTATGCATGCATTACGTGCAATGGAATAACATGCAAGCAGAAAGACTTTGGGAAGCTAACGTCAGGTAAACCCAGGAAGTAAGATAGGTCAGGTTTGACCCCTAGGGTGTGAGAGAGGTCAGATTTGACCCCCTAGGGTGTGAGAGAGGTCAGATTTGACCCTACGGTGTGAGAGGGGTCAGGTTTGACCCCAGGGTGTAACATAGGTCAGGTTTGACCCCTAGGGTGTGAGAGAGGTCTGATTTGACCCTAGGGTGGGGTGTGAGAGGGGTCAGGTTTGACCCCAGGGTGTGACATAGGTCAGGTTTGACCCCTAGGGTGTGAGAGAGGTCAGATTTGATCCCTAGGGTGTGAGAGAGGTCAGATTTGACCCCTAGGGTGTGAGAGAGGTCAGATTTTACCCCTGGCTGTGAGAGAGGTCAGGCTTGACCCCTAGGGTGTGAGAGAGGTCAGTGTTGACCCCAGGGTGTGAGAGAGGTCAGGGTTGACCCCAGGGTGTGAGAGAGGTCAGATTTGACCCCTAGGGTGTGAGAGAGGTCAGATTTGACCCGTAGGGTGTGAGAGAGGTCAGATTTGACCCCAGGGTGTGAGAGATGGCTACACAGCCCTTTTGGGGTGGAAGGATTCTGAATGTAATTTTTTACACATTCATGATATCTTTCACGCCTAAAATGGGATACTTATGTAATAGTTACATTAAACAGCAATGGGCTATTTCACATTCCTTCCTGAATCCAAGGCAAATGCCCTGCTTACATAACAGTCCTTTCAGCGTAGCTCCTAAGTCAAGTCATAAACCGATTCATGTATTAAAGCAAATACAGGCTTACGGCGTTGTTCAATTCTCTGTTATCTGCCTAGTCACTATTACAATGGGTGTTGTCCACACAATCAGAGACATTGAGATATTCCAGGAGGTGTGTGTGTGTGTGTGTGTGTGTGTGTGTGTGTGTGTGTGTGTGTGTGTGTGTGTGTGTGTGTGTGTGTTTGTTCTCTAGGAGTGACAGGCCCAGAGTTGTGTCCACAGCTTTACTTGGCTCAGTAGGACTCTGTTGTTCTACGTGGTGGTTCTACGTGGTTGTTGTTCTACGTGGTTGTTCTACGTGGTTGTTCTACGTGGTGGTTGTTCTACGTGGTTGTTGTTCTACGTGGTGGTTGTTCTACGTGGTGGTTGTTCTACGTGGTGGTTGTTCTACGTGGTGGTTGTTCTACGTGGTGGTTGTTCTACGTGGTTGTTGTTCTACGTGGTGGTTGTTCTACGTGGTTGTTCTACGTGGTGGTTCTCCTAAACGTAGGCAGTATCCTCCTAAACGTATGCAGTATGCTCCTTAACGTATACAGTATGCTCCTTAACGTATACAGTATGCTCCTTAACGTATACAGTATGCTCCTTAACGTATGCAGTATGCTCCTAAACGTATGCAGTATGCTCCTAAACGTATGCAGTATGCTCCTTAACGTATACAGTATGCTCCTTAACGTATACAGTATGCTCCTTAACGTATGCAGTATGCTCCTTAACGTATACAGTATGCTCCTTAACGTATACAGTATGCTCCTAAACGTATGCAGTATGCTCCTAAACGTATGCAGTATGCTCCTTAACGTATGCAGTATGCTCCTTAACGTATGCAGTATGCTCCTTAACGTATGCAGTATGCTCCTAAACGTATACAGTATGCTCCTAAACGTATACAGTATGCTCCTTAACGTATGCAGTATGCTCCTTAACGTATACAGTATGCTCCTTAACGTATACAGTATGCTCCTTAACGTATACAGTATGCTCCTTAACGTATGCAGTATGCTCCTTAACGTATACAGTATGCTCCTAAACGTATGCAGTATGCTCCTTAACGTATGCAGTATGCTCCTTAACGTATACAGTATCCTCCTAAACGTATGCAGTATGCTCCTTAACGTATGCAGTATGCTCCTTAACGTATGCAGTATGCTCCTTAACGTATGCAGTATGCTCCTAAACGTATGCAGTATGCTCCTAAACGTATACAGTATGCTCCTTAACGTATGCAGTATGCTCCTTAACGTATACAGTATGCTCCTTAACGTATACAGTATGCTCCTAAACGTATGCAGTATGCTCCTAAACGTATGCAGTATGCTCCTTAACGTATACAGTATCCTCCTAAACGTATGCAGTATGCTCCTTAACGTATACAGTATGCTCCTTAACGTATACAGTATGCTCCTTAACGTATACAGTATGCTCCTTAATGTATGCAGTATGCTCCTAAACGTATGCAGTATGCTCCTAAACGTATGCAGTATGCTCCTTAACGTATACAGTATGCTCCTTAACGTATGCAGTATGCTCCTTAACGTATGCAGTATGCTCCTTAACGTGGAACTTGCCCTCCACGTGTAGCGTCTGTACTCCCTGAGTCCCTTTAGGTGCATCCTCCCATGTCCACTTATCTAGTTATGTATCCAATAAACATGAAATATGGCCATACCTGTGAGTTTATCTTTTTCCCCCGAGTACTGGCTGCCGTAACAGACATTTCAGCGTTGGTGATCCATGTGACCCAGGGGCTCTCCTGTGGTCAGTCTGATCAGACCCAGGGCCTCTCCTGTGGTCAGTCTGATCAGACCCAGGACCTCTCCTGTGGTCAGTCTGATCAGACCCAGGGCCTCTCCTGTGGTCAGTCTGATCAGACCCAGGACCTCTCCTGTGGTCAGTCTGATCGGACCCAGGGCCTCTCCTGTGGTCAGTCTGATCGGACCCAGGGCCTCTCCTGTGGTCAGTCTGATCGGACCCAGGGCCTCCTATCAATATGCTGGTGTTGTGAACAGAGAAAGCACAGGGTTCCTCCAGAAAGGAACCAGGACAAGGTGCATGGCATGCTCTGCTCTGGTCCCCCTGCTTAGGGGGTTAGTGTGCACCTGTGTGTCCACAAGATGGCTGCCCGGTTTGAATTAGCTCTGTGTGTCTGTGTGAGATGGTCGTTTTGGAGCTGGCATGTGGCTAGTCCTCTTTAATTTCCCCTACTTCTTCCACTGTTGTGTTAGGGAACTGCCCTGTCCGTCACACTGTTTGGTTTGGGGAGCGTGTGTGTGTGTGTGTGTGTGTGTGTGTGTGTGTGTGTGTGTGTGTGTGTGTGTGTGTGTGTGTGTGTGTGTGTGTGTTCGTTCTCACGCGTGCCCCTGGGCAAAGGAGAAAGAGACCCCGTGTGTCTCTTTCATGCCAGGAATGTCACAGTGAGACAGACTGGCTAATCCAAAGAGAGAGTTTGCACACATGCATGAGCAGCACACGCAAATACGGTACATCCCAATATCAGGCCGTGTGTGTTTGCGTGTTTTTGTGGCTTTAGAGGTGAATGTCAGTGCGTGGCATGTGATGGAGGACCATGTATTCTAGAACCGTCCTGGGCCTGCGCCAGGCTAGGGAACAATAGGTGCGGTGTGTGTTGTCTACGGACAATGTGTGGCTGCTCTGACACACACACACACACACACACACACACACACCCACGCTGGAAGCCTATGGAAGGCAGCAGTGTTGTTTACAGGGGCTCATCGGTCGATCGGCGGATGGTGTGATAGTGGCAGTGTAATATCTGGGTGGAGTCTCTGCTGGGTCAGGTACTCTCTCACACACACACACACGCACACACACACGCTTCTAGATCCGACCCGACCAGAGCATGAGAGATGGTTAATACGAACGGAACAGAAAAGCCATCGACAGCCGTCAACCGCTGACGGATTTATGGTGGAGAGGACGTTTTTTACATTTTTGTTTTGCTGGCTCCAAGTTCTTCCCTGCTGCAGTTGGGACTATGTCGTCTAGATTTGATTTACCCGGGCCGGCGTGAAAAGGGCTGTAGGTGCCGATCGCGGTTCTGATCCGGTTATTATGGGATGTTGAGGCTGGCGGTAGGGCGTTGTCAGGGACGATGTGTCGAATACCAGTGTCTTGTCTTGACACACACCAAGACCAGGAGCCCCGTCAACAAGGTGTGTGAGAGAGAGAGAGAGAGAGAGAGAGAGAGAGAGAGAGAGAGAGAGAGAGAGAGAGAGAGAGAGAGAGAGAGAGAGAGAGAGAGAGAGAGAGAGAGAGAGAGAGAGAGAGAGAGAGAGAGAGAGAGAGAGAGAGAGAGAGAGAGAGAGAGAGAGAGAGGGTGGTACTATTCTTTGTAAAGCTATACTATTTATTTAGGCATGTTGGAGACCCTTTACCCTCCTGTCCTCTACAGACAAACGTGGCTTTGTTAGCTGGGACTTGTGACGTTGAACTTGTAAAGAGGCTGTGACTCAACCCCCCCCCCCCCTCCCTCTCTCTGTGTGGAGAGTCTGCCCCCCCCCCTCTCTCTGTGTGGAGAGTATGCCCCCCCCCCCCCCCTCTGTGTGTGTCTCTACCCCGTGTTTGAGGAGTTAGAGGAGGGTAAGTCAACAGGCCAGCCCTGATGTCCCCCAGCTGTCGGGAGTGTACCGCCCTGTCCTCCCTTTTCCGCCTTTCCGTGCAGCCCGACCCTACTTCCTGCCAGGACAGACCGCTTCCTTAGCGGCTCATGGAATTAGTTTGAGGGGTTGTTTAGGTATTAGGAGTCATGGTGGGATAGCTGCTTGGTTGGAATTGATTTCGAGAGGGAAGGGAACGACATTGGAATCGTGGAATCACCTGTGTGTGAAGTGGAGTTGCCTCTCTTCCTCCTCCTCCTCTCCTCTTCCTCCTCCTCCTCTTCCTCCTCCTCCTCTCCTCTTCTTCCTCTCGTTGTAAACGAACCCGGGCTTCGCTAGCTTCCCTCCTGTTGGCACCAACGGGCTCTGCCTCCGTCACCAAAGACGGGAGTCCACACAAACCAGAATAAAGAAAACATTTATTGAGGTAAAACATGTAACCGTGTTTGATGGGTGAGGATGGGAGTTTGACTAGAATAAAGAAAACATTTATTGAGGTAAAACATGTAACTGTGTTTGATGGGTGAGGATGGGAGTTTGACTAGAATAAAGAAAACATTTATTGAGGTAAAACATGTAACCGTGTTTGATGGGTGAGGATGGGAGTTTGACTAGAATAAAGAAAACATTTATTGAGGTAAAACATGTAACTGTGTTTGATGGGTGAGGATGGGAGTTTGACTAGAATAAAGAAAACATTTATTGAGGTAAAACATGTAACTGTGTTTGATGGGTGAGGATGGGAGTTTGACTAGAATAAAGATTACATTTATTGAGGTAAAACATGTAACCGTGTTTGACGGGTGAGGATGGGAGTTTGACTAGAATAAAGAAAACATTGATTGAGGTAAAACATGTAACTGTGTTTGATGGGTGAGGATGGGAGTTTGACTAGAATAAAGATTACATTTATTGAGGTAAAACATGTAACCGTGTTTGACGGGTGAGGATGGGAGTTTGACTAGAATAAAGAAAACATTTATTGAGGTAAAACATGTAACTGTGTTTGATGGGTGAGGATGGGAGTTTGACTAGAATAAAGAAAACATTTATTGAGGTAAAACATGTAACCGTGTTTGACGGGTGAGGATGGGAGTTTGACTAGAATAAAGAAAACATTTATTGAGGTAAAACATGTAACCGTGTTTGATGGGTGAGGATGGGAGTTTGACTAGAATAAAGAAAACATTTATTGAGGTAAAACATGTAACTGTGTTTGATGGGTGAGGATGGGAGTTTGACTAGAATAAAGAAAACATTTATTGAGGTAAAACATGTAACTGTGTTTGATGGGTGAGGATGGGAGTTTGACTAGAATAAAGATTACATTTATTGAGGTAAAACATGTAACCGTGTTTGACGGGTGAGGATGGGAGTTTGACTAGAATAAAGAAAACATTGATTGAGGTAAAACATGTAACTGTGTTTGATGGGTGAGGATGGGAGTTTGACTAGAATAAAGATTACATTTATTGAGGTAAAACATGTAACCGTGTTTGACGGGTGAGGATGGGAGTTTGACTAGAATAAAGAAAACATTTATTGAGGTAAAACATGTAACTGTGTTTGATGGGTGAGGATGGGAGTTTGACTAGAATAAAGAAAACATTTATTGAGGTAAAACATGTAACCGTGTTTGACGGGTGAGGATGGGAGTTTGACTAGAATAAAGAAAACATTTATTGAGGTAAAACATGTAACCGTGTTTGACGGGTGAGGATGGGAGTTTGACTAGAATAAAGAAAACATTTATTGAGGTAAAACATGTAACCGTGTTTGATGGGTGAGGATGGGAGTTTGACTAGAATAAAGAAAACATTTATTGAGGTAAAACATGTAACCGTGTTTGACGGGTGAGGATGGGAGTTTGACTAGAATAAAGAAAACATTTATTGAGGTAAAACATGTAACTGTGTTTGATGGGTGAGGATGGGAGTTTGACTAGAATAAAGAAAACATTTATTGAGGTAAAACATGTAACCGTGTTTGACGGGTGAGGATGGGAGTTTGACTAGAATAAAGAAAACATTTATTGAGGTAAAACATGTAACTGTGTTTGATGGGTGAGGATGGGAGTTTGACTAGAATAAAGAAAACATTTATTGAGGTAAAACATGTAACTGTGTTTGATGGGTGAGGATGGGAGTTTGACTAGAATAAAGAAAACATTTATTGAGGTAAAACATGTAACTGTGTTTGATGGGTGAGGATGGGAGTTTGACTAGAATAAAGAAAACATTTATTGAGGTAAAACATGTAACTGTGTTTGATGGGTGAGGATGGGAGTTTGACTAGAATAAAGAAAACATTTATTGAGGTAAAACATGTAACTGTGTTTGATGGGTGAGGATGGGAGTTTGACTAGAATAAAGAAAACATTTATTGAGGTAAAACATGTAACTGTGTTTGATGGGTGAGGATGGGAGTTTGACTAGAATAAAGAAAACATTTATTGAGGTAAAACATGTAACTGTGTTTGATGGGTGAGGATGGGAGTTTGACTAGAATAAAGAATACATGTATTGAGGTAAAACATGTAACTGTGTTTGACAGGTGAGTCAGCAGGATCAGTAATGGATGCAGTGGATGTGGGGGAACATGGAGTATAGGATGTTATAGTAAAGTAGAACCAGGACAAAAACCACAACGAGCTGCTCCAAACCAGACCAAACCAGACCAAACCAGACCAAACCAGACCAGACCAGACCAGACCAGACCAGACCAGACCAGACCAGACCAGACCAGACCAGACCAGAGTCAGCAGGATCAGTAATGGATGCAGTGGATGGATGGGGGAACATGGAGTATAGGATGTTATAGTAAAGTAGAACCAGGACAAAAACCACAACAAACTGCTCCAAACCAGACCCTTTACCATAGAAACCGTTGACGTGGCGATGTGATGAGTGGTCTGCCCGTTGTTGTTAACACTGTGCCGTCTGCACACGCTCATTTGATGTTTGGAGTTGGTCCCCCGCCATTTTGAATTGAGGTTTTGGGAGAGAGGGCGTAAGGCTTTCCCTGTTGATGTCTTACCCCAGAGTGGAGCTTTTGGGATGGGGTGGTGGGAGCTAGTTTGATCCCCCTGGTGGCTCCTGTCCCAGGGTGGAGGTGTTAGGGGACCCCTGGTGGCTCACGGCCCCCAGATAGTGTCTCTGTCTCTGGGCCTGCACTCCGGCCCTGTCAGCCAGCCCAGGGTGTGGGGCTAATGCAGCCTTTCTTGTCCTATCAAAGCTGTGCTTGTTGTGTGTGTGTGTGTGTGTGTGTGTGTGTGTGTCAGTGTCACATCCCAGCGACAATGTGCTCAGTGTATCCTGGAGCCAAGTCTGGTGACTGGTGATAAACTCTCTGTTCTCACACACAGTTTATCTGACCGCCTGGAAACTCTTCCCTCTCCTTTCATTCTCTGTTTGAGACCCAGTTGTTAATCATTTGTTTTTATTTACATTTCATCCTCTCAACCTTTTGTTCCTTTTTATCTGACATTTATTTTTTTGTGGTTTCCTCTTATGTTTATTTTTCATTGATTTCCTGTTCTCTGTCTCTCTCTCTTCCTCCCTCTCTCGCTCTCTCTCTTCCTCTCTCTTGGTCTCTTTATCACAAGTTTCCACTGTACTGGTAGATTGTGTGTGTGTGTGTGTGTGTGTGTGTGTGTGTGTGTGTGTGTGGTCACAGGCCTTCATGTCTCCATGGTAGTAGCACCAAAACACACTCGCCTCCTCTTGACCTCTGTGTACAGGAAGAGGGAGGGTGAGCGGAAACCATTGAACAGTGTCATTACTCTGGGCGTGGGGGGGGGGGGGGGGGGGGGGGCAACGTGCACTCTGTGTTGCTGCGGGACCGAGTTGGCAGAGGCTGGTGGTGCGAGCCGATTGGCTCCATGGGCCGTTGATCCAACCCGCGCCCATGTGACATCAAAGTCTAGTCCACTCAGAATCCATCCTTCCAGTGCCAGCGTGGCCTGGAAATTCTGACTCCCACAGCACCTTCCTTGAAGTTGTGTGTTGTCTTTTTCTGGGACACTTTTTTACCCCCCCCCTCCCCTGTGATTTATGAAGGCCTTCTCTCTGCTCCCTGCTAGTTCAGTGCCTGAACATCATTTTCAATAATTCACTTCTTAAACCCTCCGGAGAGTTGTACATCCACAAGGTTCCTGTCTGTACGACCTCTGAGCACTGCCCTCGGCTTTGTCCATGGTGGTGCAACCTATAAATTGCTCCCCCTGCAGGGAGTGCCTCCAGAGAGTGTACAGCCACCCTGTCCCTGTCCGTGCACCCTCTAAACCCTTCCCCTTGCTGTTTTCATGGTGGTGTAACCTCTAAACTCTTCCCCCTTCAGGGAGTCCCTCCAGAGCGGTGTCCACCATGTCCCTGTCCGTGCACCCTCTAAACCCTTCCCCTTGCTGTTTTCATGGTGGTGTAACCTCTAAACTCTTCCCCCTTCAGGGAGTCCCTCCAGAGCGGTGTCCACCATGTCCCTGTCCGTGCGTCCGTCTCGGCGCCTTACCTCCAGGTCCATTACTAGGAGCCAGTCCTTTGCCGGGGTCAACTCCTACGACAAGTCCTATCGGTGAGTCACACACACACACACACACACACACACACGCGCACGCATTCCTACAACAAACCACACCGCTGGTGTGGGACACACACACACACACGTTGTTCCAACAGCAAACTCCACAGCCGGGTGTGGGATACAGACACACACTCCTCTATCAGACTGAGTGTCTGCTGCAGAGCCCCACCTGACAGGATGTCCTTTGAGCCATGCATTTCCTCTGCCTGACTGTGTGTGTCTGTGTCTGTGTCCCACACCCAGCTGTGGGGTTTGTTGCAGGAACGTGTGTGTGTGTGTGTGTGTGTGTGTGTGTGTGTGTGTGTGTGTGTGTGTGTGTGTGTGTGTGTGTGTGTGTGTGTGTGTGTGTGTGTGTGTGTGTGTGTGTGTGTGTGTGTGTGTGTGTGTGTGTTCATACACATGGGGAGCTTTCATGTTTACTAGGGTTTCTGGCGTTGAATGTGTTTCCAGGTGGGCTGACATCAAAACACACAAGGATAGGAGGATAGAGGGAAGAAATGAGAGAACAGGAGGAGAGAAGCATGGGAGGATAGGAGGAGAGAAGGATGGGAGGATTGGAGGAGAGAAGGATGGGAGGATAGGAGGAGAGAAGGATGGGAGGATAGGAGGAGAGAAGGATGGGAGGATAGGAGGAGAGAAGGATAGGAGGAGAGAAGGATGGGAGGATAGGAGGAGAGAAGGATGGGAGGATAGGAGGAGAGAAGGATAGGAGGAGAGAAGGATAGGAGGATAGGAGGAGAGAAGGATGGGAGGATAGGAGGAGAGAAGGATGGGAGGATAGGAGGAGAGAAGGATGGGAGGATAGGAGGAGAGAAGGATGGGAGGATAGGAGGAGAGAAGGATGGGAGGATAGGAGGAGAGAAGGATGGGAGGAGAGAAGGATGGGAGGATAGGAGGAGAGAAGGATAGGAGGAGAGAAGGATAGGAGGAGAGAAGGATGGGAGGATAGGAGGAAGAGAAGGATGGGAGGATAGGAGGAGAGAAGGATCGGAGGAAGAGAAGGAGTGGAAGCTGGGACTGGCTAATAATTAGTCGTCTGTATTTGTTTCCAAAAGAAAGGCGGTTTGTGGTTCTGCAGAAATAGATTTTAGTCATCTCCTTTTCAGATATTGGGGAGCGAGTCTCAGTCCAAATGGTTTGAATGCTTTTTCTTTTTGATTGTAACCGAGACCTATTTATATTGACTAATAGCTTGCAGAGATCAATCTATCATCGCTCTCGCACTCTCCTGTGTGTGTGTGTGTGTGTGTGTGTGTGTGTGTGTGTGTGTGTGTGTGTGTGTGTGTGTGTTGGTGTAATAGAGTCTAACCAGACATAGATTATATGTCATCCTTTCTAATGCAGGGTGTGGATTGGTTCTATTGTAGATCCATGCTTCATGCATCTGGTTCTTTACTCACTTTAACTGTTCGGCTCGAGATCACAGGGGCCGCACACACGCACACACACTAACACTTAAACATGCATACACACACACGTAAACATGCATAAACGCATGCGCACGCACGCACGTACACACACACACACACACACACACACACACACGTTAACATGCATACATAGACAGGCACACACTATATTAGAAGGACTGAGTTGGGGTGCCCCAGTGGCTCAGCGGGTTAAGACACAGAACACTAAGGCTGGTCCTTGATGCAGTGGCCCGGGTTTGATTCCTGCCTGGGCCCTATGCTGCATGTCCTCCCCTCCCCCACCTTTCCTGGCAACCCACTGTCCTGTCTCAATAACACCAAAAATATTATAAAAGTAAAAATAAGAAAGAATAGCAGATAACATAAAAGTAAAGGCTATATTTATGTTTATTTATTCATATTGAAGTGTTTTACTAGTACACTGGCCACATGCTTCTCCTCTCCTGGTTGGTGCTCATGGTTTCAGGAAGCTCTCCGTGTTCAGTACCCCCGGGCTCCACAGGAAGACGTCCCGGGCCAGCAGGATGTTCAACATGTCCGCCAAGTCTCCGCCCCCAAAGCTGCCCCAGCCCGAGCGGCTGGACGACGTCTACAAGGCCCTGAAGAAGGGACTGCAGTGAGTAGACACACACACTAACACACACTAACACGCACTAACACACACACACTAACACATACACACATGCAAGAGCGTGCGCACGCACGCACTAACACGTAAACATGCATACACACACACACACACACACACACACGCATGCACGCACACTAACACGTAAACGCATACTAACACGTAACAGTTAGTAGACACAGACGGCGGGTTAAGACACAGACCACTAAGGCTGGTCCTTGATGCAGCGGCCCGGGTTCGATTCCGGCCTGGGCCCTATGCTGCATGTCCTCCCCTCTCTCTACCCCACCTTTCCTGGCAACCCACTGTCCTGTCTCAATAAAGCAACAAAATCCCCCCCCCCACCCCCCCCCAAAAAAAAATTATATATATAAATAAATACAGTAAGTTAATTCTCTGTTTTTGTTATTTTCCAGGTCTTATCTGCAGGTCCACCAGATGGAACTAGACGGCCTGAGCCGACAGATGAGAGAGTCCAAGAGGAACTCCAGACTGGTGTGTTACTCTGCCATACCCCTCACCTTATGACCTGTACCCTAAATAGTGCACATGCAACCTTCACTTAGGGTAAACCCTGAATAGAGAGTCTAAGAGGAACTCCAGACTGGTGTGTAACTCTGCCATAAAGCCTGTACCCAGTACCTTATGTCCTGTACCTTAAATAGTGCACATGCAACCTTCACGTATAATAAACCCTGAATCGAAGTAGAAGCAGAAGAAACAGAAATAGAATAATAAGAGGAACCTCTGTGTTCTCTGTCCTACACACTGGAGCCTGCAGTGTACACTGCACAGACCCTACAGTACATACTGTAGCGTTTACTTAGTCTGAGAACACACACAGAGTCCAAAAGTAGCTTTCATTTGTACTTTCCCCCTTTTACAGGAAAAACACAAATCTTTGAACATGACTGTAAGTTTGAGCCGGCTGGCTAGTGCTTTCACACGGGTGTCCCTGGGCTGGTGTCTGTCTGTTGTTCACACCTCAGTTGCCAAGCTGGGCCAAGCTGAACTGGGCCGCCCAAGTTAGTCACTGTGGCGGTACTGTGGTGTGAAAAGACCGTAATGCTTGGCAACGTGTCCGAGCAGTTCTGGTTCGGTAAAAACATTCACTAACGCGACCCTTGAGAATCTACTGCTTCTTCTTTATTATTATTATTTTTTTTTACTAACATAAATTAATAAATGTATTTATTATCCGCATAATGGGCCTTGTATCTCCTTCTGCACTTTTGCCTGGGAATACGAGTGAAAACAAACTCCTGCCGCACTATAGATTTGGAACGTCGGATTCCTCTATTGATTTCTACTTAAGCCTATAGCTAAGCCCAATATTGTTTAAAGCTCCCACCATATGGACAGAAGCAAAGCCTTCACTCCTATGGCGCGGATCCACTGATGGTCCCAGAGATTAGGCTCGACAACTTACGGGTGATGGGGGTCACAGCGGCGGGGTTGGAAGGGGCCGCCATCTTGATGTTGACTTTTCTCGTTTCTCCTCAGGGCTTTCTCTACGAGCTGGATAAGGTGAGTCGACACTTTTTTCCCCCTTCCTCACGGTGACACGAAGTTGAGAGCCCGAGGTTACCCTCGGTGCCCGTGTTAAACCTAAGCGGCCGCTGTCACCCACTTTGTACAAAGCGCTGTGGTTTATTACTGTTTCACCGTGACCTGTCCTAAGTCACACTCTCTCTGTTTCACCGTGACCTGTCCTAAGTCACACTCTCTCTGTTTCACCGTGACCTGTCCTAAGTCACACTCTCTCTGTTTCACCGTGACCTGTCCTAAGTCACACTCTCTCTGTTTCACCGTGACCTGTCCTAAGTCACACTCTCTCTGTTTCACCGTGACCTGTCCTAAGTCACACTCTCTCTGTTTCACCGTGACCTGTCCTAAGTCACACTCTCTCTGTTTCACCGTGACCTGTCCTAAGTCACACTCTCTCTGTTTCACCGTGACCTGTCCTAAGTCACACTCTCTCTGTTTCACCGTGACCTGTCCTAAGTCACACTCTCTCTGTTTCACCGTGACCTGTCCTAAGTCACACTCTCTCTGTTTCACCGTGACCTGTCCTAAGTCACACTCTCTCTGTTTCACCGTGACCTGTCCTAAGTCACACTCTCTCTGTTTCACCGTGACCTGTCCTAAGTCACACTCTCTCTGTTTCACTGTGACCTGTCCTAAGTCACACTCTCTCTGTTTCACCGTGACCTGTCCTAAGTCACACTCTCTCTGTTTCACCGTGACCTGTCCTAAGTCACACTCTCTCTGTTTCACCGTGACCTGTCCTATGTCACACTCTCTCTGTTTCACCGTGACCTGTCCTAAGTCACACTCTCTCTGTTCCGACAGCAAGTGAAGGTGACGGAGAGGTTCATGAGGCGACTGGAGTTCCATCTCAGCAAGGTAAGGGAGACTGCGTGCGTGTGTGTGTGTGTGTGTGTGGGGGGGGGGTCAGTCAAGGTCCACCAGCGTTCAACTGCGCAAACATGCTTGGAGATGTCGTTCTGGCTGGTTTCATGTGGTACTGAGGATCCTGAGTCAACACTCACCTCTCTGTCTCGTTCACATATTTATACCCCCCCCCCCCCCCACCAGAGTATTATCAAATAGAAACTCCTACCGGGTCTGAGTAAGTTTGCTGGGTCACAGGATCATCCAGACACCCAGCTGTGGTATGAGTGGCCCTGGGTTCAGTATCCAAGCTCTGCTCATTAACTAGTGGTTCATGAAATGGTAACCACAGCCAGATGGTTCTAACTCCTATCCCAGCTCTGCTCACTAACTAGTGGTTCATGAAATGGTAAGCACAGCCAGATGGTTCTAACTCCTATCCCAGCTCTGCTCACTAACTAGTGGTTCATGAAATGGTAAGCACAGCCAGATGGTTCTAACTCCTATCCCAGCTCTGCTGACTAACTAGTGGTTCATGAAATGGTAAGCACAGCCAGATGGTTCTAACTCCTATCCCAGCTCTGCTCACTAACTAGTGGTTCATGAAATGGTAACCACAGCCAGAAGGAGACGGCTCTGTGTTGAGAGAAGTGAGGCAATCAGCCTCGGCTTTTTCTGCAGTAAAACTTTAAAGAGCGGCTTTCTGTTTGTTTTTCTTCCTCTCCTTTTATTCCCCCCACCCCCGGAGACCAGTGGCGTCTCTAGGGTGTGTGTGTGTGTGTGTGTGTGTGTGTGTGTGTGTGTGTGTGTGTGTGTGTGTGTGTGTGTGAGGGTTTGTGAGATTGTGTTCACGCACTAGTGAGTGCACATGTGTTGAGGTTTGCATGAGGGTATACACACCAATCCTGGAATATGCCAGGGCTTGCGTTTGAGTGTGCTTGTGTGTTGTCTTCCAGTAATGAGGCAATGAAGTGTATGCGTGTGCGTGTGCGTGTGTGTCGTCCTGACAAGTACTGTTCCTAATGCTTCAGGCAGTTTTAGCTTGTGCAGTGTGGAGGATTTGGTCCCCCATCTCCCTGTGTGCCCCCCCCCCCTCCTCCTCGCCACAGGGCTCCAGTTCTGCTTTAATCAGGGGCTCATTCAGAGGACAGCCCTGCAGGAGGTTCACCACGGCTCTGCTGTGCTCACACTTCCTGCTTTTCGGCCAATCACAGATTCCCGGGATGCACGTCAGAGACGTTGGGCTCAGTTTGACCTCCTTCAGGGTCTTTAGCGCCCCCAGTGGAGATTGGTTCCTCCCCATGTCACGAAGTGAGGGAACGGTAGAAAAGCCAAATGCACTAGAAAGAAAGATGGTGCTCTTAGTTCAGAAGGAAGTGGCAGGAAGAAGGGAAGGACCAACGACAGAAGGAAAAGATCCAACCTACGGCTCATTCATAAACCAGAGCATTCACGTCGACAGGGAGACAGGGAGTGAGGCAGTACAGAAGTTATGGCTGTAGTCTGTTCTTCTGAATGGATTTCGCAGCAATGTAACACACACACACGCACACACACACACAGACAGGACTCCTCTGCTGACCTGAAAACAATGAAATGTGTCTGTGAATGAAACTTTAATGGGATTTTGTCTGTCGAAATGGAACAGTTCACTTAGTGTGTGACAGTGTTTTTTTTCCCTTGGGGGTATATATAGGTAGTTCAAGCTCACAGATTTGGGGTGTGGTTATTTGCATGGGCGCAGCTAAAGGGTGAACAGCTGTGTGCGTGATTCCAAGATAATACTTCCTTCCTGCTATACCTCTAATATGACCATCAACACTTTTCATATCTGCTGAAATAAAACGTTGGTAGCTTCATGATCAATAATACATGCAATGGCACATTTTAAAAAGAGGCAAGTATACCGTTTTAGGCAGGTGTGTAAAGTGAGAATGCTTTTTAAAAATCAAAGTGTTATAGTTTGTTTTTATCAGTTAACTTAATGCAAAGTGAATGAACAAATAAACAATTTAAATCAAATCAATATTTGCGGTGAGCACTCTTTGCTTTCAAGTTTTTGCCAGCATTTTTTCCACATCTGCCTAAAACTATTGCACAGTACTGTATTTCCAGTTTCACTTCAATACAAGTTGGAAAGAGTGAGCTAGCCAACCAGACAGTGAGTGAGGGGATGCAGGGAAACATAGCCATCTGTTTCTTGACTGCATTGCAGTGGAGCACCGTTGAGCGTCACCTTGTTCACAGCTACCAGGGGTCAGGCAGAACAGTTGTCGAGAGAATACGGCCAGGTTACCACGGAAACGGGATTCAAATGCACACAATTTGTAACAATGTGTAAACTAAATGAGAGAATCTGGGTAAGGGTTCTGAGTAGGATCTCTCACGTGTTTACTGAGGGATACATGCCTACATCTCTACCGCACAGATAGAGCAGCTTTACGAGGATCTGGGTAATGGTTCTGAGTAGGATTCTTGCGTGTGTTAACTGAGGGATACATGCCTACATCTCTACCACACAGATAGAGGAGCTCTACGAGGCCTACTGCATGCAGCGCCGGCTGAGAGACGGAGCAGACAAGATGGTGAAGGCCTACACCGCCTCCTCCAGCAGCAAGGAGGCGCGAGAGAGTCTGTCAGAGGCCAACAAGGGCTACAGGGAGTACACAGAGGTATGAAGGGGGGGGGGGGGGGGGCTACAGGGAGTACACAGAGGTATGAAGGGGGGGGGGGGGGGGGGGGCTACAGGGAGTACACAGAGGTATGAAGGGAGGAGGGGGGGGTTCCGGGAATACACAGAGGTATGAAGGGGGGGGGGGGGCTACAGGGAGTACACAGAGGTATGAAGGGAGGGGGGGGGGGGGCTACAGGGAGTACACAGGTATGAAGGGGGGGGGGGGGGGCTACAGAGAGGTCACAGAGGTATGAAGGGAGGGGGGGGGGCTACAGGGAGTACACAGAGGTATGAAGGGAGGGGGGGGGCTACAGGGAGTACACAGAGGTATGAAGGGGCTATACCTTGTGCCGCATATTTTCATCTCCTCCCCCCCCCCCCCCCCCCCCCCCCCACAAGTTTCAGCTCCCCCTCCCGTTCTACTTCTGTCTAACCTTGAAAGTCAACGCCAAGGTCACGAGGAAAGGAAAGGCCGCAGAGAAACCTGAAGGCAGCCTGGGAACGGAGACTAGAGGAGGGTGGGCGGCCGCAGGAGGAACCTGAATCACACCAAGGCCTTTGTTCCCTGTCCCCTCCACAGCTGGGGGGTTGGAGTGCAGGGGAAAACACAATGACCCCACTGTTGACCTGCTACCGCGCCACTTTGAACTCTACTTTCTTCCCCTGTTCCTCTCTCATCGCCTCCTGCTTTATTAATTGTGTTGTTTTTCTCTCTCCGCCCCCCCCCCCCCCCCCCCCCCCCCCCCCCCTCCCCCCTCCCCTCCGCTCGCTATGCTTCCAGAACATGTGTGTGCTGGAAAGTGACTTGGAGAACCAGTTGGGGGAGTTTCACATCAAGATGAAAGGTACGCGATGCCAACACTCCGCCCCCTGATTTATTGATGAGAGGAGCTTGCTGATGGATTCATAAGGGTGATTTATGACAGCCAGGGTTTGAACTTACCCTCCCTCTCTCTCTGTTTCAGGGCTGGCCGGCTTCGCTAGGCTTTGTGCTGGAGACCAGTATGAGGTCAGTCACATGCGATTTTCCCCTCACTTGCTCATCAACTTACAGCCAGCCTTCCTCGTGGAAGAAATCACCAAAGTCTGTGTCAACTTAGCCAGGGATATCTACGTTTGTTGGTTCTTTGTTTTGAATTGAGTACGTGCAAGACCAAATACTCAGGCCCTTACATTCACAGGAGGTGCTTCTGTGTATGTGGCTGCCCAGTCTATTGTGTAATGGCGTGCTGTGTATGTGGTGTCCAGTCTGTTTGTGTAATGGCTGCCCAGTCTGTTAGTGTAATTGCTGTCCAGTCTGTTTGTGTAACGGCTGCCCAGTCTGTTTGTGTAACGGCTGCCCAGTCTGTTTGTGTAACGCCTGTCCAGTCTGTTTGTGTAACGCCTGTCCAGTCTGTTTGTGTAACGCCTGTCCAGTCTGTTTGTGTAACGCCTGTCCAGTCTGTTTGTGTAACGCCTGTCCAGTCTGTTTGTGTAATGGCTCGCTGTGGTGCCGTGTTCTGTAGATCTTTATGAAGTATGGGCGCCAGCGGTTGAAGATGCGAGGGCGGATCGAAATGAACGGCAAACAGGTGTGGGACACCGAGGACATGGTCTTCCAACCGCTCATCACCGAGTTCCTGTCCATCAAGGTGAGACACTGTCTCTTTCTCTCTCTCTCTCTCTCTCTCTCTCTCTCTCTCTCTCTCTCTCTCTCTCTCTCTCTCTCTCTCTCTCTCTCTCTCTCTTAACATAGCGAGTCCTACTTTAATAAGTTACATCTCCAGTATTTACTTCCCAATCCCCCTCACACGTTGATGAAGTGTTTACTCGGCTCACGTAGTGGCTGCGTTGTCTCCTAGGTGACGGAGCTGAAGGGCATCACCAATCACGTGGTGGTGGGGACGGTGTCGTGCGAGACCAAGGACCTGTTCACCGCCCTTCCCCAGGCGGTTGCCGTGGATATCAACGACCTTGGAACCATTAAGCTCAGCCTGGAAGTCACCTGGAAGTAAGGGCTGTCAATCAACCCATTAGGCAGGCCATGAATCAAACTGTTGCCTGGGGAAACGGCGTCAATAAAGGACTAGCCTCTATTCCATGCTACCAACTGCCAACTCACAGTGACAGTTCACACAGATTCCATCAACATTTACTTACTAATTACTTAGTTTAGCGGTTTATTATTCCATCTATCTCTCTCAGTATTTTAATTAATTTATCGGTCCATCTATCTATCTCACTATTTAAATGTCTTTATCGGTCCATCTATCTATCTCACCATTTTAATTTCTTTATCAGTCCATCTATCTATCTCACTATTTTTGGTTCTTTATCAGTCCATCTATCTATCTCACTATTTGAATTTCTTTATCGGTCCATCTATCTATCTCACTATTTTAATTTCTTTATCGGCCCATCTATCTATCTCACTATTTTAATTTCTTTATCGGTCCATCGATCTATCTCACAATTTTAGTTTCTTTATCGGTCCATCTATCTATCTCACTATTTTTATTTCTTTATCGGCCCATCTATCTCACTATTTTAATTTCTTTATCGGTCCATCTATCTATCTCACAATTTTTATTTCTTTATCAGTCCATCTATCTATCTCACTATTTTAATTTCTTTATCGGTCCATCTATCTCACTATTTTAATTTCTGTATCAGTCCGTTTGATAAGGATGACCAGGCATCAACGGCGAGCACGGTCAACAAGGCAGCGTCGGTCAGCAAGCGCTTCTCCACCTACCTGCCTAACCAGAGCCCCCCTGACACCCCGTCGCTACGGGAACAAGCCTTTTATGTGAGTCCCTCGTTCACTCAACAGCCTCACGGGAAATGCTGGGGGTCCAGCGTCTCATGTGCTGTTGCTGCCCCAACACTTAAAGGAAACCTCGAAAGAAAAAGGACATTTTCCAGGCATTTGTCAACGGAACACATTGGAATACAAAACTGTTGCATTTGAATTTAAAACTGCTTGCTTTAAACAAAGTAGAATGTTATTGCATGGCTGTTGGATTGTCCATAACCCTAAGTAGCTGTTCTCCGACCCCTTGGAAATGACTACTTTTCCCATGATATTCCTTCCTTCATTCATCTTTGTATGGTGGTCATAAATATTTCACCCAGGTAGCCATGTTAGAGGTGTGTCTGTGTATAGTCTCGATGACTGGATAGTCTTAGCTGTGAGGTGCGTTTGTAGCCTAGCCGTGAGGTGTGAGGTGGCCCGAGGGGTTTGTGTTCTGACGTTCTGGTGTGGTTGTGCCCGGGCCCAGGCGGGCAGCACGTCCAGCAGACAGCGCTGGGCCCAGACGGGCAGCACGTCCAGCAGACAGCGCTGGGCCTTGCTGGACATGTTCCGGGACACGCTAGCCAACGGGCTAAGCCAGAGCTGCTCCTGCAGCGACTCCTCCGCCGCCAAGCCCACCAACCCGCCCACGGACGTAAGTCCTGGTAGAACCTTAGGCGTAGCCCGCTAGAGGTGCCATTAGACCGCGCCTAGAACCTCACTGTGTCCCCCTCCCCAGTCTCCTGGTAGAACCTTAGGCATAGCCCACTAGAGGTGCCATTAGACCCCGCCTAGAACCTCAGTGTGTCCTGTCTGGTATATGACGGAGAGTCCCTCCCCAGTCTCCTGGTAGAACCTTGAGCAGAGTAGAGGACTAGTTTTGTAGTTCTACTGAAATGGGTCCAGTGTGTTATTTTGTAGTTCTACTGGAACGGGTCCAGTGTGTTATTTTGTAGTTCTACTGAAACAGGTCCAGTGTGTTATTTTGTAGTTCTACTGGAACGGGTCCAGTGTGTTATTTGTGATGTGTAGCGTTTATGGGTTGCCCTCAGGCCCTCCTGTTTAATCTGTGTCAGAATCTGGGGGAAACAGTGACATGGCTAGTTTTTGTTGCTGAGAGAGAGAGAGAGAGAGAGAGAGAGAGAGAGAGAGAGAGAGAGAGAGAGAGAGAGAGAGAGAGAGAGAGAGAGAGAGAGAGAGAGAGAGAGAGAGAGAGAGAGAGAGAGAGAGAGAGAGAGAGAGAGAGAGAGAGAGAGAGAGAGAGAGAGAGAGAGAGAGAGAGAGAGAGAGAGAGAGAGAGAGAGAGAGAGAGAGAGAGAGAGAGAGAGAGAGAGAGAGAGAGAGAGAGAGAGAGAGAGAGAGAGAGAGAGAGAGAGAGAGAGAGAGAGAGAGAGAGAGAGAGAGAGCCCGCCAGCCAGCCCGCCCGGCGGGGGCCTGCCCAGGGTTCTGCTCTGGTTCGGGGGTATCCGTTACCCTGTGCGGTGGGTCAGTGGAGCGGGTCAGAGCCGCGTGGAGCGGCAGGTCACGGATCAATGGGAAGTTGATTTGAGGGAGCGGACCTCCACTCAGCCCGTCGGTAAGTGGCCGGGCCGCGGGGCTGGGCAGAGCGCCAGGAGCCCAGCTCTCCGGGCGTCCAAGTACGAGGGACTGGCACTGGTTGATCCGATGGCTCCGGCCTCTACCCCCTCCTCACGTGGGTGGCTGCCTCAGATGGCTGCCATCTTTCTTTCTGCCTCCACCTGCTGCCCTGTCTTCCTCCGGTTTATCAAGAGTTTCGTCAAACTGAAGGACCTTTTCAAGACATTGTGAACGATCGGAAGATTAAAACCACTTTGAATGCTGTATAATATCCTATTTGTTGTACTGCAGAATCCCACCCTGCTCTCATCTACCAAAGACGCTTTGTTTGAGATTATATTCCCTTTATCACGATAAAACAAGGGTTTATGTAAATATAATTTTAATAAAATTGAGACTTGCCCTCACTTTCTGGGAATCTCTTGAAGGGAGACCATTTTGGACACCCAAAAGTGTGATTTAGGAATGTTTAAAGGGAGCCCGTGGCTCGTTAAACATTTGTCCCGGCTCTGTCCGTATTCCTGTGATTGTACTTAACAATAACCTAACCTTAACCTTAACTATAGAAAATGCTGCCTAAACCTAACCCCAACCCTCTCTCTGTAGAACATGCTGCCTAACCCTCTCTCTGTAGAACATTCTGCCTAACTCTAACCCTCTCTCTGTAGAACATGCTGCCTAACTAACCCTCTCTTTGTAGAACATGCTGCCTAACCCTCTCTTTGTAGAACATGCTGCCTAACTCTAACCCGCTCTCTGTAGAACATGATGCCTAACTCTAACCCTCTCTTTGTAGAACATGCTGCCTAACTCTAACCCTTTCTCTGTAGAACATGCTGCCTAACTCTAACCCTCTCTTTGTAGAACATGGTGCCTAACCCTAACCCTCTCTTTGTAGAACATGCTCCCTAACTCTAACCCTCTCTTTGTAGAACATGCTGCCTAACCCTATCCCTCTCTTTGTAGAACATGCTGCCTAACCCTAACCCTCTCTTTGTAGAACATGCTGCCTAACTCTAACCCTCTCTTTGTAGAACATGCTGCCTAACCCTAACCCTCTCTCTGTAGAACATGCTGCCTAACTCTAACCCTCTCTCTGTAGAACATGCTGCCTAACTCTAACCCTCTCTTTGTAGAACATGCTTCCTAACTCTAACCCTCTCTCTGTAGAACATGCTGCCTAACCCTCTCTTTGTAGAACATGCTGCATAACTCTAACCCTCTCTTTGTAGAACATGCTGCCTAACCCTAACCCTCTCTTTGTAGAACATGCTGCCTAACTCTAACCCCCTCTTTGTAGAACATGCTGCCTAACTCTAACCCTCTCTTTGTAGAACATGCTGCGTCGTAGCGAGGAGGTAGAGAATGGAACGGCGTGGTCCAACTCCTCTGAGTCGTCCGACGATTCCTCCAGCCCACAGCTCTCCCTAGGGGGGCTACGCAGCTCCTCCCAGCACCACAAGGTACACACACACACACACAGACACACACATACACACACACATCATCTAACACACACACACACACACACACACACACACACACACACAGGCCATCTAACACACACACACACACACACACACACAGGCCATCTAACACACACACACACACACACACACACACACACACACACACACACACACATACCTGTGCCACCACATTTCAGTCAACTAAGTCCGAATGATGCATTTAGATAATGGCAGTTCTGTTTGCTGATTGACAGACACGTAACCAAATTCACATCCCAGGGTTTAATATCGGTGTTTCCCTCCCTCCCCTCCAGCCGTCAGTCACCCCAGACCTCCAATCCGCAGCCACCACTAACTCCACCCCCAGCCAATCAGGAGACGGGAGTGAGCCGGCCGGGGAGGACTGTGGGAAGGACGTGGACGAGGCTGGCCGCGCCGGCGTCCCGGAGGACGGTGGGAAGGCGGGGATACTGAACGGGCACGGGTCGGGCCGCTACTCGCGGTCGCTCAGCCACATCAGCGAGGGCAGCGCCGACGGCATCCTGCTGACGGACAGGCCCGCCGGTGACTCGCTGGCGCCCCCGGAGGAGACGTCGCAGGGGTCGTGCCTCTCCGTCACGGACGTTCAGATGGACGTGGGGGCCGAGCCGGAGACGCCCGCCGCGGAGGCCGCGACCCCCGCAGCCGAAGCGGCGGAGCCTGTCCCGGCCGCGACCCCCCCGCCGGGGGAGGGGTCCGTGGAGGAGGCGCTGGCGGCGGTGGTGTCCTCGCTGGACGACTACAGGGGCCAGTTCCCGGAGCTTCAGCTGCTGGAGCAGGAGCTTCAGCTACTGCAGGACACGCTCACCGTGAGTCAGGGCGGGGGGGCTTCTGGGGGCCTGTCTGCTTCTGGGGGCCTGTCTGCTTCTGGGGGCCTGTCTGCTTCTGGGGGCCTCTCTTCTTCTGTGGGGCCTGTCTGCTTCTGTGGGGCCTGTCTGCTTCTGTGGGGCCTGTCTGCTTCTGTGGGGCCTGTCTGCTTCTGTGGGGCCTGTCTGCTTCTGTGGGGCCTGTCTGCTTCTGGGGGGCCTGTCTGCGTCTGTGGTCCTGTCTGCGTCTGTGGTCCTGTTTGCGAGTTTCCTTCTGTAGTCGTGTTCAAGTGCATTCGGTGTGATTGTAGGCGAGACAGAGTGATTCACGTAAACTGATTCCAAGAGGAGAAAGTCCCCGATTGGTTCTGTTAATAACACTCTCTCTGTTGTGAAGAAATGTACAATACAATGGCAGTGTTTCCCGTTCTGTTCAAGCTGTTCAGTCCAGATCAAAACACTACAGGAGACTGGACTTCCCTTCGACTGGAAGGAAAATAAATGAAAGGGGAGGATGCTTTCATTTTGGCCTTCCCAGAATGACGTTTTTCCCCCCCCAAGAGACAGCGCTGAGGGAGCTGAACTTCCTGCCGCTCCTACTGGAGGTCTCCACCCCACAATGCACTGGGAGATGTGTGTTCTGATCTGATGATGGGCTTTCGGGCTGCGATCAGCTGACTCACACAAGGCTCTCTCTTAGTCAGATACACACACACACACACACACACACACACACACACACACACACACACACACACACAAAACCACAGACATTGATTGGAGGCTTAGCTGTGATTTACCCTCCTAGCTAAAGTATGTGTTCTAGGTCCAGCTAGTGAGTCCTTCATGTGCTTGAGTTTCCCAGTCCGTTTTTGGAGGGGTTTTCCTGGGACTATGGACTACTGACTTCTGGGAACTGTAGGCAATATTCCTCAGTTCCTATCACTAGCTGCTCATCTTACCTCCCCCTGCCAAGGCCTTGGAAATGACTCATGGTTTAGTCAGAGGTATATTAAAAGAAACCGATGTCATGCAGCGCCTCAGGCTGACTGCCCAGGGGGTCTGACTCAGGGTCACGTTTGGGAACACAAAGCCGGCTCAACTCACCTAGTTGTTTGGCAGGAGGAAACCATTTAGGGGTTCATACCTTGGTGCCCGCTCATTTGTGGTGTAAGATTGCGAGCACTGTGTGCTGTGCAACTAGTTGGTGCTGTATGCACACAGGTTCATTATTACTATTGGTGTGTGTGTGTGTGTGTGTGTGTGTGTGTGTGTGTGTGTGTGTGTGTGTGTGTGTGTGTGTGTGTGTGTGTGTGTGTGTGTGTGTGTGTGTAGGGTCGGAGTGCCAGTCGGAGCGCCAGTCGTTCATCCAGCGTGAGTCTGGCGGTGGAGACAGCCTTGGGGAGCTTTGACTTCCTCAACACCTCTGACCTGGATGAGGAGGAGGAGGAGGAGGAGGAGGAGGAGACAAAGGAAGAGGAGGATGGAGCTGGGGAAGGGCAGAAGAGGAGTCGGACTTACAGGTTGGAGAGGAAAGCATAGCCCTCTCACAGTATCAATTAGGCATGTTATGTGAGCTGATCTATTCTGATCACAATATTATCTGGACTGAAAAATAGCTAAATACTCTACGCATTATCTTACACACCTGTAGAAGATTAGACATTTACAGAACAGAATAACTTCTGGAAGGTTGACTCCTAGCTAGCTATGGAATGTAAATGTTTGGTCCTATGCTGCCCTCTGGTGGAGATACAGTCCAACTGAACTTTTTGAATTTGTCTGAAGTTTCAATCTCCGTCTACTTAGCAGAAAAGCCAATCAGTATCAGGAGATGGCTTGTGACTAAAGAGTTTAGTGAGAATTGAGCCCAGTAGTTGCCTTCTGATCTGTCAGGCCAGGGTTGACACACTGAAAGTTATGACATTTTTTGTCCCTCAATAAAAGATTTAGTCCCTACAGAGAGTCTGAGTCTTCTATGTCTTGAAAAATATCTCAATCTATATCCCCATAGCTTCTACCATTTGTGTGTGTGATAAAAACGTTCCTTTCTATTCAAACAAAGCCTTCAAATTAGCAGTGGCTGTTTTTTCAAGTCCAATGTCCAATTCTAACTCTTTTGTGTACTGTTGCTGTTCTAAGCACCCAACGCAGGGCTTCCGGTAAGCCCTCGGGGGAGAGCGTGGAGAAAGAGGCAGGGTGTGAGGAACCAGAGTGGGACTCGCCGTCTTCTGAGCCCCTGACCACCAGCTGTCCTGCTCTAGATCACACCCTACTGGTCCACCTCAGGAACTGCACCTCACAGCTGCTGGTGAGCTCCAGGCGCTGGGTTTGTTTGGGCTGTAAGAGAGATCGATTGGTGTTTCCTTGTATTATTGTAGCTTGCCTTGATCCAGTTGTTGTGGCCTTTACTGACCTAAAACTCAGACTCGCGAAATGACCGGTCCACCATTTAGGTTTAGCCTGAGTAATGCAAACGGTGTTTTTCAAACATTTGGACAATTATTGACGATTTATGTTATTTAACGTGTGTGTTTGTGACGTGTGTGTGAGACGTGTGTGTGTGTGTGTGACGTGTGTGTGTGTGACGTGTGTGTGTGACGTGTGTGTGTGTGACGTGTGTGTGTGTGACGTGTGTGTGTGTGACGTGTGAGTGTGTGACGTGTGTGTGTGTGTGTGATGTGTGTGGCGTGACCGGTTAGTGTTGGGTTTGGACGCGGGACGTTGTGGTGTGGTGGTCCAGGTCATGCAGCGTGTGTTTGCTCTGGTAACAGCGTCTGGGCACCTTCGGCCCGTTGCGCTGCGGGGAAATGTACGCTCTGGACCGCCTGCTCCGAGAGGCCCGCGTGCTGGAGGTCATCCGACGCATCACCAAGGAAACGCCCGGCAAATTCACCCAGCCAGACGAGGGTAAGAACTGCCTGGTTCCACATGTGTCTTATCTGTTTAATGTCTTAGGATGGCACGGTGGTTCAGTGGTTAGCACTGTTGCCTCACTGCAAGAAGGTCCTGGGTTGGAACACACATGTTGACCTGAGTGATTACCAATATGAAAACCATTGTTCATCGGATATATTCACAACACAACTCTTTTTCTACTGTATCTGAGCATTTCCATCTTCATTTGTCTCTGTCTTATCTTCCCCATTAAGTTAACTTAAGTCTAACCTCCATCTCTCCTTCCTTCCCTCCCTGTCTCTCTTCCCCATTAACTTAACTTAAGTCTAACCTCCATCTCTCCTTCCTTCCCTCCCTGTCTCTCTTCCCCATTAACTTAACTTAAGTCTAACCTCCATCTCTCCTTCCTTCCCTCCCTGTCTCTCTTCCCCATTAACTTAACTTAAGTCTAACCTCCATCTCTCCTTCCTTCCCTCCCTGTCTCTCTTCCCCATTAACTTAACTTAAGTCTAACCTCCATCTCTCCTTCCTTCCCTCCATGTCTCTCTTCCCGGCCGAGGCAGTGGTCCCTCAGCTGGAGCAGTGTCACGGAGCGTCGTCGCTCTGGCAACAATCCACGGAGAACGACAGCGTGTACAGCACGTCCACGGACGCCTTCCTGGTTGCCACGGCCACCGCCTACACCTGCAAGCTGCCTGAGAGGGCCACGGCCATGGCCGACACAGGTGACTAACTAACCACCTACTGTTCAGAGAGGGATGGGGGCTAACTAACCACCTACTGTTCAGAGAGGGATGGGGGGCTAACTAACCACCTACTGTTCAGAGAGGGATGGGGGCTAACTAACCACCTACTGTTCAGAGAGGGATGGGGGGCTAACTAACCACCTACTGTTCAGAGAGGGATGGGGGCTAACTAACCACCTACTGTTCAGAGAGGGATAGGGGCTAACTAACCACCTACTGTTCAGAGAGGGATGGGGGGCTAACTAACCACCTACTGTTCAGAGAGGGATGGGGGCTAACTAACCACCTACTGTTCAGAGAGGGATGGGGGGCTAACTAACCACCTACTGTTCAGAGAGGGATGGGGGGCTAACTAACCACCTACTGTTCAGAGAGGGATGGGGGCTAACTAACCACCTACTGTTCAGAGAGGGATGGGGGGCTAACTAACCACCTACTGTTCAGAGAGGGATGGGGGGCTAACTAACCACCTACTGTTCAGAGAGGGATGGGGGGCTAACTTACCACCTACTGTTCAGAGAGGGATGGGGGGCTAACTAACCACCTACTGTTCAGAGAGGGATGGGGGGCTAACTAACCACCTACTGTTCAGAGAGGGATGGGGGCTAACTATCCACCTACTGTTCAGAGAGGGATGGGGGCTAACTAACCACCTACTGTTCAGAGAGGGATGGGGGGCTAACTAACCACCTACTGTTCAGAGAGGGATGGGGGGCTAACTAACCACCTACTGTTCAGAGAGGGATGGAGGCTAACTAACCACCTACTGTTCAGAGAGGGATGGGGGGCTAACTAACCACCTACTGTTCAGAGAGGGATGGGGGCTAACTAACCACCTACTGTTCAGAGAGGGATGGGGGCTAACTAACCACCTACTGTTCAGAGAGGGATGGGGGGCTAACTAACCACCTACTGTTCAGAAAGGGATGGGGGGCTAACTAACCACCTACTGTTCAGAGAGGGATGGGGGCTAACTAACCACCTACTGTTCAGAGAGGGATGGGGGCTAACTAACCACCTACTGTTCAGAGAGGGATGGGGGCTAACTAACCACCTACTGTTCAGAGAGGGATGGGGGCTAACTAACCACCTACTGTTCAGAGAGGGATGGGGGGCTAACTAACCACCTACTGTTCAGAGAGGGATGGGGGGCTAACTAACCACCTACTGTTCAGAGAGGATGGGGGCTAACTAACCACCTACTGTTCAGAGAGGGATGGGGGCTAACTAACCACCTACTGTTCAGAGAGGGATGGGGGGCTAACTAACCACCTACTGTTCAGAGAGGGATGGGGGGCTAACTAACCACCTACTGTTCAGAGAGGGATGGGGGGCTAACTAACCACCTACTGTTCAGAGAGGGATGGAGGCTAACTAACCACCTACTGTTCAGAGAGGGATGGGGGGCTAACTAACCACCTACTGTTCAGAGAGGGATGGGGGGCTAACTAACCACCTACTGTTCAGAGAGGGATGGAGGCTAACTAACCACCTACTGTTCAGAGAGGGATGGGGGGCTAACTAACCACCTACTGTTCAGAGAGGGATGGGGGCTAACTAACCACCTACTGTCAGAGAGGGATGGGGGCTAACTAACCACCTACTGTTCAGAGAGGGATGGGGGGCTAACTAACCACCTACTGTTCAGAAAGGGATGGGGGCTAACTAACCACCTACTGTTCAGAGAGGGATGGGGGCTAACTAACCACCTACTGTTCAGAGAGGGATGGGGGCCAAACTAACCACCTACTGTTCAGAGAGGGATGGGGCTAACTAACCACCTACTGTTCAGAGAGGGATGGGGGCTAACTAACCACCTACTGTTCAGAGAGGGATGCGGGCTAACTAACCACCTACTGTTCAGAGAGGGATGGGGGGCTAACTAACCACCTACTGTTCAGAGAGGGATGGGGGCTAACTAACCACCTACTGTTCAGAGAGGGATGGGGGGCTAACTAACCACCTACTGTTCAGAGAGGGATGGGGGCTAACTAACCACCTACTGTTCAGAGAGGGATGGGGGGCTAACTAACCACCTACTGTTCAGAGAGGGATGGGGGGCTAACTAACCACCTACTGTTCAGAGAGGGATGGGGGGCTAACTAACCACCTACTGTTCAGAGAGGGATGGGGGCTAACTAACCACCTACTGTTCAGAGAGGGATGGGGGCTAACTAACCACCTACTGTTCAGAGAGGGATGGGGGGCTAACTAACCACCTACTGTTCAGAGAGGGATGGGGGGCTAACTAACCACCTACTGTTCAGAGAGGGATGGAGGGCTAACTAACCACCTACTGTTCAGAGAGGGATGGGGGGCTAACTAACCACCTACTGTTCAGAGAGGGATGGGGGGCTAACTAACCACCTACTGTTCAGAGAGGGATGGAGGCTAACTAACCACCTACTGTTCAGAGAGGGATGGGGGGCTAACTAACCACCTACTGTTCAGAGAGGGATGGGGGCAAACTAACCACCTACTGTTCAGAGAGGGATGGGGGGCTAACTAACCACCTACTGTTCAGAGAGGGATGGGGGGCTAACTAACCACCTACTGTTCAGAGAGGGATGGGGGGCTAACTAACCACCTACTGTTCAGAGAGGGATGGGGGCTAACTAACCACCTACTGTTCAGAGAGGGATGGGGGGCTAACTAACCACCTACTGTTCAGAGAGGGATGGGGGCTAACTAACCACCTACTGTTCAGAGAGGGATGGGGGCTAACTAACCACCTACTGTTCAGAGAGGGATGGGGGCTAACTAACCACCTACTGTTCAGAGAGGGATGGGGGCTAACTAACCACCTACTGTTCAGAGAGGGATGGGGGGCTAACTAACCACCTACTGTTCAGAGAGGGATGGGGGGCTAACTAACCACCTACTGTTCAGAGAGGGATGGGGGCTAACTAACCACCTACTGTTCAGAGAGGGATGGGGGGCTAACTAACCACCTACTGTTCAGAGAGGGATGGGGGCTAACTAACCACCTACTGTTCAGAGAGGGATGGGGGCTAACTAACCACCTACTGTTCAGAGAGGGATGGGGGGCTAACTAACCACCTACTGTTCAGAGAGGGATGGGGGGCTAACTAACCACCTACTGTTCAGAGAGGGATGGGGGCTAACTAACCACCTACTGTTCAGAGAGGGATGGGGGCTAACTAACCACCTACTGTTCAGAGAGGGATGGGGGGCTAACTAACCACCTACTGTTCAGAGAGGGATGGGGGGCTAACTAACCACCTACTGTTCAGAGAGGGATGGAGGCTAACTAACCACCTACTGTTCAGAGAGGGATGGGGGGCTAACTAACCACCTACTGTTCAGAGAGGGATGGGGGGCTAACTAACCACCTACTGTTCAGAGAGGGATGGAGGCTAACTAACCACCTACTGTTCAGAGAGGGATGGGGGGCTAACTAACCACCTACTGTTCAGAGAGGGATGGGGGCTAACTAACCACCTACTGTTCAGAGAGGGATGGGGGCTAACTAACCACCTACTGTTCAGAGAGGGATGGGGGGCTAACTAACCACCTACTGTTCAGAAAGGGATGGGGGCTAACTAACCACCTACTGTTCAGAGAGGGATGGGGGCTAACTAACCACCTACTGTTCAGAAAGGGATGGGGGGCTAACTAACCACCTACTGTTCAGAGAGGGATGGGGGCTAACTAACCACCTACTGTTCAGAGAGGGATGGGGGGCTAACTAACCACCTACTGTTCAGAGAGGGATGGGGGCTAACTAACCACCTACTGTTCAGAGAGGGATGCGGGCTAACTAACCACCTACTGTTCAGAGAGGGATGGGGGGCTAACCTAACCACCTACTGTTCAGAGAGGGATGGGGGCTAACTAACCACCTACTGTTCAGAGAGGGATGGGGGGCTAACTAACCACCTACTGTTCAGAGAGGGATGGGGGGCTAACTAACCACCTACTGTTCAGAGAGGGATGGGGGGCTAACTAACCACCTACTGTTCAGAGAGGGATGGAGGCTAACTAACTACCACCTACTGTTCAGAGAGGGATGGGGGGCTAACTAACCCCTACTGTTCAGAGAGGTATGGGGCTACTAAACACCTACTGTTCAGAGAGGATGGGGGCTAACTAACCACCTACTGTTCAGAGAGGGATGGGGGCTCTAACCACCTTACTGTTCAGAGAGGGATGGGGGGCTAACTAACCAACTACTGTTCAGGTAGGGATGGGGCAACTAACCACCTACTGTTCAGAGGGGATGGGGGGCTAACTAACCCTACTGTTCAGAGAGGGATTGGGCTCTAACCACCTACTGTTCAGAGAGGGATCGGGCTAACTAACGCACCTACTGTTCAGAGAGGGATGGGGGGCTAACTAACCACCTACTGTCAAGAGGGATGGGGGGGCTAACTAACCGCCTACTGTTCATAGAGGGTGGGGGGCTAACTAACCACCTACTGTTCAGAGAGGGATGGGGGCTAACTAACCACCTACTGATTCATAGGGGATGGTGGGCTAAACTAACCACCTACTGTTCAGAGAGGGATGGAGGCTAACTAACCACCTACTGTTCAGAGAGGGATGGGGGGCTAACTAACCACCTACTGTTCAGAGAGGGATGGGGGCTAACTAACCACCTACAGTTCAGAGAGGGATGGGGGGCTAACTAACCACCTACTGTTCAGAGAAGGGATGGGGGGCTAACTAACCACCTACTGTTCAGAGAGGGATGGGGGCTAACTAACCACCTACTGTTCAGAAAGGGATGGGGGGCTAACTAACCACCTACTGTTCAGAGAGGGATGGGGGGCTAACTAACCACCTACTGTTCAGAGAGGGATGGGGGGCTAACTAACCACCTACTGTTCAGAGAGGGATGGAGGCTAACTAACCACCTACTGTTCAGAGAGGGATGGGGGGCTAACTAACCACCTACTGTTCAGAGAGGGATGGGGGGCTAACTAACCACCTACTGTTCAGAGAGGGATGGGGGGCTAACTAACCACCTACTGTTCAGAGAGGGATGGGGGGCTAACTAACCACCTACTGTTCAGAGAGGGATGGGGGGCTAACTAACCACCTACTGTTCAGAGAGGGATGGGGGTTGCTAGCGTCGGTTAGCCTCCGTGTGTGTGTGTTGCTCTGTGTGTGTGTGTTGCTCTGTGTGTGTGTGTTGCTCTGTGTGTGTGTGTTGCTCTGTGTGTGTGTGTTGCTCTGTGTGTGTGTGTTGCTCTGTGTGTGTGTGTTGCTCTGTGTGTGTGTGTTGCTCTGTGTGTGTGTGTTGCTCCGTGTGTGTGTGTTGCTCCGTGTGTGTGTGTTGCTCCGTGTGTGTGTGTTGCTCCGTGTGTGTGTGTTGCTCCGTGTGTGTGTGTTGCTCTGTGTGTGTGTGTTGCTCTGTGTGTGTGTGTTGCTCCGTGTGTGTGTGTTGCTCCGTGTGTGTGTGTTGCTCTGTGTGTGTGTGTTGCTCCGTGGTAGAGTTGGTTGACTCTGTTTACCGTTCATTCTTCAGTGTTCCTCCGTCTGGTGGAGAAGATCCTGGAGCGCCGTCTGCCACGGCGTGGCCGTGCGACCAGCGAGACGCTGACCCTGTTCCAGTTCTGGTGCTACCTGGAGGCCGAGGGCGTCAGTGAGCTGGACACCCACGTCACCGAGCTGGCTGAGGAGGGTGAGCGGAACCGCACACGCCCACAGACACAAGACGTCCCCCCTCTGTGTGTGTGGAACTCATTATCATCTCTGTCTCTGTCTGTCTCTCTGTCTCTGTCTCTGTCTCTCTCTGTCTTTACTCCCTGCCCGCCGTTTCCTTTTCTGCTTCTGCTCCTTTCTACTTCCCTCCTCCCCCCTTTCCCTCCGTCTCTCTCTCCAGTCTGGTTGGTCCAGAGCCTACAGTCAGAGGACCAGGACACCTTGGTGCGGGCCCTGCGGCGCCCCCCGGAGAGCAGCCTGAAGCGGGACGGCCTCCACGCCGTCGCCAGGCTCCTCAGGGACCCGCGGGGGAAGGTCTCCGCGTCCGCCAGCTCCCTCCTCCGCAGCCTGGCCGACCAGCCGAGGCACAGGGAAAGGGTGGGTACGAACGCAAGTTGGCGCGTATCGAAGGGCAAAGGGGCTGGTGAAGTAAGGGGGTGAGGGGTTTGCCGGAGGAGTGGGTGAGTGACGTGCCATTCCTCCTCTTCAGGCCCTGGTGAGCTGTCTGGAGCTGCTGGAGGAGGAGAACTTGGAGACCAGAGTCTGTGGCTGCAAGGCCCTGGCTTGCCTCAAGGTAACACCTACCAACTAACTAGCTAAACGGCTAGCCAACTAGCCGCTAACCGTCACAATTAGAAATAAGGGGGTAAAATACACACTCACAATAAAACAAACAAAAATAAAGAAATGTAAAGTTAAGATAAAATAAAAAGGAGGGTATTTAAAATAGATACATATAGAAATAGAAGCTGCAGCATGAAGGCTCAACGGTGAGCAATGGCGTCTCAGAGCCTCCCCCCTCTGTATCCGCTCTCAGCAGGGCCAGGCAATCAATAATCAATTGGATAATCCCCATTCCAACCTCTGGCTTGAATCATGGAATGCTCAGACAGTTGAAAGGTTAAACTTTCAATGTAAAACCTGAAGTCACTGTGAAGTATGAAAACTTGGTAATGCAGACTTTGAGTGCAACCTTTAAGTGTTTAAGTGTACAGTAATTCTACAGTGTAAGCCAATTTAAGACCAATAACTTCATTGTCTTTTTTTAACAATTGTACCTAGTCTACTACTATCATCCTTAGCAATGTTTCCTCACCAAACAAATGGATGAGAAGGTGACCACACCAAAAACCACACTGTTACATAGAACATAACTTAGCGATATCGAAAGGGGGAATGTAGATGACCAAAACAGTTACACTGGTGACCTCTCAAGAGAGAGAGTACAGTCTACAACCAACCGCTCGGTCAGGGGTACAGATGGTATGCTTTATGAAAATATGCCCACCGTGACACCAATGGTTGTTGACCGAAGCCCCCTCCCCCAACCAGTCTTCTCCCTAGACAGCTCAGAATCTCGGTCTAACCTCACCAGTGGGAATCCATCCAGTTCCATGGGAGGGTTTGGTACCTGAATGGTTGGCCAGGTTTCAACATGGTAGATAGGTGGGACGAAATCGCTGACTTCCCGCTCTCACTCACAGATCCTTCCTGATTCCACTGTGATTGTACTCTGTTGTCTCCACCAATGGTGCTCTGTGGTTCCTGCTTTTCTGTATGCTCTGCTTAATGATTCGACCTCCCCGCTCCACATCTCTGTTTGTCAAAGGCCAAAGAGAGTATTGACCAGTTGGTGTATCTGTGTCGAACGGACAAGGAAGAAGTAAGAGAGGCTGCCAAACAAGCTCTGCTGGTGCTGGGTGAGTCTCATCAAACACGCTCCCCAAAAAGAATGGATCCATCACATGTCTGTGTTTTGACGGTGCAAGCAAAAAGTGTCAAAGAAAGTGCTTGTAATCCGGATAGCTGTGCTTAAAAAGATTTTGATGGTTTATGACACATTTTGGAAAACATGTCCAAAGATAATACAAGGGGGATGGTTAGAGAATGACAGTTCTTAAGAATGTTGTGTGTGTGTGTGTGTGTGTGTGTGTGTGTGTGTGTGTGTGTGTGTGTGTGTGTGTGTGTGTGTGTGTGGTTTAGCATCAGTCAATGTTTCTCTGCGTGTGGTGCGTGGGTGTCCATGTTCATTTCTAAGAACTTCAGCTCAGAGGTTTTTGCAAGCCTAAAATGAAAGACCCAAATAATGAATAATCCATACCCTCTAACGTTGAACAAACGTTCCAAACTGAAGTGTCTTACTTTACATAAATAAGGGCCAGCGCCCCGAAAACCTTTTAACAAGTGGTTCAAGTTGTATCCAGGAGACCAGAAGTAGAGTTAAAAAATACCATTGTTGTTTTAGCCTGAGCTACAGGTGACTCCCTGTAATTAACTGGTGTGGTCTCTGCCCCCTGCCAGGTGAGGAGGGCAAAATGGCCCATCGACACGTAGAGTCTTCTCAGGACGGCTTACCTCGCCTCTTCGCCCCCGGCCGCATGGCCAGCACTGCCTTCTAACACCAACACCACTCCCCACCGATCCCCCGTTCACAGCGGAGAGATGAAGTACACAAAGACATGTCCGGCTGTATTACATAGGCCGAGAAAGCGCTAACAACAAAGGTGCAATACTAGGAACCCTGCTTTAAGAGCCAACCGGGACTCTTAACACTGTGCATGAACACTGTACACACACTTACACGGTCAGTAAGCAACAGAAACACACACAGACAGACTCCTACCAAATTACTGTAGGTATGGAAATATCAGTGAACCACTCTTATAGCGCTTTCAGACAGTTGTGAGGACAGTCAAACAATATTGAGCTGCCTTAAGTTAAAGTGTGGTCTGGCCTTGGATGCAGAGAGAGAAAGAGAACAGATTGAAGTTCATGAAAACATATGGCACTCACGTTCTAGGTTGTCTAGCGAACAAGGAGTGACGTTTAGACTTTTCTGGTGGGAGGAGATTTGTAAAACAAGGATTCGATAAAGCCTGAGTAGAGAAAAATGCAGTGGGGGTTCAACATTTTTACCCCGATATTTTAGCATTTTTTTCCTCTCTGTAGTTAGAAATGAATATACCTAAGATTAATGAAGTGATCAAACAAGGACTTAAGAATAGACCGCTGAGATCCCTTCGATCGAGTCATGTTGGCTTGTGAAAGCAGTGATGAAAAAAAGTGCAAGCTCCTTTAAGGAGTCTGTTTAACTAACGGAAACTGAAAATATTTACGACTCAGTGCCATCTTTCCATGCTATCATATTCTTCACGTGAAAAAAAAAATGTATCCCGCCACTGGAAATGTACATGTTATATAATTGTATTGCAATGTTTATAGGACAATCTTATTCTGTAAATACAAATTTTGTTGACAGCCCAGATGATTTTCATTTCATATCCACTTGTCACTAACTGGTTATATATCTACTAGCTCATTGCTCTCTACTGTAAGGGTGGTGGTGGTCCCTATTTTTTATTTTCATCTGTGTCATTAATATTTAACCCCGAGTTGGATTTCGTCCTCTTGGAGAAGATGGTGATGATGATGGCTTCTCACTGGATCAGATTATTCGTTTAACCACAGCCTGTTGTGTGAAGCACTGGAATCTGCCTGCAACCTGCAATCCCATATAACCCCCTGTATATTCCTCACATTAGTTTGAGACTGCAACATGTAACTGCTATGAAAAGCTTCTTACAGAGTATAAGTGCCTCTACGTTCTGATGAGAGATGTGATGACGCGAAAACAGAAAGACTATATTTAAGAGTGAAAAAATGCAGGTTAAATAAACTGCAGAAAAGTATATATTTTCCTTATTCACAGATTGTGCAGCATTTGCAAGACATGTTTTTTGATTTTTCTTTTCTATAAAGTATATTTTGCCAAGCACATATCTTGCCTGGTGACAAATGTAGACAAATAAAAAATGTGTTAAATAAAATCGTTTCCATTTCTTATTTGTTAAAGACAAGGATGGGTACCATACGGTTCCAGGTTCTTATAAAACGTTTATTTTTATACAAAAATTTACAGAACCAGCAGTCAAATAACAGAAAACCTGAAAATTGATAAGTAAACATCTTTCATTCATTTAACTTGATGTATGTTAGGATTTCAAAACTCGATTTACATTGAGCATCTTTTTTTTTTTTTTTACTTCTGAATTAGAAGAAAAAAGTATTGGATGAGAACATGAGCATAGAAGGGGATTGGCAGTAAAACTTAATTGTAAGACTTGTTTTACTGCCCCAATCCGAAAGTCAATCAGTACGCAATGGCTTAATATGAAATACTATATACTAAATACTACAAACAATATATCTTGGCCTACATAATGCATTTCATAACAATTCAAACTGTCTGAGACAACAGGCCAAGTCAGGACTGGAGCACTTCAGCAGTGAGATGGTGTAAAATGTATTCCAAGGGGGCGCCCCTCCTGGCCAATCGCAGTGTCTACACCCACTTCGCCACCACCCCCCAACGCTGCACAGGCGCACTCATTTCACATGAGCTGCCATTTTGTGCGGAGCCTACTCTGCAAAAGCGGGAGAGGATTAAAACAGACGCAGAAGAGTGCAATTCTTATCCATCTCGGCCACTTTGTAGAACAGACTCTGCGCTTTCAGTCGAGTTAAGCGACGAGATAAAGAGTGCAACGCAGGTAAGCTAACACTACTTTCCAGACAAGGGGGAGTTTTGCAGGAGCTTTCCACGGCCTCTAGGTGTCACGATGGGGCTCTAGGTCCGGGCGGCTTACGGGGGGTGTTTGTCTCCCTCTATCGTTATTGAAAAATAGTCCAAAAAATCATTTATAACACCGAAGTTCCAGTGAATATAAGCGGAAAGTTTCCTTTAAATGCTGTATTCGTTGGTTTAAGAAAGAGAGAAGGTTACATAGACTTCGACGTTTTGGTCGAATGTTTAGGCCAGGCGTCCATTTTCCCTCTTCTTTGTTTCCTGTCTTTTACGACTGAGAAGAAAAATAGCGGTTGTCTGGGCGGGCAAAATGCTTTAAAGCAAATAAAAAGTACAAATGTTTTGAATTTGTGTCGCCTATTAAATATAGCTACCAACTAGTCTTTGATTATCACATTCCGCCCGATGATTTATTGCACCGACCATGATAGCCTATGTACAGCGTATTCTTTCGCACGAATCCAGTCCCCTCCTCAACTTGAGCCGGGGCTTGCGCTCGAAAACAGGCCCTGGCCCAGCACTAGCCACTGCGAGTCCCACGTACAGCACTATCTCGGAAACCATACCCAATTTTCGCCGGAAATAGCATTATGCTCGATAATCCTCCTACTCTAGCTACTTAGTGCACAATTGTTGTTTTGCCTGGAGCCAACGGTAGTTAAACATTGTTTGCCAGGTTTAACCCAATTGGTTAGCATGCTAACTAGTTAGCTTGTTGCGCACAGCGAAAATCAGATCAGAGGATGACGATGCATTCATTGCCAAATAACCTCGAATAGCACACCGCGTTCTCTCGCTGCCCACAAAACACGATCTTTACTTATGCCAATTTATGTTAACTGGTTTTCCTCTTGGATTATCGAAAATTACATTCTTCTGTACCATCCCGCTGTAGTTGATGTTGTTGCACCCTTCGCCCGCGTGTCTTATTCCAAGCCCACCTAGAGCCACAAGCACAGAGTGGCTCAAACGGCGGAGAGCTCCCTCTACAACCGGCTAGTAGAGGTACAAAAACACCTACCAATACCAATGATATACGGTGGCAAACGGTTTATCAAATGTCATAGTCCCTCGTTATCAGTTTCCCTTTACCGTGCAGTTTGTTATAATGTAACATTATGCGAAATGCACTCCGTTTGGGGGGCACCAATGCACTCCCAACTTAAAATGTGTTCTCAAAGAGGTGAAACTAACTTCAGGTCATTCAGTAATATCCCGATTACTTACTTGTTTGCATTCCCCTGCAGGTTGATTTGAGAATCAGCCAACCAGGTAGCAGACAGAGACAGGCAGGCCAGTTGAATCAGGTGTGTTGGTCAGGGCTCACCTGTCGACTCAGGAAGGAAGACTCTGAGCTGAGCTACCCAGGTCTAGACATGAGAGAGATGAAGTTTGGCTTCCTGTCCCAGGTAACCGATGGTTTGTGGAGGGAGAGCAACTAAGCAGCAGCACCTCTATGTCAGGGACCATCAAACTACTGTTTTAAAACCGCTCAACGGATGGTCTACATTGCAATTAGCTTAACAGAGAGTAGGAGTGAGATATTGACATGAAATCAAAAGACAATCATCACAAATGTAGGTCAACCCTTCCCCTTCCAACAGTCTCTACTGTAGTAGCCTGTCTCTTTTCTGTTTAGCTTCTATCAGAGACATAGCTGACACATTTCGATCGTGTGTTTAGGTGGGGGGGGTGCGTTTTGTCTAACAGTCTACTTCCTCCCAGGTGTTACCCATGGACCCTACAGATGGGGTAGTGGAGGACCCTGGCAACGAGGGCGCTTTCAAGGACAAAGACTTCCCCATCATCCAGGAGGTGCAGGTGGGTGCGGAGGACTCCATGGTGGTGGCCGACCTCCTCCAGCAGGCCGCCGAGGCAGGGGGGGTGGTCGAGGAGCAGCAGGGCGCCGGGGGCATGGAGATGGTGGTGATGGACGGGCTGGACCCCGCACTGCTCCAGATGAAGACTGAGGTGATGGAGGCCGCCGTGGGGATGGGCGGGGCCACGGTGGGCGTGGTCGGAGGAGTGGCAGGCGCCCACCAGGCAACGGTTACCACGGTGGACCAGACACAGATCATCACACTGCAGGTAACACACACACACACACACACACACACACCTCCCATTATATCTTTCCCTGAACATCCACATCCCTTAGCCTTGTGTCTCTCCTGCTTGTCTGGTGAACTGAGATCTCACGTGAGTATGTAGGGCCTTTCTCTGCCTGACCTTTGCCCTCTGCCACCCCCTGCAGGTGGTGAACATGGAGGAGCAGGCGGCCCTGGGGCTGGGCGAGCTGCAGCTGGTGCAGGTGCCGGTGTCAGCGGCGACGGTCGAGGCACTGCAGCAGGGCAGCTACACCACCGTGGACACCAGCACCATGCCCAAGGACGGAGACCCGGTCATCTGCCACACCCTGCCCCTGCCCGAGGGCTTCCAGGTACCAAAGCAGTCCTGGATACACACCAACAAACAGCTGTACACTTCTAATGACTTTGTCATATATAGACATTATTATTATATATAATATCATTTATTGAACCTTTCAGGTGGTGAAGGTGGGTGCTAACGGGGAAGTGGAGACCGTGGAGCCAGAGGAGGAGCATCCCCACCTAGGGGAGGAGGAGGAGGAGGAGGACCAGGTCCTCCGGGACGAGGAAATGATCCAGCCCCAGCATGAGGACCTGTCCTGGGATAAGGACCCTGATTACCAGCCCTCTGGGCCGGCCAAGAAGGCCAAAAAGGTAACGTTTAATATGAAATGATCTGTCAGTAATGTCCTTGAAAAGATCTGAAGCCCGTCTTAAAAGACACCGTCAGCCCCCACATCTTCGACCCCCTGTGGTTCTTTGCAAATAAAGCGTTGCTCGTTTGAGCTCTGTAAAAACGGACGGCGTCCCTTCTGGTTGCCGCTCAGGGTAAGAAGAGCCGTCTGCGCTACAACACGGAGGGGGAGAAGGACATGGACGTGTCGGTGTATGACTTTGAGGAGGAGCAGCAGGAGGGCATGCTGTCTGAGGTCAACGCCGAGAAGGTGGTGGGCAACATGAAGCCCCCTAAGCCCACCAAGATCAAGAAGAAAGGTGAGACAGACCCCCAGCCTGTTGGGGTTAGGCTGTTTGTAAGGAGCGTTCTAGGTCCTTTTTAGGCCCCCTAAGCCCACCAAGATCAAGAAGAAAGGTGAGACAGACCCCCAGCCTGTTGGGGTTAGGCTGTTTGTAAGGAGCGTTCTAGGTCCTTTTTAGGCCCCCTAAGCCCACCAAGATCAAGAAGAAAGGTGAGACAGACCCCCAGCCTGTTGGGGTTAGGCTGTTTGTAAGGAGCGTTCTAGGTCCTTTTTAGGCCCCCTAAGCCCACCAAGATCAAGAAAAAAAGGTGAGACGGACAACCAGCCTGTTAGGGTCGGGGTTAGGGTTAGGCTGTTTGTAGGCAGGCATTCTAGGTCCTTTTTAGGCCCCCTAAACCCACCAAGATCAAGAAGAAAGGTGAGCCAGACCGACCACCAGCCTGTTAGGGTTGGGTCCCTTTTTGAAGGTAGTGTCGGTAAATTAGACGGGGCCATTTTGTTGTCCGACCTTGGCCACACGTCACAAGGACTACCGCTTTCAGAGACCCGGCCCGTTCACTGGGAGTGCTGTGTTCCTCTCCTCCATTTTGTTGTCCGACCTTGGCCACACGTCACAAGGACTACCGCTTTCAGAGACCCGGCCCGTTCACTGGGAGTGCTGTGTTCCTCTCCTCCAGGCGTGAAGAAGACGTTCCAGTGTGAGCTGTGCAGCTACACCTGCCCCCGGCGCTCCAACCTGGACCGCCACATGAAGAGCCACACGGACGAGAGGCCCCACAAGTGCCACCTGTGTGGGCGCGCCTTCAGGACCGTCACCCTGCTGAGGAACCACCTCAACACACACACTGGTACGCTGACACACACACACACACACACACACACACAGACAGACACTGGTATGCTGACACACACACACTGGTACGCTGACGCACACACACACACTGGTACGCTGATGCACACACACACACACACTGGTACGCTTATGCACACACACACACACACTGGTACGCTGATGCACACACACACACAGACACTGGTACGCTGACACACACACACACACAGACACTGGTACGCTGACACACACACACACACACACTGGTACGCTGACGCACACACACACACACACACACACGCACATACACAGGTACACTGACGCACACACACACACACACTTGTACACTGACACACACTGGGACGCACACACACACACACTGGTACGCTGACACACACACACTGGTACGCTCACACACACACACACGAACACACTGGTACGCTGACACACACACATATACACACCTGCCTTGCACACACCTGGTCACTTCCACCTGCTTACATGCCATAGGCCCAATACTCACATTTACAGTAAAAAAAGATGGGTTTTATTTATGTAGATGAATCTGTCCATTAACCTCCATTGTAAGTATGTGGGTAAAATGGTCTGCAGTCTCCCCTAACGCTAGCCCCCCCCCCTGTCTCCTCAGGCACCCGCCCCCACAAGTGCCAGGACTGTGACATGGCCTTCGTGACCAGCGGGGAGCTGGTGCGCCATCGCCGCTACAAACACACCCACGAGAAACCCTTCAAGTGCTCCATGTGTGACTACGCCAGCGTGGAGGTGGGTTGGAACCGTCCGCCGCGGCCTGGAGAAAACACAAGGCGCCATCAGTCGCGTTCCGTTGCTTTTCGGGGCCCCTCGGTCCAGATAGGGGTCGGACTGTCACCCACAGGCCAATGCGTGCTGGAAACCCAAATAAAGGAGCCGGATAAGAATGTGCTCGTACCAGCAGATAGAAGCTGTCCTGAAGTAAAAGCCGCTGTTTCTTTACCTGTCCCCAGGTGAGCAAGCTGAAGCGCCACATCCGCTCCCACACGGGCGAGCGCCCGTTCCAGTGCAGCCTGTGCAGCTACGCCAGCAGGGACACCTACAAGCTCAAGAGGCACATGAGGACACACTCAGGTACCTGCAGCGCCCTCCCACCACTCCCCCCCCCCCCCCGCCCCCCAAGACATTTGTTACGTTCCAAAACCTGCCAGCATGGAAGACAATGTCTTTGAAACCGAAATGAATGACGTGCATGGAAGACAATGTCTTTGAAACCGGAATGAATGACGTGCATGAATTGGAATGGATTTGTGATGTGTGTGTCGGTGGAGCGGCCCGCGTTGAAATGTTCCTGTGTGTGTGTGTGTGTGTGTGTGTGTGTGTGTGTGTGTGTGTGTGTGTGTGTGTGTGTGTGTGTGTGTGTGTGTGTGTGTGTGTGTGTGTGTGTGTGTGTGTGTGTGTGTGTGTGTGTGTGTGTGTGTGTGTGTGTGTGTGTGCTCTCTCTCCGCCGCCCAGGGGAGAAGCCGTACGAGTGCTACATCTGCCACGCCCGCTTCACGCAGAGCGGCACCATGAAGATGCACATCCTCCAGAAGCACACGGAGAACGTGGCCAAGTTCCACTGCCCCCACTGCGACACCGTCATCGCCCGCAAGAGCGACCTGGGTACGACACCTCTGCCTGTGGGGGGGGGGGGGGGTTCGCTGTAGGTCATCAGGGTTGTCCTCAGCCATAACGCGACGTGTTTCTTCCTCTCCTCCCTCCCTCCCTCCAGGGGTCCACCTGCGCAAGCAGCACTCCTTCATCGAGACGGGCAAGAAGTGCCGCTACTGCGACGCCGTGTTCCACGAGCGCTACGCCCTGATCCAGCACCAGAAGTCACACAAGAACGAGAAGCGCTTCAAGTGTGAGATGTGTGACTACTGCTGCCGACAGGTGTGTGTGTGTGTGTGTGTGTAAAGTGTAATGTTGGCGCGTGTCTGGTCTGAAGTGTGTGTGTGTGTGTGTGTGAGTGTGACTGACTGACTGTTGGGGCCTGGTCTGACGTGCCGTGCCGTGTCTCTGGTGTGTCCAGGAGCGCCACATGGTGATGCACCGGCGGACCCACACCGGGGAGAAGCCCTACGCCTGCTCCCAGTGCGAGAAGACCTTCCGCCAGAAGCAGCTGCTGGACATGCACTTCAAACGCTACCACGACCCCAGCTTCATCCCCACCGCCTTCATCTGCCCCAAGTGCAACAAGACCTTCACCCGCCGGGTACGAGTCTCTCTCACACAGACACACACACACACACACACACCCTCTGGGGGGGCGCCACGCCAGCCTGAACACCTTACCCGCTGCCGGCCCGAGGCGCTATGTCTCGACCTGCCAACCCACAGTGTACGGGTACCGTGACGCTCACCTTTGTCTTGGCGGCCCGTGCAGAACACCATGGCCCGCCACTCGGAGAACTGCAACGGCGAGCGGGACGACACCGAGGAGAACGGAACGCCGGCCCCCAAGAGAGGGAGGCGCGGGAGGAAGAGGAAGATGCGCAGCCGCAAGGACGAAGAGGACAGCGGTAAGACGGCTGCTCGCGTCGGCGTTTTTTTGTTGTTGTTGTTGACTTTTCAGTTTCCTTCTGATCCTCTGATGCCATCGGGTACGAGCTGCGTACCGATTGGGAGGAAACAGACAGCTGCAGCCCAAACCACGTCGTGGAGAGTGGGCCCGGGGTTCACTTTGAGTGCTTTGATCCCCGCAGACGAGAACGCAGAGCCTGAGCTGGACGACGAGGAGGAGGACGAGGAGGAGGAGCCGGAGGAGGAGGACGGCGAGGCCCTGCAGGAGGAGGAGGAGGCGGAGATGGAGGTGGACCAGGCCCCCGCCACCGTGCCCGTGCCCGCCCCCGAGGAGCCGCCCGTCAAGCGGAAACGCGGCCGCCCGCCCAAGAACGCGCCCAAGCCCGCCCCGACGCCCTCCAAGTCCCCCCGCGTGGCCGCCAAGGCAGCGGCGGCTGCTGCCGGTGAGTAGAGCCCCGGGACGCTCCACGCACAGGAGCCTGTTAGCCCTGGAGAAGCATGGCAGCAAGAGTTAACAGAGATGCTACCTGATAGCGCTGTGTTGAGTTAGCATGGATGCTACCTAATAGCTTTGTGTTGAGTTAGCATAGATGCTACATGATAGCGCTGTGTTGAGTTAGCATAGATGCTACATGATAGCGCTGTGTTGAGTTAGCATAGATGCTACATGATAGCGCTGTGTTGAGTTAACAGAGATGCTACCTGATAGCTCTGTGTTGAGTTAGCATAGATGTTAGCTGATAGCGCTGTGTTGAGTTAGCATAGATGTTAGCTGATAGCTCTGCGTCTGGATTGGAGAATGTACAAGTCCATGTACTTTCAAAGGTTCCTCTATCGGGGCGGGGGCGTTGAATAGTGAATAGGATAGGGTCGTGGGTTAGGGTCGTGGGTTAGGTTAGGGATAGGGTTAGTCATATGGAAATGTTCCTGATTGGCCGTCCGTCCTTCTCCAGCCGCCGCCAACATCCAGGTGGAGGACGAGAGCAGCGGGGCTGTAGAGAAGATCATTGTGAAGAAGGAGGACGGGGAGGAGGCGCTGCTGGAGGAGCAGCAGCAGGAGCAGGAGGAGCAGGAGGAGGTGCCCGGGGGGGCAGTGGTGGAAACGGTGGAGTTGGCCGGGTCAGAGGAAGTGGCAGCGGCTAACGGAGACCTCACTCCAGAAATGATCCTTAGTATGATGGACCGGTGAACGAACACACACACACACACACACACACACACACACACACACACACTGACGTGCACACCGCTATGACACAAATAAACACACCCACACACACGCATACCTTTGGAGCGTGATGAACAGGTTGAGGGGCTGTCACACACACACACAACCACACACACAAACACCCATACACCATTGGGGAATCCCAAGAAAATGCCCACCCCTCTCACACACACACACACACACACACACACACACACAGACACCTACCCCTGCCCACTAGCTCTAACCCCATCCCACTTAAATACTCGTCCCTGGCTGACTTACAGCATGTTAGGGCTGCATTTCATACTCTCCTCTTGCTTTTGTTCTTTCATTCTACCTTCATAGTGAAACTGGGAAAAGGAAAGGGGGGGTTTTATTTTTGCTTTCCTCAAGAAATCCATTTTTATTTCGTTGATTTTGTATGCACGTCTCTTGGCTGCAGTCTTTCTGCCTTCCACAACAAGTCCATGACGGTGCAGTTACCTTGTGAGTCCGGAACTAAAATGGCTGCAAACGTTCGGGAGAAGAACACATTTGTTGTCCGGAAACAGAGGAGGTCATAGTTGGAAGTTTGTTCCATTAAAATGAGTCGACGTAGTGTAAACATCTCTTAGCTAGCTCGCCTTTCTACTTATAGCTATTGCTGACATGCTTTCTGCCTTGGAATCTGGGACTCTGTCGTCCTGTTTTATCAAGAACTGTCTGTTTACTCGGCAGACAAGCCCATTCCGTATGCCTGTGGCGTAGGTTTTTTGTTGTTGCTTATTTGCAACCATTCATCCTTGCATGTCTGGACTATTGCTATGAATCCATTGATGACCATAGAGATCAATTCCATAGTTTGTTTCAAATCAGTAAAATGTGCCGTGGAACTTGGGTGTAGTTCAATGATGTCCCCCTCCTTTTCCAGGCCTAGAAGATGAAGTCCATTTTATTTTTTGACAACTGAGGTCTGGTGTGCATATATTCTGTTTTATTTTCTTACTCTATTGCATGGAACCAGAAAAGTTCAAATGGAGCTAGCCTCAGATTGAAGTAGTGTCAGGTGCCGCTAGCGTCGGGTGGCGCTAGCCTCAGATTGAGCTAGCCTCAAGTGGGGCTAGCGTCAGATTGAGCTAGCCTCAGATTGAGCTAGCCTCAGATTGAGCTAGCGTCGGGTGGAGCTGGCATCAGGTTGAGCTAGCGTCGGGTGGAGCAAGCGTCGGGTGGAGCTGGCATCAGGTTGAGCTAGCGTCGGGTGGAGCTAGCGTCAGTCCAGTCCCACATCCATGCATTACTCAACACGTTTTTAAGACCGCATCCATTTGGCTTCAACATTTCAGTTGTGTGGAAAATGTCTTTGCCTGTAAATAATGGTTTCTTTTGTATGATTTATAATGAGCATTTTAATAGTTTTTCCTGCGATCAGAATGAAGTTATGGAGGAGGATTTTTTAAATAAAGCTTGATTTGTAAATGGTAAAATGAAACAATATGCCTATGTTAGGAACATTTGTAAATGGCCGATGGGGTTATTGATGCTTTGCTGCTTGATGGATCATCATCGTTTTAATGAACCCTTTTCCAGGGCTAAGCAGCACTGACCTGGCGTTTCATGGCTTTTCCATGGTTCATACTGTCCTATCCATAGTTTTGCTCAGTGGTTTGACAAATATTTCTCGAGCCACACTGTACCTCTGCAAAGGCTAAAGGTGGTTCAAACCTCTGGGCATTTGAGTGATGCTTTTTTATTTTACTACAGAGAAAGTAGGAAACGAGGATGTCTTGTAAAAAGTTAGTTTGGTCCAAGTTGCAAAAGATAACCAATATGTATTTTCAACCACCATCTAAATTTTGATTCCAATTGAAGACTGTTCTCTCTGTAATGAATATACTGTTTTTTTTTGTTTGAGTTTTTTCACTCAGTTGTTTGAACTCTTAATGACTGCATACCCAGATTTTTTGTACCTGTCTGTACTGTGTCATTCGTGGACTTTGTTGGGCTGGGGCTGGCGTATCTCCCAATGCGTGGTTGTAAGCCAAAGCACTGCAGTTTGCTCTCACAACCATGGTAACACCTCTATTCCAAAATTAAGTATTTTCATTTTTTTATGTTTTCGTGTATGGATTGACTTATCGAACATCAATTTATATTGTTTTCCTTTTATCAGTACTCATGCCTGTGTTATTTTTGTAGAGATTAACTTTAGCTTGAAATACTTTGAAAGAGCCCCAGCTCTGAGGATTAGACCAACATGTGTAAAGTCTGTGTTGAAGAGGACACGTTGGTGGGAAGGAGAATGTATCACTGCACAGCTGTTAATAAAGAACGAAAAATAATGTTGGTCTACTTGATCTGTTCTGTCAATTGTTACTCTTGCACTCCAGGGTGGGATCAAATCAGGTCACAACTTTTTGTCTTGCCAGACCTAGACTTTTAGATGTGATATTGCAAGGCTGCGATTTATTCCCCGTGTAAAATAATTTTCAGGAGCACATTCCAATCAAGATAAAACATAAATGTAGGCTACTATTTTCACAACTGAGAGTACTTATGTAACAGTTGTCAAATTTAAACAAAAGGATTGTGTAAACTTCAACTACGTTCCGATACTTCCATCTAGTGGCCAAACAGGGTTTTTCATTTTGTAACTTTTGTCAAAGTTGGATTCGACGAGTTCCGTCCAGGATTCGCCTAACGAGTTCTTCTCAGACGTCGAAAATCAATTCATGTAAATATGAGCGGCGCCTCGAATTTCAAACAGTGCCATTCGGTGGTGGTAACGGGAGCGAATCGTGGCCTCGGACTGCAAATAGTGAAGACCCTAGCAGAGGGCGGCTCCTCACCGAGACAGATCATTGCGACTGTTAGAAACCCCGGCGGCGCACAGGTAAACTTTTCCACCGTAGCACTCAGTTGGTCTCGATGCTGTGCTAATTTGCGTGATATGCTAATGCGTATTATAATTTTGCAAGACGGAGCAACCTGAAAGCGTGTGGGTTTTCTGTGCGTTTTGCAGGAACTTCAGAAGCTGGCAGAGAAACACCCCAACATCCGCATCGTCCCCCTTGGTAATAAGGTCAAGAGACTGGCTTATGTAACTACTCAAAACTAGTATAGAACAGCATATTTTTGGCCCATTCCATGAAGTGGATGTGTGCGGCCTCCTAGTGCATAAATGGAGAAAGGCCAACTCTGGTATGACGTTTGGCTTTTGGTATGAACGCCCAAGCCTGATAGAACCTGTAACTACAAGAAGGCTACCCAAATCCACATTGCAGGGCAATAAATTAACTAAAGCTATCCTATTAAAAGTGATTAAACTCCTCTTTATCGCAACAGTTAAAAAATAAAATAAGAATATAGAAGATCATTTTAACAAAATATGGAATTTTGCATTTTTTATTTTTCAATAGCGCTATTGGCACATTGGTCTTTGTTTCGGTTATTTGAATTGGGTTTCAAATAAACTTGGTGCTGGACTCCAGAAATGCTCACACAAGTTTCGGCACTCATTGGGGAAATAGGAGTCCCTCTCGCTCTTACTCGCACTTGCTTACTTACATATACGCTGAGTTTTAAGATCAAGCTGATCAAGGCAATCTTTCGATCTCAGGGCAGCCAATGCAGCGTGTGATATCTGTGACATTGGCAGTATTGAATGTACAGCTGTCAATGAACACAGATCTTACCTCACGGCCACACTCGACCAATCCCATTGATTTGAACGTGCGATATAGTATGTTGGCCCACAATATTGTTGGCCCGAGTCACACTTCGAAACAGCTTTTTTTGAAAGACCTGGAAATCTAAGATTCTTACTTTAGCTGACAAGACCCTAACAAACTAATTGATGCCAGACGTGGTGAGCCAGGAGAGCATTGAGCATGCAGCACAGGAAGTGGAGGCTCTGGTGCAGGAAGAGGGTCTGAGCTGCCTCATCAACAACGCCGGGATCAACATGGTGGCCGACTTTAAGACCGTCACCGCCGACATGATGCTGGAGAACTTCCACACCAACTCCGTGGCTCCTCTCATGATCACCAAGGTAAACCAAAGTTCCCTTCTCGACCATATTCTCAAATGCTTCTTTACCTATCCTCAAGGCCTCCCCGCTCAGGCCATAATTTAGTTTTGTAGTTCTGAGTTGAGCGAATGTATTTACAATGACTGTTGTCTTTTGCCCGGGCTCTTCTGCTGATCTCCGTGTCCGTCTCTCTGCCAGGTGTCCATCTCTCTGCTGATCTCCATGTCCGTCTCTCTGCCAGGTGTCCATCTCTCTGCTGATCTCCATGTCCGTCTCTCTGCCAGGTGTCCATCTCTCTGCTGATCTCCGTGTCCGTCTCTCTGCCAGGTGTTCCTGCCCCTCCTGCAGAGGGCGGCTGCCCGGGTCGGGGCAGGAGGGGCCGCGGGCGCCATGGGGGTCCACCGGGCGGCGGTCATCAACATGAGTGCGTTGCTAGGCTCAGTGGAGCTCACCTGGGGAGACATGGCCAAAAACTATAACTGGTATCCGTACAGGACATCCAAGGTGTGTAGCTTTAGAGGTCATCCAATCTATAACCATTATACCTGTATTGATCAGTGGTGGTGAATGTATTTTGCTTATTTATGATTGATGCTTAGTTTTTTTTTTATGTATTTAACGGTTATCTCAACTTTGACGTCCCTCTTAACATAAAGTTAAATACATCAATAAAACTGAAGTATGTTATTACCATGATTAAGCAGACACATTGCAACGGGTCTGCCTCTAGATCACTGTCTTGCTCTGTTGTTACCTGATGCTTTTCCATGTATCGTTCATCAGAGTGCATTGAACATGGTGAGTCGCTGCATGGCGGTCGACCTGGAGGCTGATGGCATCCTCTGCATGGCTCTGCACCCCGGTTGGGTCCGCACAGACATGGGAGGACCACATGTAAGAGCGTCTCGTGTGTGTGTGTGTGTGTGTGTGTGCGTGCGTGCGTGCGTGCGTGCGTGCGTGCGTGCGTGCGTGCGTGCGTGCGTGCGTGCGTGCGTGCGTGCGTGCGCGCGCTCAGTCCTGTAATTCTCTCTCCGTTCAGGCTCCACTGAGTGCAGAAGAGAGCATCTCTGCCATCCTGGCTGTGATTGGTGGGCTGACTGAAAAGGATCATGGGTCCTTTCTCAATTACACCGGAGAGCCGATACCATGGTGACCGCTTTCACCCGCATTGATACCATGGCGACCCCTTTCACCAGCATTTGTGTTCAAAGTCTCCGGTAGTCAACGCTTCGACTCTCTCTGATTCCAAATGAAGCATTTGTCTATTGTGAAACGTTCATAGTCATCATACTAATGTTTTATTTCCCCTGTTTGAACTCAATGACAACATTTCTAATTTGTTATACCTGTATATCTGCTCTCTCTCTCTCTCTCTCTCTCTCTCTCTCTCTCTCTCTCTCTCTCTCTCTCTCTCTCTATATATATATATATAGTGTTTTTTTATTGTTGTGTTGAGATAACCTTGGGCTTGAATTTGCTATCAGTGTCCCAGCCCTGAAGAGAAGACCAACACGTGTGTGTAATCATTGGTAAAGAGGACAGGTTGGAAAGCAGGATGGCCTATCTATGGCCGATAGAGAAACAAAAAAATATAGATATTTGATCTGACTTGCATATTCTTTTTGATTTTAATTTGTTTTAGTACTGCCTGCAAGCCTGCAAATTAATATTTTATACATTCATATATTACCATTTTAATCTCAAATAAACGTCTAATTGAACTAACGTTGTAAACTTTGTTGAATTCTGATTAAACACAAGTCTAGTCCTACTTGCCAGTTGCCAATAAAAGCAATATTTACAGTGAACATATTTATTTCTTAATTTGTGGTAAAATGCTTACCTCTAGTGGTAAAACAGGGCATAACATTCAATAACATCTGTTGCCAATTTACCTAAATTCATGACAACGTCCGATTTGGATTTGGTCTCAAGTTCATATCTCAAACATAGACAATACGATTACAGTTTGTTGACTATGAGTGGCGTTTCAAATGTCCAACACTGCCGATCAGTGATGGTAACAGGATCAAGCCGCGGGCTCGGACTGCAAATAGTGAAGACCCTGGCGACGACCCTCTTTTCACCTGGCAAGATCATTGCTAGAAACCTCGGCGGCGCGCAAGTAGGTTGTTTACCTGAAGACACGGATAGCTTGGAGCCTGTGCGCTGCATACACATTTGTTCAGCGTGCAGCAGTAAACAATAATTTAGTAAAGGACCCGATTTGTAACACTGAGGAGGCAGGAATTATGGGCTCCGTGGAAATGAATGCTTAACAAAATGATCGATTATAAACACCTGTTTACCTTGTCATCTGGGCCACTTTCATCCTAAATCCTTTAATAATAATAATACTGTGTACGTTTTGTTGTTTTGCAGGAGCTTCAGGAACTGGCAGAGACCAGCCCCAACATCCACATCATCCCCCTCGGTAAATTAGTCTGAAAACTGTATTTCTTGATCCTTCACAGTAACTAGTTTACCACGACTGCAAGTAGGCCTACCAAAATCTCCACTGTCACCGTAGTGCAATTAACTTATAATTTAATTATTTAAATTGACATGACTAAACTTAACATTTGAACTTTGAACAGCAAGCCCCCTTGTTGACCAATAACATGCAATGGAAAGGGTTATATGGTGTTGGCCCTCTGACCCCAAAACATTCTTAATTCGTTTTTAATAGAGAACCTTTTATTGGTGGCAAGAAACAAAAAAAAAAAAAGTTATATTTGTGTCAGACGTTTTGAGCCAGGAGAGCATTGAGCATGCAGCACAGAAAGTGGAGGCTCTGGTGCAGGAAGAGGGTCTAAGCTGCCTCATCAACAACGCCGGGATCAACATGGTGGCCGACTTTAAGACCGTCACCGCCGACATGATGCTGGAGAACTTCCACACCAACTCCGTGGCTCCTCTCATGGTCACCAAGGTAAACCAAAACCAAAGCCACTTCTCAAATTCTTCCTCGCTCCTCCTTCCAGTGGGTTTCCGTCTCTCTGCCAGGCGTTCCTGCCCCTCCTGCAGAGGGCGGCTGCCTGGGTCGGGGCAGGAGGGGCCGCGGGCGCCATGGGGGTCCACCGGGCGGCGGTCATCAACATGTCCTCTCTGTTTGGGTCAGTGGAGCTCAACTGGGGGGACATGGCCAACGATTACAAATGGTACCCTTACAGGACCTCCAAGGTGATTGTCCTTACAAGTCCTCCATTGATACAGAGTGTTGGTGTGTTGAAGTGTTCTTGACTGTGTTGTCTTCATCAGTGTGCATTGAACATGGTGAGTCGCTGCATGGCGGTCGACATGGAGGCTGATGGTGTCCTCTGTGTGTCTCTGTACCCCGGCTGGTCCCGCACTGACATGGGAGGACCACATGTAAGTGTGTGTGTGTGTGTGTGTGTGTGTGTGTGTGTGTGTGTGTGTGTGTGTGTGTGTGTGTGTGTCCTCAGTCCTCTAATGCAATCTCCATACAGGCCCCGCAGAGCGCCGAGGAGAGCGTCTCTTCCATCCTGCCTGTGATTGGTGGTCTGACTGAAAAGGATCATGGATCTTTTCTTAATAACTCAGGGAAGCCGTTGCCCTGGTGATCCCGTGCAGTAGCAAAAAAAAATAAAAAAGATTTTCATAGACAGCAAGTGAACCATTTTCGCAATCTGACTTTGTTGTGTATTTATTAGAGGGGAAAGAATTCTCCTCTTTCAACTGTACTGACTAGCTTCTCTGATTTTGGACCTGTTTGTTCTGTGTTAGACTGGCGCCCTGACTCCCTGAGAGACACTGTTGTACTGTCTCCCAAAGCCCGGTGAGCCAAATCACTTCGCAGTAGCAACACTAGCCGAAGCTCGCCTAAATCTGGCACACGCTCTTAAAACTTAAAACGCAATTTGTTTCGCAAGTTCATGCAATAAATGAATCGCTTCATAACCATGAGTCGGGGCTAACATTTTGTGATGGTAACTGGGGCAAGCCGCAGGTTTGGATTGCAAATAGTAGACACTAGGACGGGCAGTTACTCACCATTTTTTCCACTACTAACCACGGGTGTGTGCAGGTCAGCTTCTACACTCTTAACAGTGTTGCGTTTTCTGTCGGGCTAACCATGATGGGGGATTTTATCATCCTGTTGTACAGTATCGGTATCAGTCTCTAAACACTTCGCTCTACTTTCTCGGTTGGTGGAGATCTGCGGTAAAGTCTGGCATACCCGAGAGTGTATTTACCTGGTGTGATAATGAGTGATAGGGTATCTCATCTCGTATGACGTTTAGCATTTCATCGCCACATAAGTTTGGCTGATACAATTAGTGACAACACTTCCATCAGACGGATGCAAGTCAAAAACAAAAGCCTTCTATTTCCAAGTATAGGGAAATAGAATGGCTCACTAGTTCAAGCTCAGCAAAAGTAATAATTTGACCTATATTTGGGGAAATTGTAATACCACTAAGACGTGTACGACTGGTATAGCCATCGTTGTTTAACAATAATAACAAATTAATAAACTAATTGGATATTGCTTATTTAGACCCTTACCCTTGCGTGCGACCCTTACCCTTAAATACATGGCATTGTAATGATAATAATAGAAGAGCCTTCTATTTCCAAGTATGGGGTACACATGGCTCACTATTTCAAGCTCAGCCAAAGTAATAATTTGACCTATATTTGGGCGTGTATGACTGGTATAGCCATAGTTGTTTAAAAATAATAACAACTGTATTAACTACTTTGATATTCCTTATTTAGACGAGGTTTTTATTAGACTAAGACTAGGTCTTATTGTGACAAGAATGAGGAAGCAGAGGTAAAATCCGCATTGTCTTTTATTTAATATGACCAACATCAAAAAGGAGGACACCTTTGCATTTTACATTCAAAACTTAAATGTATGAATGAAAAAAGATTTTCTTGTATTTTACACTCAGACTCTGTACTTGACAATGCCCCTTTTCCTGTGTTTCCATTTCTTCTGAAATTGGAAGCAAAAAATGTGTGTACTCAGCACATAGTAATGTATATTTGCCATAATTTTGCAATGCCTTTTCTATTTATTTGTCAGTGCTTTCAGCCAATGTTTTGTTAGACCACACATACAGGTCTTACGGGAATACACGTAGCCTAATAGGGAGGATGGAAGGAACGTTTTCTGCCTTTGTGTGTTGTAAGTGTAAAGGTGAAGGCATCCTTATTGTGACAAGAATGAGGAAGCAAACGTAAAATGTGCATTGTCTTGCAAAATGTTTCACCACATCTTTTCCTGCCCTTTGCTCTTTTTCTGCAACAGAACTGGAGCTTAGTTTTAGTGGTTCTCTATCTCACTTTCCATACTCCTGATTTGGGTATAGGGATGAGATAGGGCAGAGACAGGTGTCTAGGCAAACAGACCTTTGCTCGGCAGTGAATGGTTTCCAAATAGTAGGAACCAATAGTATTGCAGTTTTTTATATTTGTGAAAGCAGGTAGAAAAAAACTTTACCAATGGACCCATGGAAAAAAAATGTGTGGGCTTGAATATACCTAACGGTGACCAAAAATATTTGTATTTGTTGCAGGGTGCCATGGGTCTAATGCCAGCGTCCACCTCAGAAGAAGATGAAAGGTGTGCATGCGCTCTAGTCTGACGTTTGATTACTCTCTCTCTCTACCTGAAAGCTGCACTGGAAACCGATTGGACCAGTTTGCCCAGGTGTGGGCAGCAGTCAGGTGTTTGTGTGTGTTAGCAAGCGTGGTGTGCGTTAGCGAGCGTGGTGTGTGTTAGCGAGTGTGGTGTGAGGGACAGACAGACTGTGACAGGGCAACACAGGTGCCAGAGACAGGAGGAATACGGCGAACACTCTTGAATAGGTGAGGGTTTTGCCTTTTACGTATTTTTTAATTGCTACTGAGGAATTTTACGGAGGCTTTTATCTTGTTGGCCAGCTTCCCTCAATAGAAATTAAGAGAAGTTATTTTAAAAAGGTGAATACGTATAACATGAATGATAACAAAAGTAAATGTAATTTTATTCAGTGGTTGATTGCATGAATAGGTAAACATCTAGTAGGCTGTTATGAAATTAATTTCTTCACGAGTGAGGTTATTACTAAAACATAGGCTATGTGTCGACTGTACAGAATTCTTTTTCTTGAACATTGGACTCATTTTACATAGCAGAGCACTAGAGACAAATATAGCATCTCATTTGAATGTGCGAGTACCTACAAGGGCAGAGTAGATAAGACAACCTGGCACCAGAATGGATTCTGTAGAAAAACGACGTTAGTAAAACACCCAAATAAAATGTTGCGTCTGACAAAACACTGACAAAATACTTAAGAACCCGAGTGTCTAATTCCACATGAATATCACCCTGGCTAAACATGTTCAGCTCAATCAGAGGACCTATGAATGTATGTTTTTGAAGTGTTTCTTCTGATGTTCTTATTGAGGTTGGACCGACGAGGGTTGCGTAAAACGTGCTTTAGAAAGACATTTGACTTACTTCCTTACCTAGCTGTCCAGGTTGAGCTTCTATTGGATCATATCCGTGCTCTAAAGAGGAATGGTGGTGAGGCACAGGAAGAGGGTGCAGTGGTGATGACGCCGATGAAGATCCCCGCTGGCGTGGACCGTTTCGTGGAGCTGAGGATGCCGTTCTCCGACGAAGTCAAGTTCTGCCTCCTGGCCGTGTCCGTCACTCTGTTTCTCGCGGCGGTCGGGATACTAATATGGCAGGCTTTCCAGTGCTGCACGCAGCAGAAACACACGGAGCCAGAGACTGGTGAGTGGAGTGGAGCAGTGGCATGCAGAAAATAGGAATAGTCCGGCAGGACATACAGAGCCAGACAACAGCTGGTTGGTCAATACATACGTCCCAAAGTGGTTCCTATGTAGGGCTTCTGGGTTTGGGTTCCTACATAGTGGTTCTGGGTTTGGGTTCCTACATAGTGGTTCTGGGTTTGGGTTCCTACGAAGTGGTTCTGGGTTTGGGTTCCTACATAGTGGTTCTGGGTTTGGGTTCCTACATAGTGGTTCTGGGTTTGGGTTCCCATGCAGTGGTTCTGGGTTTGGGTTCCTACGAAGTGGTTCTGGGTTTGGGTTCCTACATAGTGGTTCTGGGTTTGGGTTCCTATGCAGTGGTTCTGGGTTTGGGTTCCTACATAGTGGTTCTGGGTTTGGGTTCCTACATAGTGGTTCTGGGTTTAGGTTCCTACATAGTGGTTCTGGGTTTGGGTTCCTACATAGTGGTTCTGGGTTTGGGTTCCTACATAGTGGTTCTGGGTTTGGGTTCCTATGCAGTGGTTCTGGGTTTGGGGTTTGCACTGTGTCTCAAACTTTGTGTTTCGTCCCAGTGACAGGGGTCCTGCTCTTCTCTGATGCTAAACCCAGTACATCCAGGCATGTCTGTGACACTACCCCCAACACCAAGGTAAGGGATGGACTTGACAAGGAGAAGATTCCTTTTTGAACTCAGAAAAAGCACATCATCAGGGTAGAAAAGAAACACATAACATCAGACCCAGCACCATAGAAATTGAAGGATGCAGCGATGCACAAATAATTCAATAATTCATAGGAAAAGCATATTAAAGCCTTAAAGCTATTCGAATAACGTTTCTTGCGATCGTTCTTATTTTGCTATTTCCCTGGCTCTCTCCTCCTAAAATGACCGCTATTCGAAATATGGAGGACGCAATATCCCAACTCTATTGTGATTGTCAATGAGTACATGAGGAGTCCCATTGTTCCAGTGCGTTGAGTAAACCTGACACTGGGCGGACTGTTTGTGTGTGATCAGCAGTGTTGGGGAAGCTACGCTGAAAGCATAGCTTGCAAGCTACCGATTACTTCTCACTGGTAGTTGTTGAACTGCAGAAAAACTACCGTAGGTAAAAGTCTAGTTTGATTAACTAAAGTTACTTATAAAAAGTAGTTCAAACAAAAAAAGAAAGAAAGATCAAATTGACAAAAAATAATGCAAAAAAGACCACTCAATTGGGTTTATGGCAATGATTGCCCACTTGTTTACATGCCATTAATACATCCCGAAAATAAAATAACCTGATTATTAATTGAAAAGTGCAAGGAATGTCAGATTTGGTTTTGTATACAATGTCCACCAGTCAGACACTAGAGTCCAGGTATTGTATCAAACAGGATTACTCAGTTAACCAGGTAACATCTAACATCTTCTTCAGCATGCAATAAACTCTCTGAACATTTCTTAATAAATATCAATAATCGATACTCATGACTACACAAGACAAGGGAGGTTGAATGGTGCATGACCGGAATTTCATGATTGTACATCTCATACTGAGGAAGCTATTGACATTCAACCTGTTTTTTCAAAGCAAAATATTGATAAAAAATCTGCAAAGTGTTATTTCATAAAAAGAATTCCCGTACACAAGACAAGGGAGGTTAAATGGTGCATGAAAGGAATTTCATGATTGTATACCTCATAGTGAGGAAGCTATTGACATTTAACCAGTTTTCTCATAGGAAAATATTAATACAAAATCTGCAAAGTGTTATTTCATAAAAATCATTCCCGTAAACAAAACAAGGGAGGTTGAATGGTCCATGACAGGAATCTCATGTTTGTACACCTCATACTGAGGAAGCTATTGACATTTAACCTGTTTTTTCATAGCAAAATATTGAAAAAAAATCTGCAAAGTGTTACTTTATAAAAATAATTCCTGTACACAAGACAAGAGAGGTTGAATGGTGCATGACAGGAATTTCAATCACACACACACACACACACACACACACACACACACACACACACAAAGGTTATATAACTACTTGAATCACTGCAAATATTAATGTTTACTACGAGGAAGCTACTGCAAAATGTGTTTTAGTTACTTGTGCTACTACCCAACACGGGTGAGGTGTGAGATGAAGTTGACAGACAGGTGAAGACAGCAAATTCTATTTTAGTAGACAAGAGCGGCCGGTCACACAGCTTGCGTTTAATAATTACAACAGAGCAGACATTGTGTCGTACCAGACCCAAAGAAAAAACACGACGTTCACATCGGTGAGTGAATTAGCAGAACAGTCCAACTCAGAATGAGAAGAAAACCCAATGTCTAATTGAGTTATTGCTTGTTAGTGTTCTGGCAGTGGTAACTTTTCACAATTGAACTACCACATATCACATGCCTTACCTGTTAGCTAGTTAATAAGCTGCCCCAGGCCACATTGCAGTCGCATAGGGAAGCGGTGGGCTTTTCCGTTCCGACTTCTGTGGTCTCTAAGCCGGCCATGTGTGTGTTCTCCCAGGTGGAGGACGTGGTGGACGAGAGTCGACGCCTGAGTCGCTGCCTCTCAACGAGATCCTTCCATTCCCCTGAAGACAGCGGCCTGGAGGAACACTACCACCCAGAGGAGGTATAATTACTCTATACATACACGTAAAAATAAACAAAGATATGTATACACAGTAAATTTGCCTGAGTAAATTTACCTCAAATTGAGTCAAATTTTACTCTGGGAAATGTAACATTTGGCCCCAGTCTAAATTGAGTAAAATGTACTCTTGCATAAGAGTTAATTCCATGGAGTGAATTCTACTCAATGTGGTGTTGTAGTGTTGTTGCTATCGCGTCAATATGTAACAGCTTACTTTCATTTCAAAACTGATAAGGTTGCTGATGTTTTGAGAAGCACTTTGCACCCGACTTCATTTCCCCCTGTCATATAACTCGTTCTTGGTACGTTTTTATTTCGTCTAACGCGATTGTGTTTCCGCTCCGAGCAGCAGATTCGGGGATCTCTCAGGTTCTCCCTGCACTACGATCAGCTCCAGTCCAGTCTGGTGGTCACCATACTGCAGGCTCCAGGGCTGTGGGGGAGGAGCCACCGGCACAAGCCCCACCCCTTTGTCTGGGTGCGGTTGTTGTGGGCGGGGCCTGAGGGCGACCAACGGGAGGGGCGGGAGGATGACGTGAGTTGACACCCCCCCTGTTCATGTATTTCGCGGTTTTGCTTGCACGCGAAGAGGCCCGCGACCACAATGGCGCCACCTTAATGTCTTTGGACCCCAGGAGGACGGTGCGCCGCTGCAGTGTGTGCTCCACGAGTGGCGGACATGCGCGGTGAGGAACGGCTCCTCCCCCGCGTTCGGTGACCGGTTCACCTGCAGCGTGCCGCGGGAGGAGGAGCTACGCCGCATTACTCTCAGGATGGAGGTACGGAAAGATAGTCCTGCTCATTGCTGTTGGTGTGTCTTTACTTGCTGTTCTGTAGAGGGAGACTCAGTAAGGTTGATGTTGCCACAATCTAAACATCGCTTGAAAAAGTAAACTGAACTAAAATGCATTCACTCCCTTGTTTTATGAACACTATGTTTAGCTTGATCCTTTCTGGTTATCTTTAGTTACTGTTAAACCTATTTATCTGTGTGTCTACCTTTTACCTGCCTGTCTGTCCACCTGTGTGTGTGTGTGTGTGTGTGTGTGTGTGTGTGTGTTTCTGTGCTCAGGTGAGGGACTTTGATAGGTTCTCCAGAGACGTGGTCCTGGGAGAGGTGAGGGTTCCTCTGGGTAACGTCAAGATCTCCTATCCTCTGGAGCTAGAGCAGCAGCTGCAGACGCCATGCAAAGTAGGAGATTTGACCACACACCCAAACACACAGAAAGGAGATAATTTTTATTTCCCTGCGTAAGCGTGTTTTTGTGTGTGTGTGTGCGTGTGTGTGGTTATACATCTGTCTGTCTCTGTGCGTGTCTGTCTGTCTGTCTGTCTGTCTGTCTGTCTGTCTGTGTGTGTATATGTATCTGTACACATGTGTGTGTGTGTGTGTGTGTGTGTGTGTGTGTGGGTTCCAGGACCCCGTAGGGGAGGTCCTCCTCTCTCTAAAGTTCCTGCCCACGTCTCAGAGACTGGAGGTCGGCCTGCTGAAGATTCGAGCGCCAATCGAGAGAACTCTTGCCGACACAGGTACTCAAACCGACACACACAATTATAAAAACAAAATATGTGGATCAAATATTACAGCGTGGCATGTGCATGAGCGTCAAACACAGTATTACTCTGACGCACACACACACACACACATATAGACTACACACGCATGTACACACACGTAAAAACCCAGTCTCTCCACGGGATATTTAGGTGTGCTCTTTGTGTTTTCTCCTGACCTCGTGTAATGGCCGCCCTCGTCCAGCACTGCATGCCAGGGTAGGGGTCCAGTGTAACCGGTGTAAGCTGCACCACCAGAAGACCAGCAGCATGACTCGACGCCGCGTCACCGTCTTCAACCAGGCCCTCATGTTCTCCCTGCCCGAGCTTCAGATTCGCCAGTGTTCCATCGTGGTCTCCGTCTACCAATCCCAGGCAGGCAGCAAGTCTTCGCAGCGCCTGATAGGTCAGTTGACCCTGGGTACGGGGAGGAGCACTGATAACCAACACTGGAACCTGATGATGAATTCCGTCCGCCAGCCAATAGCACAGTGGCATCGGCTACTGATCTGAGATGTCAGCCACACAGGGAGAACCAGGTGTCCTTTACAAAAGACTCCAACTGAATTGATCAGGGTCAATCTACCTTTTTCCTTTTATATTGTGGTGCTGACCTGAGCCTAAACTGGTTTGGTGCATCCCAGGTGGAGAGGATTCAGAAGCCTCCAACAGCATCGCTGTAAATATGACTATGAAAGGAACAGTGCTGAGTGCTGGTGAAGCTCTGAAGCTTTGTCATTTATCTTGTGTGTGTTTATTTATCAGCTGTTTTTGTATGAATTATATTGGACAGGAGAGGCCTTAACTAGGTACATTTCTTGTTCTGGAAGTGGATGTATTATTGTATGAATTTATACACCCAATACAATAAGTATACACATATTATTAATATGGGTAATCATGGAATGTGTGCCTTTTGCAAACATCTATATGTAACTCTTAATTTCCATGTGTGACCTAATATCTCAGGATAATTGCAGTTCAATAAATCTCATACAAAAAGCGTGGGATTTGCTGGATTGATAGTGCAGCTTTTGACCATGTGAGGGCGCTAGTTCCCAACAGTCAAACCAACTGCAATGCCTTCTGAAGTCTTTCAGCAAACATTTTCTCATATAAGAAATGTGTTTTTTGCAATTCCATTTCTGTCATCACATAAAATCACTAAACACCCATGTCCGAGATTAACACGGTAATGAATTTGAATCAGTTTCTTGCACACAAATGCAGCACATTTAAACACATTTAAAACGTTGCATTTTACCATAGTGTCCGAAAAAGACTTGAATCTATTGAAAATGTCACAAAAATAATGTAAGTGCAACAAATATTTGAAATTATTAACACGCCATTTACCAACACCTTTGCGTCTTTGTTGTGGTACCCATCCATGTCAATTCAAACAAAAGATGCATGCAAACGATTGGGAATTATAATGTCAAAACACTGTCAAAAGCAGAGAATGAGAGTAAATTAAATATTCAAGTTGTGTTCGTGATCATTTTTTACAGCCCAAAACTTGGAAGGTTCATGTAGGCCCCTGCGGGGGTATGAGTGCAGGTGTTTGGGAGGTGTGTGTTTTGTTTTTTTTCCATGCCGCTCTATGCTAACAGAAGTAACAACAACCACAACCACTGTTTTCCCACTACAGCATTATGTTGCTCCGATAACAGCTCTTAATTAATGCCCTGCTTCGCTCCCTCCGTAACTCCATCCCTCTCTCCCGCTTTTCCTTCTCCCACCTAAGGACTTCTGCGATCAGTAGCTGTGAGAGATACGTACAAGGCCATAGTTTATCGCGTGGAAAAATACTACATGTCACAACAGCCCCAGGCGATGACACTTACTGCATTGTTGTTCGGTGACTCAACGGCCACGTCACCAACACCCATCACAGTCTTCTTTCATTTTTGTCCCTTCCCTGTAAAAACATCGCATTGGCGGTGACAATCGATGTTAAAAGTCTACGCCCAAATTACCGCAGGACTAAGTGGGGCCTACTGGTAGAATATAGATAGGCTGTATTCAGGGAGAGCTGCATTCTCTCATGATTCACGGCCATGCTCTGTTTATGCATTATGTATTTGTTATGTTTGGGACTGACTCTCCCCTCTCGTCATGTGAATGAGGTTTCTGTGTTATTTGCTCTCCATCTGCAGGGGACCATGCAGGCTGACAGAGGTGGGGAATGGGTGACGCATGGCTCAGGTTGCTTAGGGCTAACGTCACTCAATTTGTAGCAATTCCTTGTCCGTTGCACATAAGTATTAGGTTCCTCATTTTCATCCCGCTTTACTTGTCTTTGTGTTGCCTTGATCTGGATATTTAAATTGATCTTTAGACAAATCTTTAACAGCTTGTATTTGGGGTTTTGAAGTTTTTTTTTCCTACGTTGATCCGGTATGACCACAGGCTTCAGTTGTAGGACTACCTTTCACTTTTTAACAATAATACAATTTTTTCTGAATACATTTCTACTATTATATTATCAATTGGCCAATGACTGGGAAAATCAGCCTACAAAGGCCTACGCACCACGAGGACAGCCTAAGCGCGGCCTGTCAGCTTCGTTGGCAGCCTTCTCTATTCAGGACATGCAGACAGCCAGCGGTCAATGATGCAAAAACCCCGCCAAGAGGTAGACCCTCACTTAAAATTGAGCTTAGTCACTCGGAGGTTATATGCGGAAAAGCTTGCCTGCTTTGCCCTCGAAAAAAATCGCATCCCCGTCCTCTGCTACATTGCAGAGTAGCACTACTTAGTACAGACCAAGTGCAATGTGACCCTCGCGAGATTTGGCTGGCTCAGATACAAATTATAAAAACAGAACGGGGATGAGACAAATATATAGCAAAAAGAGGCGCGAAAACGGACTTCAGACTCAGGAGTTCGGACATCAGAAAGTGCCCTGGTCTGTTAACCCCTCCCCTACAGAGACACATACTAAAACCCAAGGTATTTCCCAGAAGTACCCTGCCCCCTCTTCTGGCCAATGGGCTGTGAGTTTGCGTGCTGTCCTGCCCACTATCTCCATATTTGGTCACCAGTGAACTGTACGGGGAGTTGACCCGTGAGAACCCAAACATTGGCACCATGTGAGAAGGTGTGGCCGTTGTTTAACTGTACTTATGTGTGAGAAACTGCAGGCATTTGAGTGGAAAGAATGGACAACAAGAAAGCGGAAAGAGTATGAGGCAGAATCAATTAACAGTCAATGTCATATCTTTTCAATGAAAGTTCCTGTGCCTTGTTAAGGTGTCAGTCCCAAAACACAGTGCTCATTTTGTCAGACGTCCCATAGCCTTCACAACGTCCAAGCCCACACAAAATAGGTGGTTTATATTATTCCATTATAATTCCTTAATTGAATTGGCAACATTTCCAGTTGGCCTTGGTTGTAGTCTGTCCCTGTGTGTCTCATTCTATTTGTCTGTGTCTCTGTAAGGTGTGCCTCTCTAAGCAGGGCTCAGGGAAGACTGGCGAAACGGGCGATGAGCGCGACTCCATCCATCGTTTGTGTTTACTCTCACCCTTTACACTGCACTACGTGGTGTGTTATGGGGCCATGCTTTACACTGCACTACGTGGTGTGTTATGGGGCCATGCTTTACACTGCACTACGTGGTGTGTTATGGGGCCATGCTTTACACTGCACTACGTGGTGTGTTATGGGGCCATGCTTTACACTGCACTACGTGGTGTGTTATGGGGCCATGCTTTACACTGCACTACGTGGTGTGTTATGGGGCCATGCTTTACACTGCACTACGTGGTGTGTTATGGGGCCATGCTTTACACTGCACTACGTGGTGTGTTATGGGGCCATGCTTTACACTGCACTACGTGGTGTGTTATGGGGCCATGCTTTACACTGCACTACGTGGTGTGTTATGGGGCCATGCTTCACACTGCACTACGTGGTGTGTTATGGGGCCATGCATTCCTGGGTGATTTCAAAATGTCCCCTCTCAAAGGGTTCTGTATGACATCATTGGGATGGAATGTTGGGGTGACCCCGGGCAACAGCCATTTGGAAAGGTTACACACACACACACACACACACACAAGGAGTGTTTGGCATGAAGAATACAGACAGCATAATGAATGTGAAAAATGTGCATGGATTTAACAATAGTTACAGAATGTCATTCATTGAAAGGTAATGGAATGCTGGTTGTAAGTTGGCCTGCAAACATCAATTCTAGCCTAAAATCGGATTAGCTAAAGAATGACTCAGCAGATGAACAAGGGCCTTGGCTAGCCGCTCAATGGATGGAGGAACGTTCCAGAGCTTTGCCCCTGCAGTGGTCTGTCACCCCCCTCTCTCCCACCCCCCTTTGCCCCTGCAGTGGTCTGTCACCCCCCTCTCTCCCAACCCCCTTTGCCCCTGCAGTGGTCTGTCACTCCCCTCTCTCCCACCCCCCTTTGCCCCTGCAGTGGTCTGTCACCCCCCTCTCTCCCACCCCCCTTTGCCCCTGCAGTGGTCTGTCACTCCCCTTTCTCCCATCCCCCTTTGCCCCTGCAGTGGTCTGTCACTCCCCTCTCTCCCACCCCCCTTTGCCCCTGCAGTGGTCAAAGTCAAAGTCAAAGTAGCTTTATTGTCAATTACTTCACATGTCGAGACATACAAAGGAATCTAAAAGACGTTTCCCACACTCTTGCGGTAAACATATAAAGTGCACATTCAAAACACACAGATAAGACATATATACTAAAGCTAAAAGATGGCCAATAAAATTATATATAAAAAATATGCAGAAATGTATAGTCTACAATGTATTGCTAGGGGTAGCAGCATATGTTACTGTAAGTTTGGTTGTAGTATATATAAGTTATGTATAAGTTAGGTTAGCAGCATAAGTTGATGTATAAGTTATGGTTGTGGTAGTGCAGAAACTACCAGTGCAAAACGGCAATATGTTAAAGGCAGCAAAAACATCCAGTATGATGTATACAGGCAGACAGTGCACTCCCCTGAACAGCCTCTCTGTCCTCTCTCTTTCTCCTCCCTCCTCCCTCCTTCTCTTACCTCCTCTCTTCTTCTCTGTCCTCCCTCCTTCTCTGTCCTCTCTCCTTCTCTTACCTCCTCTCTTTCTCTTTCTCCTTCTCTTACCTCCTCTCTTTCTCTTACCTCCTCTTTCTCTTTCTCTGTCCTCTCTCCTTCTCTGTCCTCTCTCCTTCTCTTACCTCCTCTCTTTCTCTTACCTCCTCTTTCTCTTTCTCCTTCTCTGTCCTCTCTCCTTCTCTTACCTCCTCTCTTTCAATTTCTCTGTCCTCTCTCCTTCTCTTACCTCCTCTCTTTCTCTTTCTCTGTCCTCTCTCCTTCTTACCTCCTCTCTTTCTCTTTCTCTGTCCTCTCTCCTTCTCTTACCTCCTCTCTTTCTCTTTCTCTGTCCTCTCTCCTCTTACCTCCTCTCTTTCTCTTATTCTGTCCTATCTCCTTCTCTTACCTCCTCTCTTTCTCTTTCTCTGTCCTCTCTCCTTCTCTTATCTCCTCTCTTTCTCTTTCTCAGTCCTCTCTCTTTCTCTGTCCTCTCTTTCTCTTACCTCCTCTCTCCTTCTGTCCTCTCTCCAGTTTGCATTAGTTTCACCCAGTCTGTCCCCACTTTGAAAGTCCGCCAAATTAACTTAGTCAAAGCTGTCTCATTCCCCCCACTTAGCTAAATGACTGCGCCATAAAACACACGCACACACACACACACACACAAACACAGAGTAAGTACTTTACATATACTTGAAACTTTTCCTACCGCTGCCACATTGAACACAGGCCTTGAATCTGTTGGTCGGAAAAGACTATGCTTCAGTAATAGAGCGAATCTGACATGGCAGAAACTATGAACCCATCGACTTACATGCTATCTTTTTTTTTTATCATCTTGATGTGGTAATTGGCCCTTTGTAGCATGCTCCCTCTGTTTACTCATGTAACTCTTTGAAGATAATTGAACAGATGCTGGGGCACTGTAACTTATCAGGAATTTGTGTTTTTTTCCACTCCTTGCCCGGAGACAATGCGACAGAGCCTGAGGGAATAGAGAGAAAGAGAGCGAGTGAGAGAGTGAGAGAGGGTGAGAGAGCGAGTAATAGAGAGTGAGAGAGAGCAAGTGAGAGTGAGAGAGGGTGAGAGAGCGAGTAAGAGAGAGTCACAGACAAAATGTCTGTTGTGAAGTAAATAATTGAGAAGCAACTTCTTAAAGTAGGACCTGTTATATTATTAAGGAGAGAGGGAGAGATAGAGAGAGACAGAGAAAGAAAAGAGAAAAAGAGTGAGTTACACCGACAAAATGTCGGTCCATCTCTCTCTGGGACTGCCCAGCAATCAATAACCTGTATTCATATAGATAAGACACTGGCATTGCTAAACAAATGAACGAACACACAAATACACAAACCACTTGTTTATTTGTATTCCTCCCGTTCACCATTTGTGCAAAGCAGAGTATATCACAGTAATACTGCCTTTACCACTGGGCATGGACAATATAGCCGAAAGCCCCGCAAACCTACTTTGTACAGTATCTGGAATAAATGTGCATTTAATATACATGCATAGATAAGTAATTATACACATCAGAGTCACATTAGAATGCGGCTGGGTTCGTTCACAGCGCTGATTAGTAATAGCATGTCTAGCTCCGGTCACCTCAATGATGCATTACGCAGATTATATACATGGTCTAGAAGGTTCCATGTGGTCAACGTTCCCTCTCACTTCAAGGAAGCTTTGCCGGCTACGATTTAGAGCTGTTGGAGGTTACTTTGTTTAGTCTACTTTGGATGGAAGACAAATTAATTACTAACAATTTCAAATGACTTCACTGACAACACTGTTATTTAAATTCCATTCGGAGAATCCAGGGAGATTAGGTGTTTTGGTCTCAAAATGGAAAACCTCCAACTGAAACTAGAATACCTTCAGCTCCACCCATTATGGAAGTGCAAAGTATTTAGAGAATGTCCATGTATATTCGGAATGACAAGTGGTTATATTAAGAATCAAAACATTGGTCAAACCTTTGACTGTAGGTACCAATAATATCAATGGAATGAAGTAACCATAAAACTGTGATATGTAGGGGGTTAGAGGGAAACAGGAGTGATACTTAATTCCAACATTCAAAAGGACACCACTTTCTTATTAAGAAAAATATATATTCCATTACCAATAACATGTCAAAACTACTTCGACCTTATCTGGAAAGTGCTACTGCCATGGTAACCAACCACCTTGGACAAATCAAAGGGTGATTAATATAGTATTACCACCTCAATAGATGCAAAATTAAAATCTTACCCTAAAAACAAAAACACATATAATGAAATATAAAACAAAATGCATCAAATGTAAAACAGGACTAATTATCACAGCTTAGGTTATATATAAAAAACAAAAAACAGTAAACAAGAAAAAAAAGTCAAGTGTACATAGAGTGTTCATCCAGTCTTCTGAACAGAACTTATCAAAATATACATTCACACACAAACACTTGTTTGATACATTTCACAGTTCTTCAACCAGCATCCCCTTGTAGCTTAATAATTATACGGTCAAAATAACCTTAATTTGACATGCAGAACAAAGATTGTGTAATATATCTTATCTACCTAAATGGTTAAGAGAAGAGGGCTTAAATCCCCTTGCCTTGTTGCCACTGATGCTTCCATTTTTGGGGCTGTTTTAAGTGCCTGGGAGGTGAACTCAAACACACCTAAGACCTCTGGAATCCTTTCAGGCCTACAGAGGAGAGTGAAACACTGTGAAGGTCGAAACAGTGGACGAACGCAGACGTGTACATGACCAAGCAAACACAGAGAAGTACGTACGAGTGCAGTGCTAGTACCGCATGTGTTGTCAAGGACCTCTGTTGTGGGATTGTGGTGAGAGTGATTGACAGTTAACTGTTTTTGGAGCCCCACGGGTCACATCGGATGCAGTCGACCATAAAGGATTTCCTCAGTGCTAAAAAGTTGTCGTCTACTGTTGGTTAAAGCTGACGGCCATGTACACAAGTGAGTATATATATATATATATATATATATATATATATATATATATATATATATATATATATATATATATATATATATATATATATATATATATATATATATATATATATATATATATATATATATATATATATATATATATATATATATATATAAATATAAAAAATTGCTGAGCTGCACTGAGCTCCTCCTGCCTCAGATGACAGAAAAATCAAACGGCCTGGTGTTTGTTGACGAGAGGAGACCTGAGGAGGTTCTAGTGTTATAAACAGGTTGCCCAATAGAAGTCTCCATTGCTGACCAATGGAATCGAGAGCTAGATGGCTGTGCTGCCTCCTGATTGGCTCAGCGAGAAGGAAACAAGTGAATACAGCCTACAGGTGACACCGACCCAGATGCAAATCAGCTATTACTTCTAGAAGTAGAGAGAAGGGTCTCTCACACACACACACACACACACACACACACACACACACACACACACACACACACACACACACACACACACACACACACACACACACACACACACACGGCTTGAGCTTCTACCTAAAGCGAGCAATTCTGTTTTTAACTGACAGTCAGAGTATTTCTCTGCAGCAATGAAAGATCGGTATACATTGATACAATGTTAACCCTTCCGAATGGGAATCTGCTTTGAACCCCTCTTTCAAACTGAAAAAGGTATTCAACCCTCATTGTAAATGGTGACTGGGATATGACATTTGGATAATGGTTTACATTGCATCATTTTTTTGAAGAACACAAGATTGTGAAGCGTTGCCCTAAGCACCCGCTTAGTTCGCGGTCTCCATTTTGAAACGATCTCGACTAGTGGTGCGGCACTTTTCTTTTGGTCAACGCGTCGTGCACTACGGTCAGCCTGACCTGGTTTTGGGCCAGGTCAGTGATGGGCAATGACAGGAATAGGGGTGTGGTCGTCGGATGTCTTAAGAGCAAGAAGCAGGAAATACGGAACAGCAATGCATTGGAGGCCATGCTTCAGCCCCTAACCAAATACTCAAGGCGTGGGCTTTAGGTCCCGGTCACACCATCGGTAGCCAGCCAATCCGCTGAGGCAGACGGTCCCAGCCAAGCATGGTCCTGGACTGATTGGCTGTCAGGACATATCTCCTCTTCCTCTCACTGGCTGACAGCGCTGTCAATCTCCCCCCCAGCTCTTTTACACTCCCAGCATCTTCTTCTGCTGGAAGTAGGCCTCAAACCTGGCCGTGGCATACTCCTAAAGAACATCAAAAAAAATGTTTATGGAAATTATTGATGACCTACTGCATCAAATCCTAACCAACACAACATCTACATCAAACACTTCACCTGGTTTCCTACACCAACTAAGTGCCACAAGCCCCAATAACCTGCCGGACCCTTAAATAGTTCAGTCTCAGCGCTGGGGGGGGGGGGGGTTGACAAATACGGATCCCCAGCGTCAACATAATCGGCCCCATAATCCTAATCTGACTGTCGGGCCCTGCCCCCGTTCTGAGGCTCAGTTGTAGCTGTGGCGAGTGGTCAGGTCACCTGGCCCTGACTCAGCGGGCCGACCTGTCCCTTCCCTGTGACACGACCAAACTGGTTTATCTCGTGTTGACGCAAGCGCCGCTATCGGGGAAAGCAAACGACCTCTTAAGTCACGCCATCTGAGTACACAGTGTGTTGTGGGGGGTAGCTGAGGCAGGCTGGACTCGATTCATGGTGTTTTTAAAGCTATCTCATACAGCTGTAACAAGGGGTTGGAGGTCTGTATTGTTTATGTGCATACAAACATAGCACCTCTAAGCTAACTTGTTGGCCCCTCTTCCCCTAACTGACAATCTTTGAATGATCGGTCCCTAGACACTCACAATGTAGCCGAACTCAATGGTGGAGATGCGGGATTGGATAATGGACCAGAGTCCCCAGAAGAAGTGGGAGGCCAGGGAGAACCTAACACACACACACACACACACACACACACACACACACACACACACACACACACACACACACACACACACACACACACACACACACACACACACACACACACACACACACACACACACACACACACACACACACACACACACACACACACACACAAGGTTTACAATCAGGCCATTTAAAATTCATATAAGGCGGTCTGTTAGGAATGACAGTCAGATTCAGTTGAGGGGTTACCTGTTGACTTCCAGGTACATTTCCTCCTTCAGGGACTGCTGCTTCTCGCCACTCAGGTGGACAAAGGCCGGGTCTTTCTCGCTCAGGTAATTGCTGAAGAAATGCATCTACGGGAGACAGACAATGCATTTAGGCTGAGTTGGTGACACACGCACACACGCACACACACCTGCCCTTGTCAGAGGAAACCATAAGCACTTGAGAGGAACAAATATGTCTGGGCGGTCCCCGGTGGGGTGGCAGTGTGAGGGTGCCCACCTGCTGAGGCTTGGAGGGGTAGCTCTGGGAGTTGACCTTGAAGAATGGGAACTTGTCATGGTTGTAGTCGTAGGTCCACTCACAGAAGTGGTTGCCGATGTCAAACCCTCTGGAAGGAGCGAGAGCGAGAGAGAGAGAGAGAGAGAGGCAGGGGGTGGAGGGAGAGAGAGATAACAGAGAGATGTTAGGATGACTCATTTCCCCCTCTTTTCTGAGCGTTGCCAGTAGCAACTGATGATCTCAGCCTGGCCGGCCGTCACGTTGTGAAAGGCTCTGGAGTGGACGTCTTGTTTGAAGAACATTCTGCTAAGCCCCCTGAGAATCCTTTGTATGAAGCCAAGGAGTAAGTGGGCCGCCTGTGCGAGCCAAAGCCCCTTTCAACGGCCCTGGCCGTCCCCGGCCAACGCACACGCCGTTTGTTCGGGTCGGTTCGACACAGGTGATGGCGGACGGAACAAAGTCCTTTCTTCGCCGAACGCCAGTGTGGAACTAATCTCAGTGGAATCGCGACCTTTTAAAAAAAAAGGCTCGGACTGTTTGCCGATTCTTCCACTTCATCCCATCCGTTTGGAATGAGGATCTACGGAGACTTAGAGTTGTTGTGTACCTGGTCTTTACTGTCCATATTATCTTTTGCTATCACAGTTTTAGACCCCACCCTGTTTGCCCACTTTCTTTACAGGGTAGTGTGTAGTGTACATCCTGTCTAGATTAGGTCTGTACTGTAAGTTTTGACACCAACTGATCAGGGTCAAGGACACATATGGTATTAGGTTTCTGCCCTATTCTATAAATTCTTTAAGTATCTTAAGTACAATTCTATTCATTTTTTATTCAGTTTTTATCGTACAGGACATATTGCACTAAAACAGAGGGCTTGTGGGTGCTTATAAGCTAGATGGATCAAAGTAACAGCACATGCTAGTAAATACCCATTCCTAAAGAAAATGAATGAATGTCAAATAATGAGTCTGCAGTCTGGTTTTCGACCAAAATCGAGTAGAAAAAAAGATCTCATTAAAGTAGGTAATGACCTGCTGTTAGCCACTGGATCAGAGCTCTGATCCGACAGCGTGTATCAGTTAGTGTTCTGTGTGTCTATTTGCTGGCACAGCTAATAATAAAAAAAAAAAAAAAAAAACACTTAAGCGGCTAGACCCTGTTGTCAAGGTAACCAGACAGTGCACAGAGCCATCCCCAGCTCAGTTTCCTGTCACGTTGAGCGATGGTGCTAAACCCCCTCTTCCAGCCAAGACCCCTCGGAGACCAAACCAGTTCAAACCGGACTGTACTGGTGGCACACGGAGGCCGTGGCAGGATAAGGGGTGGAGTCCACTCCAGACCTCTTGAGGTGACTTATCTAAAGAGCCCATGCCTTTCTAAGGCGGCATGTGTGTCAGTGGATGGGGGGGGGGGGGGGGGGGTATAGAAGAGAGAGAGTGAGAGAGAGAGAAAGAGACACACACAAAACATGGAGGAGAGAGAGAGAGAGAGAACATGGAGGAGAGAGAGAGAGAGAGAGAGATAACATGGAGGAGAGAGAGAGAGAGAGAGAGAGAGAGAGAGAGAGAGACACAAAACATGGAGGAGAGAGAGAGAGAGAGAGAGAGAGAGAGAGAGAGAGAGAGAGAGACACACACAAAACATGGAGGAGAGAGAGAGAGAGACAACATGGAGGAGAGAGAGGTTGACACCCTGCGGTGGTGAAAAACATTTTGATGGACTGAATCACTTGGAAAATGGAAAACAACAACAGCAAAATGAGGGGTGGGTGGGAGAGATAGGGGAGGAGGGAGTCATGAGCTGGGACCCGCCAGAGGAGGAGGAAGTGGCGGACAGAGGTATGTACAGTTTCTAAGAAGTGAGGTCCTTCACTCTCCAACCCACCCCCAAAAAAGACCACCTCGACCGTTATATAAGTACAGTGGTGTCAACGTGTAAAACACCACCTCAAACATTATATAAGTAGTGTAGTCAACGTGTAAAACACCACCTCAAGCGTTATATAAGTAGTGTAGTCAACATGTACCATGTAACATGTGATCGTAAAGTCTACAGAATTCCAGAGACGCGCATGGCAAGGTACAGTTCAGGAGACAGAGAGACTGAAGTCCAACAGTAAACGACAGCCAAACAGGGAAGTAGGGATATTCAGACCAGGCCTCTTCATCAATCCCTCTCTCCTTCCCTCAGTCTCTCCATCCTCTGCGGCTGCCTCTCCGACACAACTTGTATAACCTAGCCTCTATGAATTAATTATCGCAGGGCGAGCTATTGAAATATTCATGTCACCAAGAAATATGGAGCGTCACTTGACAAACACCCTCCACCCCTGCTTTCAATATCCCTGTCTCTCTGTGTGTGTGTCTCTCTCTCTCTCTCTCTCTCTCTCTCTCTCTCTCTCTCTCTCTCTCTCTCTCTCTCTCTCTCTCTCTCTCTCTCTCTCTCTCTCTCTCTCTCTCTCTCTCTCTCTCTCTCTCTCTCTCTCTCTCTCTCTCTCTCTCTCTCTCTCTCTCTCTCTCTCTCTCTCTCTCTCTCTCTCTCTCTCTCTCTCTCTCTCTCTCTCTCTCTCTCTCTCTCTCTCTCTCTCTCTCTCTCTCTCTCTCTCTCTCTCTCTCTCTCTCTCTCTCTCTCTCTCTCTCTCTCTCTGAGAGGGAACTGGCTGGGGTCCACCAATCCACTTCTGACGCAGTTGAAAAAGAATTCATTAAGATGACGCAGCAGCCTGAGGGAGATTTACGCCCTGCCAACAGGTGTGTGTGTGTGTGTGTGTGTGTGTGTGTGTGTGTGGTCAAGGGCAGCCTCCAGCCTATATCTGCTATGTGGTAGGAGTGTTTTATTGGGAAAACAAAGTGAACTGGTTCAGCACAGTGCATTCCTTTACCGGCCACCACAGTTATGTGCTACTCAACAGCCATTCAAGGAAGTCAATATATTGTAAATGTTAGTTTGCAACCCTGCACTATAAACATCACAACTTACAGTGACTGACTGGGAAGCAAGGGTAGGAATAGCTAGGCGTGTATGAAGTTTGGAGAAAGCCCTTTGAAAGGCATGTTCTCATGAGGGGTTCAACAGACCCACCTGTAGTTGTAGCTGCTGTACTCAAAGTCAATCAGCATGAGCTTCTGTGCATCGGGGCCCTGGCGGCCGTTCAACAGCAAGATGTTCCCTGGAACGAGAACACAACCCAGGCAAGGAATAAAGACACCTTCCAAAAAACGAGTAGAACCTTTGAAAAAACGAGTAGAACCTTTGAAAAAACGAGTAGAACCTTTGAAAAAACGAGTAGAATAACGGACTTTTGGGCTGAGCCACGTACCTTCTTGACAGTCGTTATGGCAGAACACCACAGGCGAATGGGTCGCTTCCAGGAGAGACCTACACACACACAGACACACACACACCCTTTAGCATCTGTCCGTCATGTCTGTGTCTACAGTGTGTCCGTGGGTGGAGACGGCCTGCGGATGTTTTGCGACAGCGACCAAAGCCGAACACAATGGCCGCTGTTTGAAGAGAGATCATCTTGATTATGGATGAGTCCCCCGTAGTGGAGGGAACGTGTGATGTGGGGGGGGGGGGGGCTGCTCCATATGTGAGCGTAGCGGACCGTAGGCCTTGTATTAGACCATGAAAACATGTAAGCCCAGCTGATGCTCACTAGCCCTGCCCCCTCTTGTGTCATTATGGGGACGTCCTATGTTTGGGTGCGTGCGAGTGTGTGTGTGTGTGTGTGTGTGTGGGGGGGGGATGAGTCAGTTTGATGGCAGGCATACTTAAGCACTTCCAGCTCGTTGGGCAGGTTGAAACTAAGGAGGTGGTTGAAGCGTCGCAGGTGAGACTCTCTCGTGAAGGTGAGCTGGAGGACCTGGTTGAGGTACCTGACGGTGTCACAAAGAAGACAAAAGGTCAGGATGAGGGTCAAAGCAGAGGTTAGGGGTCATTGTGGCTGCTACTTAGGTTAGGCTCATACAGCTGGGAAAAAAGAATAAATAGCAACTAAATAAATAAAAAGGCAAAAGATTTGTATTTGTGTGTTTGAATTATTTGGTAACGTTGGAAAGTGTAGGCTAGACAACCACACATATAATTTATATGGTTCTGGGGTCTCATTAATGGACATTTGTCTATTTGTATTTTCCTAATTGGAATTACATTTTATACTATTCTTCATTTGTACCTTTATTGTGTTGGGTCCTAAATCTCGTTAATGGGCAAATACAATTCAGGAAGCTCGGATTTATGATGACTATAGGTGCGTTTCGACCCAGAGTACCCGGAACTTTTATTCCCAGGAACTACTTTTCACGGAACTAAAAGGTTCCTTCAGCCCTTACTGTCTGCGTTTCCACCGCAGTCTAAAGACCCGCAAGGATTATGCAAAGTAGGTTTTTAAAAATGAGGCTGAAATAAAATGATACGAGTCCTCCACCAATCAGAGATATTCGGCGCTGCAAGCCCCACCCCCAAAGTTCCTGTAATTTCGAAAAGTACCACCTCCCGAGCAGTGACTTTCTGGGGGTAAAATAAGGTGACTGGAACTAAATTTAGACCTCGGACACTCGTGTCGAAGGAATGCAGGTAGACCAGTTATACAGAGTCGACGGTACAGCAAACACGTATGCAGCTCGTTCTGTGGTGGGAGGCTAACTGTCAGCCATTTTAACTCCCCTCTGGTTTCTGACAAAGAGAGCGCGCTCTGTGCTGAGGGGCAGGGTCCCTGCAGTCGAAACGCACCGAGTTCTTCCAAAGGTTCCTAGTTCCTGGGGAAAGTTCCTGCAGTCGAAACGCACCGAGTTCCTCCAAAGGTTCCTAGTTCCTGGGGAAAGTTCCTGCGGTCGAAACGAGGCTAAAGGTCAACTTTGGGGTAACTACACTCCTTCACGGTTCTATTCGTCTCCCTCTCCCTATTGGCTGGCCGCTAACTGGCTGGGTGAGTCATCGCCCCGTGCTTTGATGTGTACAGCCAGCAGGCTCCTGTGACTGGAAGGGATTAGAAGTCAGGCCAACAGGACGCAGGTGTGAGATATGGCTGTGTGTGTGTGCGTGTGCGTGTGTGGCTCAGGGCTGATTGAGGCCGAATGAGAAAGAGGGATTTCCACTGTGGCTGATGTGTCGCTCCACCCAGAGCCTGGGATCGTTGAGCATTGATCCGTTGACTCATCAAGGCTTGTTTACGGCCATCCCTTCCTCCCTTCCATCTCCCACCATCTCTCTTCGCCTCCGTTCTCCCTCCCTTTCCTGACCTGCGTCCTACCTTCTCTTTTTCCCCCAACTCGTAACCAAAGAAGACCTGGGCCTCACTTGTCCATGGTGCCAAACAGCCAGGTGGGCTCCTTGTTGAAGGGCATCCTCATGCCATGGAACCTGGCCATCTTCTCCGCCACCTCGGCCGAGATGCTGGGGATGCCCAGCTCACTGGTCTCCAGTTTGCGGCTCTGCAGGGGGGGGGGGGAAACACACCACGCCGTCAGCTAAACCCACGCTGATCCACGGTCAGCTAAACCCACGCAGGGCTTTGGGACGAGTCCAAGACACTGACCTGCGGTCAGTGCACGGCCAAGATATCTGATCTGCGGTCAGTGCACGGCCCAGACAACTGATCCGCGGTCAGTGCACGGCCAAGACAGCTGACCTGCGGTCAGTGCACGGCCAAGACAGCTGACCTGTGGTCAGTGCACGGCCAAGACAGCTGACCTGTGGTCAGTGCACGGCCAAGACAGCTGACCTGTGGTCAGTGCACGGCCAAGACAGCTGTTCCGTGGTCAGTGCACGGCCATAAACTCCCGGCACGTAAACGTAAGTAGATCAATGTGGGGTTTTTTTCAATTCAAGAGAGAATTTTACAAAACTAGAAAATGGAGTCATCTACTGTAGCTGGCTAATAATAGTAATAATAATAATAATAAATTTAGCACTTTTCAAAAACCCAAAGGACTTCATAATGGTCCTGTGATGGTGGTGTGGGGAGATTCTGTTGCCTAATGCTTTGATAAATAGTACAGCAGATGGTGGGGTTTACGGTGTGTAATCAATTCATTTTCAGTTTCAAATACATATTGGAACAGGACGGAACTACACCCACCCCCCTCCCTCCCTCCCTCCCTCCCTCCCACACACACACACACACACACACACACACACACAGGGTGGGACCTACCGGAACGTACTGCTCCAGGCGGCCCTGGGGGAAGATGCCGTAGAGCTTCGGGCCCAGCTCCCTCTCGGCCAGGATGGCAAACATCACACTCTCCAAGACCATGGCCTCCGCCCCCTGGGCACACAACAAACACACTCACAGGTAAGCTCTGCGCCAGGGTCCGTGGGATCGACCTCGTGGGGAAATATGAAATTGCTCGTTTATTGATCAATAACCCTAAATAATTGGAGCTGAGGAAAGACACAGGCGTATTTTGTCGTCAAAATCCGAATTAAAAACAATCTGAAAAACACAAAGAGAGAGAGAGAGAGAGAGAGAGAGAGAGAGAGAGAGAGAGAGAGAGAGAGAGAGAGAGAGAGAGAGAGAGAGATTGAGAGAGAGAGACAGAGAGAGAGAGAGAGAGCGATGGAGGGGCAAAGGAGGAGCGATGGCTTCATGTTGGTAAATTCAGTCACCCTGTCCACGGGGAGAGGAGCCCAAACCAAGGAGGAGGCGGAGTGAGGGGACAAGGAAGAGGGGTTCAAGTTAGGGTTAGTTGGGTTTCCCAGACGGTGCGGAACAGGAAGGGTGAGAGGAGAGCCACAGGCAGAAATGAGAGGGGGGGGGGGGGGGATAATACGTGTTAATGAGATAGAGGGCTCAGTGTTAGATTACTTTCTCTGTTGGGGGCAGGAATGAACAGACAAAGGCTCAATTGTATCCTCTCCCTAGTGGAGAGGCGTCCCTGTTGTAACCAGAGAAGCCGAAGAGACAGCTGGCTCACACCGACACACCGATCTATTCCTACCACAGACACCGATCTATTCCTACCACAGACACACCGATCTATTCCTACCACAGACACACCCATCTATTCCTACCACAGACACACCGATCTATTCCTACCACAGACACCGATCTATTCCTACCACAGACACGCCCATCTATTCCTACCACAGACACACTGATCTATTCCTACCACAGACACACCCATCTATTCCTACCACAGACACACCCATCTATTCCTACCGCAGACACACCCATCTATTCCTACCGCAGACACACCCATCTATTCCTACCACAGACACACCCATCTATTCCTACCACAGACACACCCAAATAGGATTGGGATTTCCACCTGGCCCGGGGTTCGATAAAGCCGTGGAACTGGAGCTCAGTGGAAGTGGAAGTGGCGTAGACCGCTCCGGGATGGAAGACGGTCATCGAAGCATGACCAGGGTTAGGGTTAGGGCTATTGAAGACGGTCATGACCAGGGTTAGGGTTAGCCAACACGTTAGCCTAACGAGGTTCAGAGACGCATGACCAGGGTTAGGGTTAGGGTTATTGAAGACGGTCATCGACAGGCGTAAGGCTTAGCCAACACGTTAGCCTAACGAGGTTCAGAGACGCATGACCAGGGTTCGTGTAACCAGGGGCGACCACGGCAACAAGGCTTGTTGTTTGGCCTCCGGACAGAGGCCATTCTTATGGAAGAGCTGCTCTAGGACTACGTGAACCACGTTGAGCGCCAAACCTCTCCGTCGACCGGGCTGCCAGTCACACCGACATCCACCGTTCGATCAGATCCGCCGCCTGCCACTTTAAACGGCAGCGAGACAAAGGGCAGAATACGTCTGGGTATCTTACTGTGGCATCTACAGTCACCCCGTGATGTATCGATATTTACAACTCCAGCACATCAAAGAAGGCTATAAAAGCCGTGAGCTGGAGCTGGACTATGTACGGTATGTTGGCGTGTGTGGTTATTATGGCGTGCTCCTGGAGGTTCAGACAACCACCTCTGTGCTCTCCTTGTCAGAAACCAGAGGGGAGTTAACATGGCTGACAGTTAGCCTCCCACCACAAAGCGCTGACAGTACATAGCTGACAGTTAGCCTCCCACCACAGAGCGCTGACAGTAACATGGCTGACAGTTAGCCTCCCACCACAGAGCGCTGACAGTAACATGGCTGACAGTTAGCCTCCCACCACAGAGCGAGCTGCATACGTGTTTGCTGTACCGTCGACTCTCTCGTGATTACGTCGTTTTTAAGACACCTCCGCTAGACATTCACCCAGAACAGACTGGTCGCGGCATATTATTACGGTAAAATATGCTTTACCTGGGATTCATAACATAACATAAAAAGTATACCAATGAACTAGCCGCACAAAGGATATACTATTGGTCTCTGAAGGCTGGTACCAGTAAGACTGGAATGGCCAGGAAGCCGTGGAAGGCATCCATCGTAGAGGCAACAAGGCCATCAAAGTTCATTTGATGCCAGTTTCACTTTGCATTCAGCGGCAAACTAAATATTTGCACTTTCAAAGATAGCTCTTCACACTTGTATAACTGGTCTACCTGGATTCCTTCGACATGAGGCTCCGCGGTGTATTAAAAAATGACCTTCCTGAACGGCCAATCTGAAATGTTGGGAAACAGCCAAGGCAAGACAGGTGCTGGAATTGTGACCTCGAGCAAAGCATACTTTTGTTGCATTGCAGATAACACGCATATTCCAGACAGTGTTAAAGTAGCAGTGTGTAACTAGTTAGGTTGAAAGGAATCTGATGATGCAAACAGATTCCCAAATGTGTCCCAGCCTTCACACACCACTTATATTTTTTAAACTACGCACTAAAATGAGGGCACCAAACCAGGAACGTCCCTGCTAAGTACGTCTAAAGGAGTAAGTCCACAAAGATTTTCGGATTACAGACACAGTTTCACAAGGGCTACTAATACGAATACTACAGTACAAACACACGCACAACTACACAGGGGAGAATTCAGAAGGGAACCAAAGTCCAACCTACTGTGCTCATGCTTCCTTCCTGTTCCAGACATACGCCAACAGGAAGTGGTCTCTTCCTCCAAGTCACAGAAAGCAGGATTACTTTCACGGGGCGGTTTTAACAATCACTCAAATCAACAGAAACCCAAATTCCTTTGCATAGCGTCTGACGGTTTGATGTCAAATCTAGAATCCTGCTAGGCTGAACAAATCCAACCTCCGCGACGTTTGCCTGGCATAATCCACCTGAGACGGTTTGTTTATGAATTAATAACCCTAACACCCACGGCCCGGCCCACTCCACGCCGCGAGGGTTGGGTGGGGAGGGCGGCCCCAGTGGGCGCACCTACGCTCTCCTGTGAACGGAGAACAGGTTCAAGAATAAGGAGGCTAATCGGTGCCTGTTGAAACCGGGCTGGCCTCGGGTTGACCGACCGCTGGCAGGGAGTCAGCAGGCTTGGCATGGTCAACCCAGAGGATGAGTCAGGGTTGGCATGGTTAACCCAGAGGATGAGTCAGGGTTGGCATGGTTAACCCAGAGGATGAGTCAGGCTTGGCATGGTTAACCCAGAGGATGAGTCAGGGTTGGCATGGTCAACCCAGAGGATGAGTCAGGGTTGGCATGTTTAACCCAGAGGATGAGTCAGGCTTGGCATGGTTAACCCAGAGGATGAGTCAGGGTTGGCATGGTTAACCCAGAGGATGAGTTAGGGTTGGCATGGTTAACCCAAAGGATGAGTCAGGCTTGGCATGGTTAACCCAGAGGATGAGTCAGGGTTGGCATGGTCAACCCAGAGGATGAGTAAGGGTTGGCATGGTCAACCCAGAGGATGAGTAAGGGTTGGCATGGTCAACCCAGAGGATGAGTCAGCCATCACCAGACCGAAACGGCTGTCAGTCACTGCCACATGGCAGGTAGATGGAGCCTGGAGCTGTTGGCCAGTCTCAGCTGAAAAACACCCCATCGAGCACCTTTTAGAGACCTTGCTGATCCTATTCTGTTGAACTTTCTCGGGGCGATTCTAAACGTCCCCTTGGTCTCCGTTGGTGTAAGTGGCTTTTCACATTACCGCACCATGTGCACGTCCACATTACCAAACAATCATTTCATGACAAGCACGAAAAACTATAAAACACAAAAAACAAACCCACACCCATCTATTGTTATCATATTAGGTAGGTATCATATTATATCATATTACCCCAAAAGGGTCCACCCATGCATCATGGATGTTCCTCAGGACACTGAGGTGGACCATTGTTAGGTTAAAAAACGGTTTTGGTTAACTTCCCTGGAGGGGAGCTTAAAGTCAGACCCATATGGGAAGAGACAGAGGATTGGGGGAGGGGAGGGAAGTGGGGACGCCGCATACCAGAGTCTTGACTTGAAAAGAACTACGTCAAACTGCTCTGGTTGCTCCCCAGCAATGGCCTATGTGAGCAGGAATTAAAACCAGGCTGGGCCGCACAGGAAGGGGTTAGTACCCTGGTGTGAGAAGGGGGCAAGAGGCATACACTCACGATAAGGCAATGGAAAACACCCGGCACATCAGGGTAGACTCTTGGTTGAATAGCCACCGCTTTGCTGGCAGTTACTTACTTGGAAGACATTTTCAGAGTTTGACTGTTGGGACTCGCCTTTGTTACAGGACATCTATCAACGAAAGAAAAGGCAAGAAACTCTCCATGAGTACATGCTGCACAAGACCCTTCAGGAGTGAACATAGGCCCTAAAGCACAAACTCAAAACATGCTATACAACTGTCATGGGACGTACAGTATGAATTCAAACACACAGCATGTTGTATAATATATAACACAGTAAATTTGAGTTCCCAGAGCCAGGGAGCCCACAGCAGGTGGGTGGGTGGTTGGTTTTGTGCTGTGACTTCAAAATATGAGGCACATGGCTAACATCCTTAAAATGTCTATTTCCTGACTAAATGTTTTGAAGCTGGCAGAATCGGATATTAATCTCATTATCTTTACAAGCCTAAAGGGGCTCTGTGTTTCCTGTAATAGGACCCCCTTCAGATTTGGTCCAGAATATTAGGTCAACTCATTTCTAAATACAGGATTTGTAAATGAATTAAAAGTTTGTGTTTCCCTAGCCAAGTATGGCGAGCCTGCAATCGACTGGTTCGCTTTACATTCAGCGTGCTGGCTTTGTAATCGCCGTAGCATATTAATAAGGCATGACTAATTTCTCAGAAACCCTAATGGTCCCATTTAGGTCAACAGAAATGGTGGCGGTTGCCTAGGTACAGGGCACAGTGGTGCCTCTGTCTCAGCAACATCTCCTACCATAAACGCTAGCTTACCACTCAGATAGTTATGAGCCATATTTAGAGGACAGATTTGGGCCATTTACCACTCAGATAGTTATGAGCCATATTTAGAGGACAGGTTTGGGCCATTTACCACTCAGTGACTGCTTTTAACTCTTGTCTATTTGTCTAAAGGCTGCAGTCTGGATTTAGTCGGAACCTGAGGAACCTGGATTTAGTTGAGTAGTACCAGGATTACTTGAGATGACATGAAATGTTTTTTAACAGCGCCTGCAACATTTATTTACCTACTTCAAAGAGTGGCGGAGCTGACCCTCGTCATTTGAACTCTGGACTTTGCTCCACGACATCGAGCCAGATAAAAGCTAAACGCTGGGGAAAGCCTAAATTCTTATCGGCCATTTCTCGTCATCCCTGAGATACGCTAACCCTGCATGACATCATCATTCAAAACAGTTGCTATTTTCCTGCACAGCTGTTTTAAATACCTGAGGTGTAACTAGTCAGTGGCTCGATCTAATATAGGCACATTTTGAAAAATAAATTGCAGTGCATAATTGTGAGAACTTCAGTGCGTTTGGGAAAGTCCGGACAGGGGAAGCCATTACACTTTCATTTCCCTGGTCTCCGTGCGTGTGTGCGACGGTCTCTGATGTAAGCGGAGGCTCCAGAGATCTTATACTGTACCGTGAGGGGTTTGATGGGTTCCACAGGGAACTACAGTGCTCTAGGCACGCTCCTTTGGGGTGCCTATGGCAAAGAACACACGCATGTACAGCCATGGGGGTACATCACCACCATACACAGCAACAGCAGTCCCCCAAGCACGCACACACACACACACACACACACACACACACACACACACACACACACACGGATAGTACCGCCCACAACAAAGGAGGTAACCCCCCTCCCTGTCTTTCCCCGCAAGGTTCTGTGGGAGGAAACATAGCTGAAGTTCCCCCAAAAACACCCCCCCCCCCCCCCCCCCAACAAAAACAATACCTTTAGAATGAACAAGCAAATAATAATGCAGTCATTCAAAATCAATGAATCAGCTGGGATGAGTGTCATACTGTACCAATGCCAATCAGCTCATATAGTAAGCAAACATTAGGGCTAGTCTCACCCAAATGATGGGGATGAGAATAATAACCCCAATCCATTTCGATATACATTTGACACACATTGGTTTCAGATTCCATTTCCTATGCTAATTGGCAAAGACATTTAAACAGTTGATGTTGAGGTTGAAATCAAAGCCTCATTGACAAAGTATGATGAGCCAAAGAAAACTATGCTGTTTAAGGGGGTTAAGAAGCTGGTGCCACACACCTGCAGGATGGCCCCATAGAGACGAAGGAGGACGTTCCGCGGCTCATCGCCCACACTGCTCAAACCGTCGGGGAGTGCACAAAGGAACAGCTTGTTACTCAGGCCGCCCCTAGAGGAAGAAAGGTGGCATTACACCAAGGTCAATTCTAGTCACAAGGTGGGTCATCTTTAGTCTATTGACAGTCAACATAAAACAGACTATGTCAACTAGATAAGCATAGAAACCATACAAACAAGAAAACAACTTCACTTAATGGACATATGCAAACACATCAAAGCTGATTCGAGCATTTTCAGTTAAAAATGGCGTTAGTCAAATAAGAAAATCAGTCTCAAGTGAATTTCAATCACCAGGAGTCTTTCCCAAAGTCACCCTCTCGCCATACATACACACACACACACACACACACACACACACACACACACCACACAATAATTGTTTTAACTGATAGTCCTGTTGCGATGTGTGGAGCATGAGCAACTAGTGGATATGCCCATCACAAACGAATTTAAGCAATAACAGCAAGCGATGGGCTATACTGTTGAAGAAAAAAAAAAAAAAAAAAAGAAAACCACGCAGTAGATTTCGAATAAACTGGCAGGATGCCAGTTTAGGCCTATCAATATGTCCGTTTTTAAAGATTAAGGACGATGCAAATAATCTAATATTTACATAAAATGGATTAAATGAATGTTGGTTCCAAAGAATAATGCCCACCTTATAATTGTGATTTGAAAATCGTCTTCAGACACGGTTTTCCACGCTCCGTGTAGAAATTCTTTGCACCATAAATACGCTTTGCGCTTTGTCTCTATATCTGGCTGATCAGGGCGAATGATATCTTTACATTCCTCCTCCGTATCGGGTTGGACCTCCAATGCATTTTCAATGACCAGGAGACCCAGTGACAGTGATGGGGAAGAGGAGACACCGTTGATAAATTTAGTCTTCATAGTAGGACAGTGAAAAACGATAACTCACGCCAAACGAGTAAATTTGAATAGACGGCCCTAATTCGAGAGAAAAGAAAAGCGGATGTGCCTGTAATTTCGAGGTTAGTTGCTTAATGCTGATCAAAGTGTTACAAATATATTTTAATTGAATATGATACTACGTAGTAGACTATATTTTCTATTGAAAAATCTGACTATGTCACAGAAACCTTAGCTGAGGTTATCACTGGCGTGGAATGAATAACTGGGAGGGACACAGCGATTTGAACAAGCAATTCGCTGGAGGGAGGGGTTTAGATGAAGAAGGTCACATGGCCACACCCTTCAAAAACCTTATTGGCTAGCACGGCTAACACCTATAGCATCAAGCCACAACAATTTTAGTTTTTTCTTTGTACGCACGTGGGGAAACGCACGTCCAACCCACCTCCCCAAACCCACACTACTCAACCCATCCCGCTATCCATTTCTTTTACTGTCCGCCTGGCCCCCACCTCATTACATCCTTGACATAGACATTCGTAGCAGCTAAACGGCATATAGCACAGCCAGCTGTATTATATGCTTAGCCAATTAACGAGAGAAAGAAAGAGAGCGAGACAGAGAGAGAGAGAGAGAGGGGGGGGGGCCTAGTGTATATAAATGGGACGATTTAAATATTTGTAAATATAATTAATAACACATAAGGCTAATATAAGGGCTATCATTTTTAGAAGTGGATATGTTGGATAATAGTTGTAATAGTAATCATTTTTTCCATTTCTCAAACCAACGCCGCAAATCAACGTCTCAATGTAGAGGTAATTGGAAAAGTATTTTTCCACGCCAAGTCAGAAACACTCCTATGTTTCTGAAACACACTAGATTCACTCTTATGCCATCTACTGGGCCGTATGGGAATGTTATTAATTACTCACCTTGTTATTCTATAGTCTCCCTTAACAGGAGAGGATGGCAAAAAGAAATAAAGTGGAAAGAAAGAGAAAAAAGGGGGAGGTTGAAGAACATTGCAGCAAGTATTGAGTATAGGTCGTACAGGAAATTTCGACTTTAAGTCATTGGGCTCGTTCGAGCCGCAACACAGTAGGGGCATACCAGCACGGTGTCAGAGATAAATGCCTTGGTAAACAAGAAACTGAGGAAAAGAAGGATTTGGTTTTTGAAACACTCATGCATGTATCTAATGCGATATAGGCTACATTTATTTGCAAAGCTTAACTAACATTAGTTTTGATTTTTTATTATTATCATTTTTATTTAGTTTAATATTTCATACAACAAAGATGCAATGTATAGTACCGATTATTACATGCATACCACCAACGTTAACCCTACCCACCCCACCATAAACACATTTACAAATCACAAACTGTTACATCTGCGCCTGTGTCTCTCTAAACTGTTGCCTTTCTAACCTGTTGCCTTTTCCCCCAGTGCTCGCTGTGATTGTGTGAGTGAAGACAGGTGTGCAGAAGTCAGAGCATAGCCCCACCAGCTGCAAGCCGTTTCAATAATCAAGACCTCTATTTAAACCCAGCCCTGCCATCTCCACTCTGCCAGATCGTAGCCACTACGCAGTTAGTCTGTGCTTCTAGGTCTCACCTGTTTTCCTGTTTGCCCTGATAACCCTGATCTTGTTTTCTGCCTCAGCCTTGGTCCAGTCCCTGTCTAGCCCACCCTCCCTTCCTCCCCCCCCCCCCCCCCCCCCCCCCCCCCTTCCCTTCTGTCTAATGTCTGCCTGACAATAAACACTTGTGTTGCTCTGCCTCCTAGCCTACAGACTGCATGCCTGTACATGGTTTAAACTCCATTATCAAGTTTGCAGACGTCACAGCGGTGGTAGGCCTCAACAGCAACGGTGAGTCAGCCCACAGGGAGGAGGTCCAGCACCTGGAGGCATGGTGCACCCACAACAACCTGGCCCTCAACACCAATGATGAGTTGGCTTACAGGGAGGACGTCCAGCACCTGGAGGCATGGTGCACCCACAACAACCTGGCCCTCAACACAGAGAAGACCAAGGAACTCATTGTGGACTTCAGAAAGACCGAAGACAACACGCACACACACACACACACACACGCCCATCCGTATCAACGGGACTGAGGTTGAGCGTGTCGCCAGCTTCAAGTTTCTGGGTGTCCACATCTCCGAGGACCTCTCTTGGACCCTCAACACTTCAAAGCTCAACATGAAGGCTCACCAGCGTCTCTTCTTCGTGAGGAGCCAGAAGAAAGCCCCTCTCTCAGATTCTGGTGGACTTCTACCACTGCACCATCAAGAGCGTCCTCACCAACTCTATTACAGTATGCTATGGTACTGCTCTGTCCCCAGTGGGAAGGCACTGCAGAGGGCAGGGAAAACATCACCGGGACCACACTACCTGCCATTGAGGCTGTCCAACACAAACGGTGTCCGCGGAAGGCGTGCATTATCGTCAAGGACACCTCTCAACCCTGCAATTCTGTTTGCCCTCCTACCCTCCGGGAGGCGCTACAGAAGTCTCCGTACCAGGACCACTCTGACTGTGTTGAACTCTGTCTCGGCACCCCCGTTGACATCCACCCACCAAAACTCCGCCCCTACCTTCATCCACCCACTACACTCCAGTGACACCCCAACCTCCACTCTCTATACCGCACCTGTACTTTATTCACTTTACCTGCACTATATATTCATTTACGACGTATACAGTACTGTTATATACTGTACATATCAGACCTATATTGTATTCATACTTACTACTGTCCATATAGTATATATCTGATTTATAGTGTATACATTGTATTCATATCCACTGTATTATATAGCTACCCTATACTGTAACATATACCTTCCTATATTATTATTATTTATTTATACAGGGTAACCGACAGACAAGATCTCTTTTCCAGCAGTACCCTGTTTAAGGCAGAATAAAACAATTAAAACAACTAAAGAAACTTGAGTGAAATAGAAATATAATTTAAAAAAGCAGATAATACAAGCACATACAGTATGTAATGTATATAACGTGTATTTAATGTCCATATCACTATTTATTGCCATACATGTGAATGTACAATCTGCTCTTTACTGCTATTCTGCACTTATCAGGTCAGAAACTGCATTCCGTTGCCTCTGAACTGTATTCTGTCCAATGACACTAAAGTTGAATCTAATCTGATCTACTCCTACTCTGGCTGTCCAGACCACTATCTCGTTATTGGAGGGCTATAGGGCATTCCATCATTATCAAGCTCATAAAGTCCTTTAACCAATTATCACGACTAAAACAAGAATTTTTCAAGTAAGTATAATACGTTTAGCTGAGAGAACTGCTAGGGCAATCAAACCTTGTGTCACTTTAGGTCTGTTTCCATCCACCCTGCTCCTTAACAGACTAGAAAATAGGTTGTATTTAATACCACACCAACATCTTTCTATTTCCGGGCGATGCCACAGAAGATGTATAAATAAGCCCCTCTCTACACAGCCATACCAGCAACGGGCTGATAGAGACACTATGACTAATTTTCCTCAGTTTCTGTGGGGTTATATAGGTTCAAAACACGTTTTTTATTTGTTTCGTTTTTCAGTGTTTCGTGCTTAACGCAATTGGATAGATAGTTTGAGTGTACAGTTATTGAGTCCCACTGGTCTGTGGAGAGAGATATTTTATATATATATATATATATATATATATATATATATATATATATATATATATATATATATATATATATATATATGTAGGAGAATAAATTCCACTCGGCGCATTTTTATGATGTCATCATCCCTGAGCCGCAACATAAACAACAACAGTCAGCTGTTATGCTAGTAATCCAATCTTTAGCTACATGTAGCATAATTATTTGAGACTACTGAATAATACCTGGCAGTTAGTAAACGAAACACATATTCAATTTAAAAATAAAGTTTATTTTGATAACGCTTCCTTTTACTGGCTACTACCTTCTAGTTCTACCACCAGGTACCACTTAGCTAAGCGCTAACGTTGCACAAAAGAAGGTAATGCCATTTGCAGGGAGTGGGGCTGATATACATTGCGTCTTAAATTCATTCCTTAATCTACAAATATGCTAATTGAAATCATAACATCGTTACACAGAACATTTTGGATGTAACTTAACACTATTGATGCTATGACTGTACCAAGGTGTTTGTTACGGCAGTGTAGTAAAGCAAGCGTTAGAAGAAGTTAGGAAATGGTTTGTTTATGCTTTACGATGTATACTACTTTGTTCTTTTTGTTGCAAATAGTCAGATGAAGTCAATGCAGTGGACGGATTCATTTACTTGATATTACAAGATGCGACTTAACATCATCTCCTTCTCTTTCCACCTCAGAACCATTCACACTGAACATTTGTATGGCAAAGCTAGACCACAAGACCTCGCGGTGGAGATTTTTGTGACCTCCGCCGATGACTACCAACGCCTCTATCTCCTCCATCATTATGACGCCCAGGAAGCGACCGTTGGTGTCTTTAAGCAGCCGAAGAAGAGCCAAAGCAGTGGCCGATATATTCCCTTTTAATTTTCTGCCTGTGGAGTGCCAGCTCCACATCCTGTCTTTTCTCAACGAGGTGGACAAGTGTAGCTGCGCCCTGGTCTGCACCAGCTGGAGCTGTCTGGTGAGTTTCTAGAGGGCCAATAGCCAAAGGTTATTCATAATAGTTTCATAAGATATAACTCACTTTTTGGTTTCAATAAGTGCTAGCAATAATCCAAGATGGTTGTGAATGCAAAAGTAAAAAGTAAAAACAAGAAAAAACAAGTACTTTATTAACCACAGAATCTGTGCACGGAAATACTCGAAGCACTTGACCAGTGAGTATTGAAAAATGGCAGACGGTGTGCTTTGGTCCTTCACTTTTTTTAGGTGAGGTCTTGGAAGCTGTGGAGAGTCGCTGACTACTCTCGGCGCGGAGTCTTCCACTTAGGCCAGGAAGGGCTTCTGGTGTCCAACCGGGAGTTTGAGCGCTGGAAGGCCTGGGTCCACCTCTACACCCACCACCTCATCTCCCGCAGGGCCAGCCTCCTCACCCTCAAGGCCAGGTAAACTCCCAGCCCAACACACATTTAGCCTGGATCCTGTGAGCAAAACGCAAATGGAAACCCTTGGTTTTTTGTGTTTTCTTGTTAGGATATAATGGGTTTAGGGTTTGTGTATGGACTAAACTACTAACTAACTAAACGTCACTTCATTTGGATGCAAAGCTTTGACCTGGGAGACCAGTGCAACAAGTGGGGGGCGTTGCTCAGCCATTTGCTGGAGAGTGTCCACTGCAGAGACCTCAGCCACCTGGACCTCAACTGGACGTTCACCTTGCTAGGTGATTGCCACAGACTTGCCGTCGATTTGAGTAAACTCGTGTGCTTTGTGGTTTACAACAGGCAGCAAATTCATTCTGGGTATCCGACAAATTAAAATCAGTGATCTCCCTGTCACTACCTGGCTCATGTTATTGAAACAAAGGTTTCACCACGGTAATTAAAATCGGAAGCTGTGAGGAAAACAGAAGCAAACAATGCAATTTGAGGAACCATACAACATTTAACGTGAGTGCTATATAGCTGAAGAATTAAATGATTGACATTATTAATATGAAATTACACTCATTCCACAGGAAGGACGTTTCTGCTGGTTGTAATCATTTGACTGGCGTGCCACATCAGCTGTTACACCAGCCCTAACTGGATCAATCAGCTCTAATATGGTGGCATATTTACACACAGGCATACATTCTGACTACACTTTTAATATGGTGGCCTATTTACACACAGGCATATACACAGACTACACTTCTAATATGGTGGCCTGTTTACACGAAGGCACTGAAGCCATTGGCCTTCTATTGACTGACAGGGAGGCAGAATTCAGTAGAGCAGAGCTTGTAACAATATACTGCCTTGAAATCGTTTTGAAGGATGACCTCATTGGTTTTGATTGATTCATTGATCATTTGACTGTTTTAATTTCCGCCCGTTCCATTTTTTTTTTAACTAGAACCCTTGGACCTGCGGGTACACTCAGGCTCCAGCTCCCACCAGGACAGCAGCACCAAGATGGACCAGGTGGTCAGTTTCCAGGAGCTGCTAACCACACTGACCCACAGCTGCCCGCGGATCGCCAGGATGCGGCTGCACTTCGACTGGTCGGACACCTCCGTGGCCCTGCTCACCCAGTTCCAGCAGCTGCGTGTCCTGGAGCTCAAGTACTTCTGGGTGTTCAAAGGGGTCACGCCGGCCACCCTGCAGACCCTGACCAAGTCGCTGCCCAGCCTCAAGTCCCTGACGCTCCACGTCCTGGTGCCCCTGCGGAGCCTGGGCATCTCCTACACGCTGGAGTCCCCCTCGCTGGAGGTCCTGGACGTGTCCCCCAGCCGCGGCCTCGTCTTCTCCTGCCTCAAGCTGCCGGCGCTGCGCGAGCTCCGCGCCACCAAGGTGGTGCGAGGCATCACGCTGGACCGGCGGACGCGGCTCCGGATCCAGAGCCGCTGGCCGTGCCTCTACCACGTCCTGCGGGAGGGCACGCCCCGCCTCCAGGCGCTTAACAACGAGAGGCTGCTGCCCTCCTGGAGGGAGGAGAACTACCGGGAGCTGTCTGCCATCCTGCTGCAGTCCTGTTACTGTGTCCAGCATCTAGACAGCTGGCTCTGGTAACCAGCCCCCACTGGAAATCGCTAGACTATCTATCAATGTGATTGTTGGAGACATCACATTAGTGACTGGCTATGAACAACCATAGATTTGAGCTATTTAACTAGGCGGATGTGAAAACCATCGTGACCACCGTCATGATCGGAGTCTCCAACATTCTTAAAGTAAAGATAACGTGTATACTTACTACTAATCTGGTTAATCCCCACTGTGGCGGTTCAACAGAGCTGATCTTAAAGGGATAGTTGAATGTTTTGGGAAATTAGATATGTTCCAGCTTACTCCTAGTCAGACGAGACGATTGATAGCAAAGGTATGTTTGTACGTCCAATAATGAGTTATTTAGGTAAGTAGGTCGGAAAATGTAGCCTAGCTTAGCACAATGCATTTAAACCGACAGTACTAGCAAGCATGGCTTGGTTGAAAAACTCCGAAGCTGTTTTATTCACATGTTGGATCTTATGTATTAAACATAGGTAGAAATTAAAATGTGATAGCGAGACATTGTTGATACTGAAACAGATACGTAGGTCGGACCTATATTTCGAGGCGGAACCATAGCTTTACCTTGTGTAGTGTAGGCAGCCTCGCAACAGTAGACCTGACCGCATATCTGTTCACTTTGAAAGGAGCCATGTTATCCAGTGCTACTGGCTTACAGTCATTGTGCTAATTTACCTACCTACATACCTAAATAACTCATTATTGGACGTAGAATCTTAACATTGATATGTATTGATACATTGACGATCATCTCGTCTGACTAGGGGTAAGAAGGGAACATATCTTATTTCCCAAAATGTTGAACTGTCCCTTTAAGTGTTGTGAATTGGATCTCCCTGGGCTGGGACGACAAAACCTTCCTGTCAGGGTTCTGTTTACATCTATGCTCTGTCATGGCCAGTCATCAGAGTCCTGTATTCAGTACGCACCAACGTCTCAAAGACTTCTACTTCTCCATTCCAATTCAAATCAACAGACTCAATGCTGTGCAGAGGTATATTTAACTTTGTTCTTTTATTACAAATGATTCAAAAGGTTGATGGCTGATTGGTCCTTTAATTTCCGCCACGACCATGGAAATGTACTAACATACTAATCGTTTTCAATAGATGCTACCTTTAAATGAAGGCATTAACTTCCGGTTTTCTTGAACCTTTGACCTTTGTACATTTCCTCGTGACCAGACCGGAAAAAAAGACTATACACTCCAAGCTCCAATCATTCTAGAATGTCTAGCATAAATAATAACTGACTAAAAATCTTGCCTACTTGTAAAGAACTTGCCTTTATTGAGATGATCTAATACTATTGTAAATCCTTTGGTGCTCACGGTTGGGGTGGCCAGTGTTGTTGCACTTTGCCCATTTAATCAGTAGAGGGCCTCGCCCTCAACGTTTTGTTGGGCTCATGAACATTTCTGAGGCACGGGCAACATACCTGTGTTTACAATAGCATTGGTAAACCATCATGATCTATAGACCAATTGTGCATGAGTGTGTGTGCTTACAGACTGTAACGAAGACATGTTAAGATATTTTAGCAGTGTTCATGCTCTCTTCCAGTGAATTAACCTTTTTTGAAATGTCGTTGAACTGAAAACTGCTATTTGTAAATATTGTCAATACAGCCTCCTTTAAACGTAGCACTGTGAAGGTTTTGTTTTTTATTCGTGTGTGTGTGTGTGTGTGTGTGTGTGTGTGTGTGTGTGTGTGTGTGTGTGTGTGTGTGTGTGTGTGTGTGTGTGTGTGTATGTGTGTGTGTGTGTGTGTGTGTGTGCGCACGCGCGCACGCGCGCGTGTGGTTGCTTAACTAACTGCTAAGTTGACTGTAAGTTAGGATCCCAATGCTTGTCCTCCACATTATTTTAACACACACACACACACACACACACTGCTCCCTCAGTTGGCATCTAGTGGGGACTAAGAGGTTAAACAATGGCGCAGGTGTAACCACTTACTGTGACTTCATTTCCCGTGCACAGTGAAAGAATGGAGCCATGTGAGTTCGTTCAAGTTCTATTTTTACTGGACGCTGCAACTTGTTTCTTGTTTCTCACAGTCCTGTCAGCGTGGGTTCTGCTCTATAAGAGGACCTGGTCTACCCATAGGAAATTAAATAACTACTGTTAACATCAAACATCGGTTAGGGTTGCCTGTGGGATCTACGGTTTCTGAAAAGTTTCATATAAGACAGTCCAGATGCTCTACTTAAAGAATTTCCAGCCGTTGATCAAAACTAGCCCGGGAGGTCATGATCTCACCATGCACGCCCCCTAGGCAGAAGCATATTTTACAATCCCAAATATTATACACCACACCCTCCACCCGATCCCTGTTTTCCTAGAATCCGCCGGGAATTTTCTGTCTTCAATGTTCTCCAGCCTGCCTCTGTCGAGGTAAAGAATGTGACGTTTGTTTGTTGTTCCTTCTTCCATCTTTTTATTCCATCCCCAAACACATGCTCTTCCTTTGCAGGAAGTGCTAAAAGACCATGACAGACGGATATGGATGAAGCCCTGGAGGAAGACAGACGGATTGACAGACAGACAGGGAGGTGGGAGGTAGATTCATAGACATCCTGCTAGGGTTACTGACGGGGAAAAAACACAGAATCGTGGAGCTTGGGACGTCGTCAAAATATGTAGCGTTTAGGGAAGGAAGGCCTGCAAAGCCCGCAGGATGGTTTTGGGGGACCGGATTGGTCAGCCGAAGGAATCTAGATGTCTAGAAACTACCGCCGTTCCAGAACACTCAGCTGCCATTCCTAAACCCAGGCCTACAGTTCCAGTCTCATCCCTGCAGTTCCAGAACCCCAAACTAGTTCCGAAACACACACCTACTGTTCCAGGAACCACTCTCGCCATTTCAGGTTTTCAGCTCCGGAAGCAAAAAAAACGCCCTTTCAGAAGAGCACTCCAATTCGAGGTATCGGGAACCTTTAGAACAGACCCCACTGTTGCTGGGTGTGTTGTTACTTTACTTTTTCTTGCGTCTTTGGGCTGTTTTTCTTCCGAAAAGAGCAAACCCACAGCTCTTGTCTACGAGGTGCTTGGTGTGCGTGTGTGTAGGATGGTTTGGAGGAAGGCAAGTGGTTCCCCTCGAGGTTTACCTAACCCCTCCATTAGCGGGAAGGCAGTGGTCTGAAATCACCTCCAGATGTGTGAGAGAGCAATCGCGTCCGTTGCAGCCCTGCCCAACCCACATCGGCCTCCTCCTCCTCCAACTCCTTTACTCTTTGCTCCTTCCTGGCTGTTGCCGCTGTTAATGATCTATCTGCGGGCCATAGAGGAATAGGCCAAGCCCTCTTTATGGGAGTTAGCTTGGAGACGGCGCAGGGCTGGGGCCAAGGGCTCGGGTTCAACTCCAGCACAACCTAGCAGGAGCTCCTGGGAGCGGCACACGGCCAGAGGACCAGAGAGAGAGCAGCCATGACCAAAGGCGTCTACGTGTCCAAGGTGCTTGCCATCGGCACGGTGGTCGCCACCGTCTCCGCCGTGGCCGGGATCATCACCATGGTGATCGTGTACGAGACCCAGCGGATCGCTGTCCATCCCACCCCCAGGCCGACCTTTGAACCCACGACCCCCATCCCCACGGGGCTTCCTGCCGACCTGAGGCTGCCGGAGGACCTGGTCCCGGAGCACTACCTGCTGAACCTCCACGTTCCCCTCCACACGGGGATCCGCATGCACCCCATCAACTCCACCACCAACCAGAGCCTGCTGTTCACCGGGAACTCCACCGTCAACATCAGGTGACAGGTTTCTTCATGTTTGACACGCTCTGTGCTTGCCTGGCTCGCACTTCCAAAGGGTTTCCCTGTCCTCTCCTTGTTCTATCTGTTTTAAATGTGTGTGTTACTGTCTGTCCTCTCCTTGTTCTATCTGTTTTAAATGTGTGTGTTACTGTCTGCCCTCTCCTTGTTCTATCTGTTTTAAATGTGTGTGTTACTGTCTGCCCTCTCCTTGTTCTATCTGTTTGAAATGTGTGTGTTACTGTCTGCCCTCTCCTTCTATCTGTTTTAAATGTGTGTGTTACTGTCTGCCCTCTCCTTGTTCTATCTGTTTTAAATGTGTGTGTTACTGTCTGCCCTCTCCTTGTTCTATCTGTTTTAAATGTGTGTGTTACTGTCTGTCCTCTCCTTGTTCTATCTGTTTTAAATGTGTGTGTTACTGTCTGCCCTCTCCTTGTTCTATCTGTTTTAAATGTGTGTGTTACTGTCTGTCCTCTCCTTCTATCTGTTTTAAATGTGTGTGTTACTGTCTGTCCTCTCCTTGTTCTATCTGTTTTAAATGTGTGTGTTACTGTCTGCCCTCTCCTTGTTCTATCTGTTTTAAATGTGTGTGTTACTGTCTGTCCTCTCCTTCTATCTGTTTTAAATGTATGTGTTACTGTCTGCCTTTTCGTCTCATCCTTGTGGCACCTTCTTTGATCCACTTTTTTTATTCAACGTACCTGGTTTGTTAACTTTTTTTAGGTAGTATTAAACTCAGTTAACTATGAATACCGTAATCCTGTCTCCAAACCTCAAAGGCCAAATTAGGTTTCCGAGCCGAAGTGAATTGTTTTATGAAAAATTAGGAACTCACATTTACCGTGAGCTTTGATTTCTAGTTTCAGTTTTCTGCTTTCCGCATGACTCCTTCTCTGAGCTGTGTTTTGGTTGGCACTGCGCCACGTGCTGTTTTCCCAGGGAATAGCTCGTCCCGATGGTTGACCTTCGGATTGCTCTCATTCCAGGTGTGTCCAGACGACGGTCACCATCCTCCTCCACAGCGTGGACCTGGACCTCACCTGTGTGACTGTGACAGACAGAGACAGCGGGCGGCGGATGGAGAACACCTTCTTTCCGCACGTCAACGAGAGCAACTTTTTGGAGGTCCGGCTGAAGGAGCCGCTGGTGGAAGGGGGGAACTACAGCCTGTTCACGGCGTTCGAGGGCCTCCTCACAGACAACCTAGAGGGCCTGTATTTCAGCAAATACACTGAGAGAGAAAAGACCCCCGATGGGGAGTCAGAGGAGGCTGAGAGGTAGGACACCTGGGAGGGGCCGTGTGTGTGTGTGTGTGTGTGTGTGTGTGGGTGTGTGTGTGGATAGATGGGCCTTGGGGGCTCAGTGTGTGTCCGTTTGTTTGTGGATTGAGCTGATGTCTTGCTGTGTTATCCTAATAATCATGCTGACTGATATGACAGACTTCTCTGGGTGAAGTCGACAGATAATCCTCTTGAGCGATTTCTGTCTTAGATTGAAAATCTGAACTCAATTGGCAACCAAAATAGAAAACAAGATGGTTTTCTCTGAAGCATTGGCACTTCATTTAGTGAAGTTGCTATAGAATCAGTAAATAAATTACTTTAAAACACATAATGGAAAGTGTCTAAAGGTTCCCCCCCTGTTTGGTAGTGTGTCAGGGTGGTGTGTTTGTGTTTGTGTGTGTGTGTGTGCGCGTGTGCGTGTGCGTGTGTGTGTGTGTGTGTGAGTGTCTGTGCGTCTGTGTGTGTGTGTCTATGTCTGTGTGCAAGTGTGTGTGTGTGTGTGTGTGTGTCTACGTGTGTGTGTGTGTGTGTGTATCACGCACTTGCATGCGTTCACTAAATGTAACACTCAGTCTTCCTCGAAAAACAAACTCCATAGACTGAAGCTATTGCACAATGTTCCAATAAATTAACGCTCTGAAAAGTAATGGTATTATTGTTGATTTGAATTTCAGTTAATGGTCACACAGTGTCTCATATTTTTTTGTTTGGCATTCACCAACTAAATATGATCCCTAATGTAATGTCAATTCGAATTTCCTTGTGGTTCTTGTAGAAAGTCTATAAACAAAGATGCTCATAGTGGTTGTATTAGGCTATCCTTTATGCTATTCTCTTTACATTAACTAACTGTCTGACAATTTCATTACAAAACTTCACTACTAAATGTGCAGCTTAAGAATGGTGCTGTAAACACCTCTTAAGAAACATTCGATTTATATATCTCCCGAGATATTTCCGTGTGCGGCTTTATGGTTGCCTGTCGAAGCCATAAATGGCACACCAGTGAATGCATTACTCAATGTGATTCTTTCCCCAGCAATACAGTTCGAAAATATAATTTCCTCCTCCTGAGTCGGTAGAACCCAAGCATACCAAAGTTCACAGCGTCATAAAGGTGGGAGGGGAGCGAAAATATCGGTCTGTGGATGTGTAGTGTCTACGTCCAGGTAGTGTACTTAAGAATATCTCACAAGGACATCAGCAGTGCATTGCTGTTTGTTGCTTCGTCAAAATGTCTCTGTCCTCAATCAAGATTTGCCACTGTTTCCCAAATCATACAGCCAACTAAGCCCATAACGCTACCTGATTGACAAACCCGTTTGACCTGCCGACCTGTGTAACGCTGAGCTGTCCTTTTAGTGAAAGCCTCACCGGTGGACAGGGGCGTTTCCACTTTTGGGGGGCCCTAGGCGAAATGTTTCCCTAGGCATGCATTTAACATGTTAATGCATCAATCTGGTGCACATTAAGAGATCCGTGGAAAATATATGCTTATAATTGCTTTCACCCCACACGCCAGGGTGATTGGTTACCAATACAGACCGGTCATATTCATTTCTAGAGAAAAAAAAAGACTAAAATGACAGCTTGGGGGCCCCCTGGTTGCTTCGGGGGCCCTATGCAACCGCATAGTCTGCTTATAGCATGAAACGGCTCTGATGGGGGGGGTATGTGTGTATACACACTAGGTTCCTGGCTGCCAGTCTAAACTCCCTGTTTCCCCTGCTGCTGACCTGTGTAACTGCATGACGTTTGAGCGGGCACGGAGAGGGCTTTACATTTTCAAATTAGAAACGAGTCAAGTTATTGGTTGCATTTCAAATGGGAAGGTTTACACCCAATCACTGCAACGATGTTGACAAATAAATTACACAATGCACGGGTAATTTGGTGATATTCCCACAGTCTTGAAATAAAACCCCCTTTGTCTGAGGCCAAATAAAATGCAGTGGATTCCAAGACGAGACCGAGACCGAAACGTTTTCTTGAGGCCGGTCTCAAGACCAAGACTGGTCTCGAATACTACAACACGATGTCTACACACCAGCTTCTTCGCTGCCGGTCTTAAGTCTCTGTTTGACCCGTTGACCTGTGTAAGGTCGAGCTGTGTAAGACTTTTGGGTGAAAGTCTCATGGTAGGTGTATGTACGTATGCACACTAGATTCCTCGCTGCCAGTCAAATGCAGCCAACGGAAGCCAGGAAAGTGTTTCCCTGTTTCGACGAGCCAGCGATGAAGGCCACGTTTGACGTCACCATCACCCATCGGGCTGGCACCACAGCTCTGGCCAATGGACTAGCTTACGGTGAGGAAAAACAGCCCATGCACTTAATCCCACAGAGTAGCCCACAACAGAGATGGGTACATTTCCATGATGTTCAAACTTTTCACTACAAAAACGTAATAACAATACAAATCTTGAATCTCTTTCTTTCATCATTGTTGTAGTCATTGTTGTCTTTGCCTGGAAAACCCCAATGACATCTCTGCTCTCAACCCAAAATCCATTCTAAATATTGCTTTCAAAAGTGCTTATCTTGGATCATGGCATAACGGATATTATAGCACCTTATCCTGTGCATTTTGAAATGCTTATATCTTTGTCCTTATGTGCCCCCGTGTTCTACCTTTGAAAGTGTAATAGACTGCTTGAGATAAATATTCCGTCCAACCTCCTGTGCGTCACGCAGAACCCACTGGTGAGGAATGGCTGGTGACTCGGTTCCAGCGCACTGAGAAGATGTCCACCTACCTCCTGGCCTTTGCAGTGTCCGAGTTTGATTTCATAACCACTGCAAACGAAAGAGTAGCAATTAAGGTTTGTTTCATAGCTGATTTATGACTGTTCTTGATTAAAAAACAACGTTGTTAGAAGTACAGACCTTGGTTTTATTCAGAACTGTGTTCTATTGAAATAGATAATTAGCTGGTTAATACTAAGCTACACGACTTTATAGATGAACATAACAGGGTGGGCTTTGTCTATTCCCTAGGAATACTTTTCTGACTTGTGTGTCTCTATGTGTCTGTTTCTGGATGGGTGTGTGTGTGTATATACGTGTGTGTGTGTGTGTGTGTGTGTGTGTGTGTGTGTGTGTATATACGTGTGTGTGTGTGTGTGTGTGTGTGTGTGTGTGTGTGTGTGTGTGTGTGTATTTAGACTTATGCCCGACCAGAGGCCATAGCAGCAGGCCACGCTGACTATGCTGCCAACATTACTGGGAAGATCCTTGATTTTTACCAGACTCACTTTGCAATGCGGTATCCTATGAACAAACTGGGTATGTAGCTCGGCCATGGGATGGAGGGAGTGAGGGAGGGAGGGAGGGCGGGCGTGGGGAATCTGTTGATAAAGTGATGGGTGGCCGTGGGGAATCTGTCGATGACGTGATGTGTCGCCGTGCTGTTCCCAGACCAGCTGGCCCTGCCTGACTTCGGTGCTGAGGCCATGGAGAACTGGGGTCTGATCACCTACAGAGAGTCGGCTCTGCTCTACGAGGAGGGAGTGTCCTCCATCGACGACAAGGAGTGGATCGCCATGGTCATCGCCCACGAGCTGGCCCACCAGGTGAGACACACACACACACTCTCACACTCACACTGACACACTGTCACACATAACTTAGTGTATGGTAAAGAAGAGATGGATGACACGGTCTGTTTCTGTCCTGCAGTGGTATGGGAACCTGGTGACGATGCAGTGGTGGAATGAACTGTGGCTCAGCGAGGGCTTTGCCACCTACTTCTCCTACATGGGAGTGGACCACATTGAGCCCGAATGGAAAATAGTATGTTACCCCCGCCCCCCAAAATGGAGAATAGTATGTTACCCCCCCCAGAATAATGGAGAGTAGTATGTTACCCCCCCCCCCCCCTGCCCCCCAGAATAATGGAGAATAGAATGTTACCCCCTGCCCCCCAGAATAGTATGTTACCCCCCCAGAATCATGGAGAATAGTATGCCCCCCCCACAAAAAAATAATTCTCTGACAATAGCACCCCCCAGCCCCCCCAAAACAGAACAGGAGAGTGGTTTCAAACTATACTCCCCTTATTTATAATCCCCCAGATACATACTTTGTGGCTTGACCACTTTCATGGAATACTTCAGTTGTTTTTACCTCTCAAATAAATGAGTGTTGATTTGCGCAAACATCACAGTGATGTTCTTTATAGGTTGTTCATTTGAGAAAACAAGTTGGCATCTCTCAGTTGTCTGTGTGTGTGTGTTTTTGTGTGCAGAAAGAGAGGTTTGTAGAGCAGATCCAGACTGTGTTCTCTGTGTGTGTGTTTGTGTGCAGAAAGAGCGGTTTGTAGGGCAGATCCAGACAGTGTTCTCTCTGTGTGTGTGTGTGTGTGTGTGTGTGTGTGTGTGTGTGTGTGTGTGTGTGTGTGTGTGTGTGTGTGTGTGTGTGTGTGTGTGTGTGTGTGCAGAAAGAGCGGTTTGTAGAGCAGGTCCAGACAGTGTTCTCTGTGTGTGTGTGTGTGTGTGTGTGCAGAAAGAGCGGTTTGTAGAGCAGATCCAGACAGTGTTCTCTCTGTGTGTGTTTGTGTGCAGAAAGAGCTGTTTGTAGGGCAGATCCAGACTGTGTTCCAGACCGATGCCCTGATGACCTCTCACCCTCTCAGCTCGCCTCCAGATCAAATTAGCACCCCACGTGATATAGAACAAATGTTTGACGAGGTCACCTACATCAAGGTAAATAGCACTATACATACACATATACAGTACTGTGAAAAAATCCCAGCAGAAATTTGAAAGCAAAGAGCAAAGCACAGCAAATATTGATTTGATTTAGATTGTTCATTTGTTCATTCACCTTGTATTTAGTTAATTGATAAAAACAAACTGTTAACACTTAGATTTTTTAACGCATTCTTACTGTACACACCTGGCTAAAACTTTTGCACGGTACTGTATATATATTTATTTATTTATTTATATATTTATGTATTTATATAGATGTCCTGTTGTCTCTGAAAACTTCGCATTCCTCTAATCCTGTTTTCGGCTTGGTGTAGTTGGGACAAAAAAATAAAAATAAAAAACGACTACAAAAATGGGAGGCAATCGTTAAAGTGGCCAGCACTGGCTGTCGCTAACGCTTCTGCTTCTGTTGCCACGAGCAACGATGTAAATGACACTCTACTTTGCCACCGCGGACTCTTTAAACGTGCGCGTGTTTTGATTTCAACTCTGTTACCATGACTACCTCCCTGTCCTGTGCTGTTCGGTGTCTCGCCGCTGTAACCTATAAGTGTTGTTTGTAGGGGGCTGCTGTGCTGAGGATGCTGGCAGACTATGTGACAGACAGAGTCTTTCAAATCGGCCTCAGGGTGAGTAGAATATGCCCTTCTCTAAAACCCTGTTACTGTGTTTAAGCAATCATTCACATAAATCGTAAATATACAAATTATATATAAAAGTATAAATACTATATATGAATATATATGTATATGTATATATATGTATATGTATATATATATATATATATATATATATATATATATATATATATATATATATATATATATATACACATTTACTGTATATATGCATGTATAAATAGACTGTATGTCTATACATTTATCTGTAACTATCTATGTCTATGTCTTTTTCAGCATTACCTCAAACAACATCAGTTTGGAAACACTGAACAGAAAGACCTGTGGAAATCTTTGCAAATGGTACAGCATCGGTTTGTGTGCTAGTGTGTGTGTGTGGATCAGAAGGTGTTTGGTACAGCATCGATGTGTGTGTTAGTGTGTGTGTGTAGACCCGAAGGTGTTTGTTTTATGGGAGGGCCTTGATCTGTGTTTTGTCAGCTAAAACATTTCGAGAAAAGTGACATTAATTAAGTTATTTAAACATGTATCTGATTGGATTCACAGTTACTACATTTACAAGCTAGTATGGCTTTACAGTTGTCCTGTCTAATATTATGGGATAGTTGGATAATAGTATGTGCCTATTCTCAGGCTGTGGATGAGAACAAAGGCCGTGAACAGGTTGCCGAGGTCATGGACAAGTGGACCAATCAGATTGGGTACCCTGTGGTCATCATCAACACAACCACAGGATTGGTTCAACAGGAACACTTTCTTCTAAACCGGACCTACCCCGACAGCCTGTAAATTCTATTCTATTCTATTCAGTACTATTCTAAAGTTGGTTAGAGTTTGCCCCAGTAATATTTTGAGCTATGTATTCCAGAATTCAGTTTATCTGGCTTACTTCTGCTTCTTAAACTTTGCCTCGGCCATGTTGTCAGTACTGTTCCCAACTCTTTCTGACGTGTCAAACGTTTCTGCTGCGCGGCGGTTTCAGTCTGGAGTGGCACATCCCCATCAGGACCATGAAAGAGGGCAACAGGCCCACTCTGGTGGAGCTGAAGGACAGAGAGCCAGGTAATGTTATGAAACACGGCTGTCGGTTTGTCGCTGTCGTGTGTGTGTGTGTGTGTGTGTGTGTGTGTGTGTGTGTGTGTGTGTGTGTGTGTGTGTGTGTGTGTGTGTGTGTGTGTGAGAATCCATCTTACACATACTGTAGCACCATTCTGGATTTGCTTACCATCCACACTGCAAAAAATTAAATCTATGCAAGACAAAATATCTTGTATCAAGCCAATATATCTAATATTTCTGCTTGTTTATTTGTGTTTATTTCTTATATCAAGCAAAATTATCTGCCAATGGAACAAGCAAAAATTATCTTGATTCCTTTTCTTGAAATAAGTAACATAATCTAACCCAAGATTCTGAGGAACATAATTTAGCTTATATTAAGAAATATTAGATATGTTGGCATGGTACAAGATATTTGGCCTTGCTTGGATTTCATTTTTTGCAGTCCAGCAGGAGCTAATGTTATTGTCAGCAATAACATTAGTATTGGGTATATTGGAAATACATATTATGTACACTACTATGATGACTGTGGTGTGTTGTACGATGGGCAACGTGCAATTTGTTGATTGATGGCAGTCTGTGTATGTACTGTAGGTACTGTGTGTGTACATGTGGTCTGGTGACAGTGTGTGTATGTACTGTAGGTACTGTGTGTGTGTACATGTGGTCTGGTGACAGTCTGTGTATGTACTGTAGGTACTGTGTGTGTGTGTACATGTGGTCTGGTGACAGTCTGTATGTACTGTAGGTACTGTGTGTGTGTACATGTGGTCTGGTGACAGTCTGTGTATATACTGTAGGTACTGTGTGTGTACATGTGGACTAGTGACAGTCTGTGTATGTACTGTAGGTACTGTGTGTGTACATGTGGACTGGTGACAGTCTGTGTATGTACTGTAGGTACTGTGTGTGTGTACATGTGAACTGGTGACAGTCTGTGTATGTACTGTAGGTACTGTGTGTGTGTGTACATGTGGTCTGGTGACAGTCTGTGTATGTACTGTAGGTACTGTGTGTGTACATGTGGACTGGTGACAGTGTGTGTATGTACTGTAGGTACTGTGTGTGTGTACATGTGAACTGGGGACAGTGTGTGTATGCACTGTAGGTACTGTGTGTGTGTACATGGGGTCTGGTGACAGTCTGTGTATATACTGTAGGTACTATGTGTGTACATGTGAACTGGTGACAGTCTGCATGTACAGTAGGTACTGTGTGTGTACATGTGGACTGGTGACAGTGTGTGTATGTGTACTGTATGTATGCACTATGTTATTTTATCAACAGCAAATACTGTATGTGTCCAAGGCCAATTTCCTTGGGGACAATGAAGTCTATCTTATCTTATCTTATCTTCTAGCTGTGGTATTGTGTCTCATTGGCTGTTTGCTGTTGTGTCTTTCTTGGACAGTGAATAAACCAGCGTTAAAGGCTGAGACGGGCCAGTGGGTGCTGTCTAACGTCGACTGTATCGGCTACTACAGGGTGAACTATAACCCCGAGAACTGGGACCTGCTGCTGGCTCAGCTAGAGGACGACCACTATGTAAGGTCAACCACTAAGGACTTTACAGTCATGGATGGATGGATGGATGGATGGATGGATGGACGGATGGATGGATCTATGGATGGATGGATGGATGGACGGATGGATGGACGGACGGACGGACGGACGGACGGACGGACGGACGAATCTATGGATGGATCTATGGATGGACGGATGGATGGATGGATGGATGGATGGATGGATCTATGGATGGATGGACGGATGGATGGATGGATCTATGGATGGATGGATCTATGGATGATTCTATGGATGGATCTATGGATGGATCTATGGATGGATGGACGGATGGATGGACGGATGGATGGATCTATGGATGGATGGATGGATGGATGGATCTATGGATGGATGGATGGATGGATGGACGGATGGATGGACGGATGGACGGATGAACGATAAAGTCAATGGAAGAGTGATGGTCAGTGTTCACCCACCTACCCAGCTAAGCATCCCTTGTCATCCTGTCCATAGATAATACCAGTCATCAACCGTGGCCAGCTTATCGACGACGCCTTCAACCTGGCAAGGTAACGACCTTAGCTAAGGGATATTTATACCTAAATATAGTCATATGTAAGTGCTTGAACTGGTGTGTACGTTCTGAGTAGTGTGCAAAAGTTTTCGGCACAAATTTGAAATTAAAGATTGGTCACAGCAAATATTGATTTCATTTAGATTGTTCATTTGTTCATTTGTTCATTCACTTTGCACTTAGTTAATTGATAAAAACAAACTATTAACACTTCGGTTTTTGAAAGCATTCTTACTTTACACACCTGCCTAAAACTTTGTCACAGTACAGTATATACAATAAAGTAAAGCCAATCCTCTTCCGCTTCCACACTGACTTCAACCCTCCGGTATGTTTTTTCGTCTATTCAGTCCTTCTCATAACGGTTCAACTTTTAAATTCAGGGCCAAATATGTGAGTGTGGAGCTGGCCCTGAACTCAACGCGGTACCTCCGTGATGAAATCGAGTACATCCCTTGGCAGTCGGCCCTCAGAAACATCAACTACTTCATGCTCATGTTCGACCGCTCCCAGGTCTACGGACCCATGCAGGTACACGGGAAAAACACGCAAACACACACACGCAAACACACACACGCACACCTCCTGCCCATTTCTTTCTCAGACACTCTTGAACCAAATTCTCAAAACAAATTTTGGTCATACAAACAGCCCCTCTCCCTTACATACACAAAACAAGCAGTCACAACATCCCCCACCCTCCCCCGCACACATACAATATAACCTGTACTGTTACCATATCAATGTAACCTGTACAATTACCGTACAATGTAAACTTTAGAGTTACCATGTCAATGTAACCTGTACAGTTACCATATCAATGTAACCTGCACAGTTACCATACAATGTAACCTATGGCGTTACCATGTCAATGTAACCTGCACAGTTACCATGTCAATGTAACCTGCACAGTTACCATGTCAATGTAACCTGTACAGTTACCATATCAAAGTAACCTGTACAATTACCGTACAATGTAACCTTTAGAGTTACCATGTCAATGTAACCTGCACAGTTACCATATCAATGTAACCTGTACAGTTACCATGTCAACGTAACCGGTACAGTTACCATGTCAATGTAACCTGTACAGTTACCATGTCAACGTAACCTGTATAGTTACCATATCAATGTAAGCTGTACAGTTACCATATCAACGTAACCTGTACAGTTACCATATCAATGTAACCTTTACAGTTACCATGTCAACGTAACCTGTATAGTTACCATAGCAATGTAACCTGTACAGTTACCATATCAATGTAACCTGTACAGATACCATATCAATGTTTATGTCTCAGGCCTATCTCCGGAAGCAGGTTACCCCTCTGTACAATTACTTCAAAAACGACACAGACAACTCAAATGTACCAGAACAGCATTCCCTCCAGTAAGTCACGCCTACACAGTATGCACACATTAAATCCATACACAGTATAGATTATATATACATTTATATATTCTGTATATTATTATCTAAATAAACTGTCGGTCTGTGTAAGCAACATTTTATGGACAGTCAACAGTCTGGGTATCAGGAATCTCGTCAATGATTTTGAGATTGAAAACATGAATCTGTCCAAAAGCCAAACTGCTGTGTTGTTTGTGTACTGGACAGATACAACCAGATCAATGCCATCTCAGTGGCATGCAGCAACGGTCTCCCAGAATGTGTCAGCATGGTCAGAGACGTCTTTGGGGAATGGATGAGGCCCAACGGAACCAATCGGTATGAGCTTCTCTAATGACATCATCAGGCTCCCTCCTCTAATGACATCATCAGGCTCCCTCCTCTAATGACATCATCAGGCTCCCTCCTCCCCTCCTCTAATGACATCATCAGGCTTCCTCCTCCCCTCCTCTAATGACATCATCAGGCTCCCTCCTCCCTTCCTCTAATGACATCATCAGGCTCCCTCCTCTAATGACATCATCAGGCTCCCTCCTCCCCTCCTCTAATGACATCATCAGGCTTCCTCCTCCCCTCCTCTAATGAAATGATCAGGCTTCCTCCTCCCCTCCTCTAATGACATCATCAGGCTCCCTCCTCTAATGACATCATCAGGCTCCCTCCTCCCCTCCTCTAATGACATCATCAGGCTTCCTCCTCCCCTCCTATAATGACATCATCAGGCTTCCTCCTCCCCTCCTCTAATGACATCATCAGGCTTCCTCCTCCCCTCCTCTAATGACATCATCAGGCTTCCTCCTCCCCTCCTCTAATGACATCATCAGGCTCCCTCCTCCCCTCCTCTAATGACATCATCAGGCTCCCTCCTCCCCTCCTCTAATGACATCACCAGGCTCCCTCCTCCCCTGCACTCACCTTCTTTCCCTGTTGGGTTTTCATTTTAACTTTGCTCCATGCACTCCTGTGTTTTACCGAGAAAAATGGTTGGTGTACTCATAGGTTGTGAGATTATTGACAAACTTGACTTATTTATGTGTGTGTGTGTTTGGGTGTGTGTGTGTGTCCGTGTGTGTGTGTGTGTGTGTGCGTGTGTCCGTGGGTGTGTGTCCGTGTGTGTGTGTGCTCAGGATCCACCCCAACCTGCGGACCACCATCTACTGCCAGGCGGTGGCCTGGGGAGGGGAGGTGGAGTGGGAGTTTGCCTGGCTGCAGTTCCAGAGCGCCACCACGGCCGTGGAGAAAGACAAGCTCCGCGAGGCGCTTGCCTGCACCAAGAAGATCTGGCTGCTCAACCGGTGAGGAGCCGCCCTGGCAGCCTTCGGCAGAACGCGTCGTCCAGAAACGTTGCAAGGACTTGATTTTGCTTCCGTTCCAAGACGGAGATTTTAAAAGACGGTTTTCCTTCGATTGATTCGGACTCTTTTCAATATTTGAAACCATGTGCCGGTTAATCTTCCTATCCCACGTCAGGCTACATATCAGCAGCATTGACTACCTTTTAGAACTTTCGTTATGAATTATCTTTTTTTTTAGGCAAACTAGACACCACAGCGTGAAATGTGCTTTACACCTGCCAGGCACAATTTGTAGTAGAGTGGCATAGTGCAAGGTGGCATAACAACTAAGACTTGATGATACATTATATTATATTATTACTTTACCAGGCCACAAACACGCTTAGTCACAGTAGAAACCTAGGTTCTACGCCCACAAAATTCAAGCTTTCGAAGGAGATTATGACAGCGTTGTTGCTTTGTCATCCATGTCACACAGGTCATTCCTGAGAACTTTGTGGACTCACCACATAGTAACCTAACATACCATTATATATCCCTCCCAGATACCTCCAGTATACTTTGGAACCGGATAAAATTCGTAAGATGGACTCCGTGGCCACTATCGATGCCATCGCCAGGAATGTGGCGGGCCAGGCGCTGGCATGGAACTTTGTCCGAGCAAACTGGGAGTACATCAGCCTAGAGTAAGTGGCTGGTCGCTCTCACTGTTGTTGTTAAAAATATATATATACTAACAATAATGTTTTTGGTATTGCTTCTGCATTGGACTCCCATAGAGTTCATATTTGGAAATGGAATCGTTTACCAGAGTTCATATTTGGAAATGGCTACATTTCCCAGAGTTAATGTTAACAGAGTTAATGTTAAAGAGTGGTTTTAAAATCTTTGATGGGTTTCATTCCATGCTGTGGTTCAGTTCCTCATGCATGGCTCTCTAAATCTTATACTGCCCCAATATACAGAAACTCACTTGACAATAAACCGACCTCTTACTGCCAGGTAGCCTCAGCATGAGGTCATATCAGGCGTAGCTTGGACTTAATGAAACTGGAAAAGTCATCTGGTGTTGCATCGTTTGACGACAGCATCAATATGAGCCAGTCTTTCCAGAATAACCCAGAGGGATTTTTAGAGGAAGTTCGACCAACTACCTGCAATAAGGAAACAGTGTCTCGGTCCTGACCAAGCCCACTGCCATCATCAGTTCCAAAGGTCAACTCGACCAATCAAATCTTAGTAACGTGCCCTTTCTTCTAATAATCGGGCATGTTTGTTTAGTTGCCAGGTAGAATGTTGTGTTAGTATTGTCCCCATGATAGGGACTGTTATCTCTTAGGGTGAGGCTCATCCTTCACAAGCACGCACTTGTTATGCAACTCGTTTTGGTTGTCTTCCAGTTTCTTCTCTTGGTCTCCAACAACAATATCGCACTGTGCTTAGTATTATTATTAGTCCTAGTAATAATAATAATAACAATAATAATGAAAATAATAAAAATAATAAAAATTCATTAAATGTATATAGCGCTTTTCAGATACAAACCCGTATATTTTATTTATAAAGACATTGACAAATGCTAACATAGATGACATAGTAAGTGCCTGTGCTTTCTCTCTGTATTCCTCCAGCTACAGATTGGGTTGGCTGATCGATGGTGTGACGAAGCGATTCTCAACGGACTTCGAACTCCAAGAGGTGTGTTAATTTTCTCGGTGGGGGTAAAAAAAATGGACATGGATCGGTCAACGAGATGTTCTGGTGACATTACCATATATCGTCTTTACCGTCTAAACCCCTAACCTTACTGGTGTTTTTGTCTGCGTTTATATGCCTGTGTGTATTTATTTTGTGTGTGCGTGTGTGTATGTGTGTGCCCGCGTGTGCGTGTGCGTGTGTGCAGCTGAAGTGGTTCAAGCTGGACTGTGAGGCGCAAGGGCGTGATTTTGCCAGCAGGGCTCTGGAGCAGGCCATAGAAAGGACGGAGGCCAACATCGAGTGGGTGACGGAGAACGAACAGACCATCCTCGACTGGTTCCGCAGCGAAAGAACAGAACCTTGACTCAATTCAATTGGTTCGAACTTTATTCATAAATGCTCTGCACCTTTTGACGGACACTGTAACATAAAGTGACAGAGAAAGAAAAAAAACTGCATAACGAGCATTGTAGACACACAGCAGAATAAAAGCAACAACAAACAAACCAAAAAAAGATATAATGCAAATGTTGCAAGTAGTTCAAAAAAAGCGTGTTCTATCCAAAGACTGTCAGGTAACCATGGGGACAAATTTTGTAGCATTGACAAAGTATGATTATTTGTCAAATTGCAATTCTCTATTTAATAAGGTAGCTAAGTAATATGCTTTCATATAGTTGTTATTCTGGTAACGTAACCTATTGTTTTCTCTGTAACGGCAGACTGACAAATTATGTTTTTAATCAAAGCTTAATTTAGTTAATTACATTAACCCATACCAACAATCCATATAATTATTCTTAATGTTGGTTCAGGCGGTCTACGTGCAATATTAATAAGAGATGTCAAGTTTGTTTTTAAATCACTAAAAGTTAAAATAGCACTGGGATATTAAGAAGTCTTAAAGAATGAAAGATATATATTTTGGGGGGGGGGAAAGCCAACCTTTTTTGAATACTTGGTAAATGATTCAATCTTACATTTTGTGAGAACATTCTCTCACAAAGTTACTTAGCCAACTATGCAATTCTGTTTATTAAAATAACTGTAGGAGTTATTGGATGCTTGTGATGCATCTGAATTGACGAAATGTATGTGTGTGTGTTGACGTGTCGTTTATTGTTATTGACCAATATGGTTTTTCTTAATCAAGTAAAACTTAATTTCATTTGTTCATTTGTTTACTCAACCGCTTATTTAAATGATTAATAACACATTATGAGAGCCAAAGAAAATCACACATTTAGGTGTAGTAGCAATATTATGGCTGTAATGGCATCTAAAGCCAATGAATGTCTGAACCAATTTGTGGTGTCAATCAAATACCAAAATACTGGTTTATAAAAAGCTTGTAATTATTATTATTTTTAATAAACATATTTCTGTAAAAGAAAACGGCTTAGTTCATTTTTATTGTCAATACAGAGTGTAATACAGTCACATGCATTCGCTCTCTGCTTTATGTACATGGAGATGATTAGAAATATAACATTGCTGAGACTAATAAGCTTCATAATAATACCAATAATAACTTTAATTTATGATTATTATTATTATTATTAAGCTACACACCCCAGAGACTTACTATTGTCAACAACAACAAGACATCGACCAAACCTGTGACCTTGGACAATTTTCTGAACCCTGTTCAAAACAAGGTTTGGCCACAAAGTAAGGTTTCTACGAGTGAATATGTTTGCCTCTAGGTTTGGGGAAAAAATCAAACAAAACAAAAACTTTACCAGTCTGTTTCGGTGGCCCTAATGTACTGAAAGGGGATATTTTCTTATCTGTGCACACAAGTTATTTTACTATAAATTCATGCGGGTCTAACGACTTCAGCTGCAGTCAGCAGGAGAATGAAACATACTAGTGTGCATCTACAACTGCATTACTTCTCTTTCATGAACCAATTATTTCACTTGTCTTATGTATTTTAGTTTCATGTATTATCACTGACTATATCAGCCAGATATGTGAGATGCTGCAACTATGGAATCGGCTTGTGAATCTGCTTTAACATAGGCTCACTAGAAGGATATTTAACTGGGAAACCTCTAATGAATACCTCTGGGCCTGTGAGGTAAAGTTTTTATTTTCTGTCACTGAACAATCATTTATTTTTCAAAATAGATTATGTTGCCATTCTCCTGATATTAGAAGTACATTGTTTCTCAGGTACAAAGAACAATGGTCTGCAGGTTTATGGCATGAACCCAAATTAAGAATATACCGTATTATAAAATGTAACTATGGCAGAACCATATGTTACGCAAAATGTACCAAAAAAGTCAAAGATCTCTTTGTGCACAATTACGTTGCGGTACATTGCCACGAGCAGTTAGGTTCAGTAGTGTTACAGAAGATGGCAGATTATGTTGGATTTGGGGGAATTTGAAAATGAGATCCATTTATTGCTCTATTGTCCCTTGTATGAGGAAATTAGAAATGTACTCTTCAGTGGAATTACCTCTATTGCTGATCATTTCTTTGGGCTAGAAGATATAAAAAAGAACTTTTTTTTATGGCAAACTTCATTTGTATAGCATGGGAGAGAAGAAATAACACTTTGTGTATTTCATCATCATCATCATCATCATCTTCGTCCGCTTATCCGATCGGGTCGCGGAGGTAGTAGTTCCAGCAGAGAGCCCCATCCTTCCCTTTCCCGGGCCACATCCGCCAGCTCTGACTGGGGGATTCCAAGGCGCTCCCCGACCAGCATGGAGATATAATCCCTCCACCTGGTCCTTGGTCTGCCCCGTGGCCTCCGCCCAGCTGGACGTGCCTGGAACACCTCCCTAGGGAGGCGGCCAGGTGGCATCCTAACTAGATGCCCGAACCACCTCAACTGGCTCCTTTCTACGCAAAGAAGCAGCGGATCTACTCCGAGTCCCTCCCGGATGACTGAACTTCTCACCCTATCTCTAAGGGAGAAGCCAGCCACCCGCCGGAGGAAACTCATTTCGGCCGCTTGTATCCGTGATCTCGTTCTTTCGGTCATGACCCATCCTTCGTGACCATAGGTGAGAGTAGGAACAAAGATAGACCGGAAGATTGAGAGCTTTGCCTTTCGGCTCAACTCTCTCTTCGTTACAACGGTGCGATACAGCGACTGCAATACCGCTCCCGCTGCTCCGATTCTCCGGCCCAACTCACGTTCCATTTTCCCATCACTCGAGAACAAAACCCCAAGATACTTAAACTCCTTCACTTGGGGTAAGGACTCATTCCCTACCTGGAGTAAACACTCCATCGGTTTCCTGCTGAGAACCATGGCCTCAGACTTGGAGGTGCTGATCTTCATCCCAGCCGCTTCACACTCGGCTGCAAACCGATCCAATGAGTGCTGAAGGTCGCAGGCCGATGGCGCCATCAGTACCACATCATCCGCAAAAAGCAGTGACGTGATCCCAAGCTCACCAAGCTGCAGCCCTCCTCCCCCGCGGCTGCGCCTTGAAATCCTGTCCATGAATGTCACAAACAGAATCGGTGACAAAGCGCAGCCCTGTAGGAGACCAACCCTCACTGGAAACGAGTTTGACTTACTGCCGAGAACCCGGACACAGCTTTCGCTTTGGGAGTACAGAGATTGGATGGCCCTAAGTAGTGACCCCCTCACCCCATACTCCCGCAGCACCTCCCACAATAGCTCCCTGGGGACCCGGTCATACGCCTTCTCTAAATCTACAAAACACATGCAGACCGGATAGTCATACTCCCAGGCCCCCTCCAGGATCCTTGCGAGAGTAAAAAGTTGGTCCGTTGTTCCACGCCCTGGTCGGAAACCGCATTGTTCCTCTTCAATCCGAGGTTCGACTATCGTCCGGACCCTCCTTTCCAACACCCTAGAGTAAACTTTCCCGGGGAGGCTGAGTAATGTGATGCCCCTATAATTGGCACACACTCTCCGGTCCCCCTTTTTGAAGAGGGGAACCACCACCCCGGTCTGCCACTCCTTAGGTGCTGTCCCTGACCTCCACGCAATGTTGATGAGACGTGTCATCCATGACAGTCCCTCAACACCCAGAGCCTTCATACACTTTGTGTATTTGAGTTTACTTATTAACCTTGGATTTTTGGTACACATCATGCAAAATGCATGTGAAGTGTCTTATAAGCCCATGCTTATGCCATGAGTGCATGACACTATAATAAATCAAAATCAAATCAAATCGAACTATAACATTTGTTAACGACATCACATAATCTTGTACTGCATTAACAACAGCGGGACTATACTGAGGAATTTTCCAAACGAGGTGCAATGTCTAACTAAACTTATCAGCTGATGGATTGCACTGCTTGTTATGTATTTAGCTTGCTTAGCTAGCTGCTTCACTAGGCAGGTATGTTCTTACAGCAAACAAATTAACTTACAAGTTAGAATACTCCTTTATATGCTGGCTGTGTGGTTCCGAAGTTGTTAGAGACGCATATGAATTTACAGTAAAAAAGTGCAAGATCAAAAGATCAAAATAAAGATTTAATCTTTCGGGACTTTAGGGGCTCCGTACTTTACAATATTTAACAAATGAAACATATTTTGTCATTCCCATGTCCGTGTGTGCCCATTCGCAAACATGGAAAACCCACAGACAGGCAGACAGCCAGGTGAGGCCGGGGCCCGTCTCTGGAAGACAGCCAGGTGAGGCCAGGGCCCGTCTCTGGCAGACAGCCCTGGATAAAGCACCTTAGTGAGGCCTTGGGTCCGAACACAGAAAGAGATGTGGCAGAGGTCCAGTCCCAGACTTTCTTTGGCAGTCAAGCCCATGCAGACAGGCAGGAACTGTCGGTAGACAGGCTAAGGTTCCAGTCCCATTTACGTTGCAGGTTAGCAGTATCGTTTCCTGTTCCTTCTTCTCTTTTCTTAGTCGTCCTGACCAGAAAAGCAAACAAGAGCAAGCTAGGTTTAGACCAGGTACCAAGCTAGGTTTAGATCAGGTACCAAGCTAAGTTTAGACCATGTACCAAGCTAGGTTTAGACCAGGTTCCAAGCTAGGTTTAGACCAGGTTCCAAGCTAGGTTTAGATCAGGTTCCAAGCTAGGTTTAGACCAGGTTCCAAGCTAGGTTTAGACCAGGTACCAAGCTAGGTTTAGATCAGGTTCCAAACTAGGTTTAGACCAGGTACCAAACTAGGTTTAGACCAGGTACCAAGCTAGGTTTAGACCAGGTACCAAGCTAGGTTTAGATCAGGTTCCAAGCTAGGTTTAGACCCGGTCCTAAGCTAGGTTTAGACCAGGTTCCAAGCTAGGTTTAGATCAGATTCCAAGCTAGGTTTAGACCAGGTTCCATGCTAGGTTTAGACCAGGTTCCAAGCTAGGTTTAGACCAGGTACCAAGCTAGGTTTAGACCAGGTCCCAAGCTAGGTTTAGATCAGGTACCAAGCTAGGTTTAGATCAGGTTCCAAGCTAGGTTTAGACCAGGTACCAAGCTAGGTTTAGACCCAGCCCTAAGCTAGGTTTAGACCCGGTCCTAAGCTAGGTTTAGACCAGGTACCAAGCTAGGTTTAGACCAGGTACCAAGCTAGGTTTAGACCAGGTACCAAGCTCGGTTTAGACCAGGTACCAAGCTAGGTTTAGACCAGGTACCAAGCTAGGTTTAGACCAGGTACCAAGCTAGGTTTAGATCAGGTCCCAAGCTAGGTTTAGACCCGGTCCTAAGCTAGGTTTAGACCAGGTTCCAAGCTAGGTTTAGATCAGATTCCAAGCTAGGTTTAGACCAGGTTCCATGCTAGGTTTAGACCAGGTTCCAAGCTAGGTTTAGACCAGGTACCAAGCTAGGTTTAGACCAGGTCCCAAGCTAGGTTTAGATCAGGTACCAAGCTAGGTTTAGATCAGGTTCCAAGCTAGGTTTAGACCAGGTACCAAGCTAGGTTTAGACCCAGCCCTAAGCTAGGTTTAGACCCGGTCCTAAGCTAGGTTTAGACCAGGTACCAAGCTAGGTTTAGACCAGGTACCAAGCTAGGTTTAGACCAGGTACCAAGCTAGGTTTAGACCAGGTACCAAGCTAGGTTTAGACCAGGTACCAAGCTAGGTTTAGACCAGGTACCAAGCTAGGTTTAGACCAGGTACCAAGCTCGGTTTAGACCAGGTACCAAGCTAGGTTTAGACCAGGTACCAAGGTCACTTAGGTTCATAAATGTTCACTAACCTTATAGTATGTGTGTTAATATCGCGGCGTTAAGCATACAGTTTTGTTGTTTTTTCACCTGCTGTTGCGTATTAAAAAAACACCCTCATTCTGAGCATGCTGTATGTAATTCCCTCCCTCACCCATTCTGAGCGTGCTGTATGTAATTCCCTCCCTCACCCATTCTGAGCATGCTGTATGTAATTCCCTCCCTCACCCATTCTGAGCGTGCTGTATGTAATTCCCTCCCTCACCCATTCTGAGCATGCTGTATGTAATTCCCTCCCTCACCCATTCTGAGCGTGCTGTATGTAATTCCCTCCCTCACCCATTCTGAGCGTGCTGTTTGTAATTCCCTCCCTCACCCATTCTGAGCGTGCTGTTTGTAATTCCCTTCCTCACCCATTCGTCGTCCCCCGCTCCGTCGCCCTCTCTCCCCGGCGTCTGCGTGTCGTCACCTCCCCCGGCCTTGTTGGCCAGGACCTTGTCCGTCCACGACGCTCCGGCCCCCTGGTCCCCCGCAAAGTTGCACCTGGTCACCGTGCCTCCGTCCACTTTGGCTAGCGAGACTAGGACAAACATCCGCACGTCACCACACAGCCACTGCATCCCCACGTCACCACACAGCCACCCCATCCCCACGTCACCACACAGCCACCCCATCCCCACGTCACCACACAGCCCCCCCATCCCCACGTCACCACACAGCCACCCCATCCCCACGTCACCACACAGCCACCCCATCCCCACGTCACCACACAGCCACCCCATCCCCACGTCACCACACAGCCACCCCATCCCCACGTCACCACACAGCCACCCCATCCCCACGTCACCACACAGCCACCCCATCCCCACGTCACCACACAGCCACCCCATCCCCACGTCACCACACAGCCACCCCATCCCCACGTCACCACACAGCCACCCCATCCCCACGTCACCACACAGCCACCCCATCCCCACGTCACCACACAGCCCCCGCATTCGCGCGGCACCGCCACAAAGAAACGCAATTCAAATGGGAGCCTCGGACGCTGGTGGGCGCTCACAGATAAACGGTCCATCGCCGGCCGTCTTCAGGCGGACGTCCTGGCCCGTCTCCAGCTCCGCCATCTCCGTCTCGGGGTGCCAGAAGGCCAGGGTGCCGCTGGGTCGGTGGGGGCCCGTCAACCTGGCCAGCTCCGGCTTGGCCACCATCTCAGAGAGCTGCTCCTCGGACAGCCGGTCGGTCTCCCCTTTGGCCTCCACTTCTGTATTACCGGGACAGACATCAGCATGCATGGGCACACAGACAGACTAGAGGAAAAGAAGCAGGCTTGCAAACGCACATGCTCATACATTTTTTTGTATTTAACCTTTATTTAACCAGGTAGTCAGATTGAGATTCAAAAATCTCTTTTACAAGAGAGACCTGACCAAGCAGGCAAAAGCAAAAACACAAAATCAACAGATAATTCACAGATGATGGTTATGTTCTTCACAATCTATTTCTATAGTCTACGCTACTGTAGTTAAGGCTAGTTCTTCTGTGTTGCTTACTCACTGAATGAGGACATGAGGTAGCCGGTGTTGACCTTCTTGGTGTCACTGAAGTTAGGCTCCATCTCGTTGCCGTTGGCGTCGAACTTTCGCTTATGGACCCGGCTCACTTTGATATACAACGCATAGAACCGGGCCTGATAACAACAAGAGTGGTGAGCATGGTTGTTTGTCTCAGTGTGTGAGTGAGTTTATATTTCAATAAGTGTTTGTTCAAGACGATTTGTCATGAAATCAAATGAAGGCTCAATTTGTGTGTGTGTGTGTGTGTGTGTGTGTGTGTGTGTGTGTGTGTGTGTAGAAAAAAAAACAATAACAACAGCATATTCTTGTGTTATATTTGAAGAATAGACTATGAATCCTACTGTTGCCTGCTTAGAATAAGAACTAAAGCTGTGAACGATTGACATAACTTGCTTCAAGAAAAGTACTGCATACCCAACCCATTTATTTAGAACAGTACTTTGCCGTTAGCGGAAAGGGTTCACAGAAAATGTATGGAAAGAGTAAGAACCGAGAGAGACAACACAGCTACCTTCTGGCCGTTGACATCTGTGATCGCATGTCTTGAGACGTCCAACAGCGTTCCCTCCAGGATAACCCCTGCACCACTGAGAGGAAAGAAGGTTCAATGGCCAGGTAGATTTACGAGCCCTGACTGGAGCACTGTTAGTGTAGGACATTTCTTTGGTATGGCGTGTCAAAATCGAGGGAGCTTCATCTATAGCTAATGTCTAGTCTGTAGGCGTACACGCCCACAAGCAGCGAAAGCTAGACATGATCAAGAAAGACAGCCTTGTTGAAATACGAGGCAGAATGTATTTTACATAAACACACAGCGCCGCTGGGGTGTACTTTCATGGCCAGCAGACTTCTATCCCAAACGACTATCCCCCCAACGGAAAAAAATCAAATAAATTCATACCTTTGGTATGCAGATGGAGACCAAACTGTGTCTATCTTCTCATTGTGGACTGGCTTATTAAGCAAAGACGTATTGTGGTAAATCCGACTCATTTTCAGAACATCAAAAACTTTTTGCTTTTCCGAAGCCTATTATTTTTCACTTCCTGATTCCACATTTTGGGTCAAAACAATGGGCGGAGACAAGGAAGGGTGCGCCTGCTTTGCAGAGCAGGATGCCATGCATGCGCAGTAAACGGCAGCCATTTTTAATTTTGTTTTATTAAATATGTTATGGATGGAAAGAGACATAACTTCACAGTACAATAGACCCCCACTTTTTTTTTTTTTTTACTTTTTTACACTATATATTTCTGATTCTTAACCTTGCAAGATAAAGTGGAAGTAAAGGTATGCCAATGTTTTCCATCACACACCTTCACACTTTATTTCTGTTATAAATTCAACAATTTGCATGGTGTGTCCGCTCCAAATGGTACCTTGGGGGATTTTTGTTTGCTACCCTCCCTGCTTTGCAATAATGTTCATTTCATTGCACTGCTAATAAACTAATTGTAAACAACACAGACTCACATTGTGTGACAAATATTTGTCTCTAATATGGGTCCTTTCCCTCCCTGGGACCTGACACAGGTAGAACCACGAGCGCTCATTTTAAGAAGAAAACTTAAGAAGAAACCAAAAGAAATTCTGGAAGGAAAACAAAGTGAAGTTTAATATCTTAGTTTGGTTTAACAAAATGCAGTCGTTTTCTTTTCGTTTGGTGTCTTCCATCCATGTTTCACTGTGTAGCAGGTCAACCCTAGCCAGAGTGGGAGTAATGGCGTGATGGTATGGGTTTGGCTTGGTAGGAAACTTAACAGTCTCTGTAGCGTCGTAGCTGGATGTTCAGCCAGATGTTCCTTCTCTGATCCCAGGCCCCAGGAGCCTCCACTTCATACAGCCTGTCCCTCTGGTCTTCGTGCTGCTGGAGATACTTCCTACACACTGGACACACACACACACACACACACACACACACACACACACACACACACACACACACACACACTCACACACACACGCACACAAATGAACCTTGTAACCACCTGCTTATAACCAGAAAATGTTGAAATTATTGCTTGCAGGCTTTTCTCAGTCCTGAGACCATAAGGATTTCAGTTTGCTGGTTGTTGCTTAAGCTGCTTTTCACTGACCAGCCGCCATGCTGGGGGACAAGGGGTAGCTGATCCCCAGCACCTCCTCGTTGGGGAAGCTGGAGCAGAAGTCCTGGAGCATGTGGAGGCCCAGGCCACGCCTCCTGGCGCGTCTCCTCACCAACACCGTGTCCAGAACGGGGAGCCGGTAACTTTGACTGGTGTGGCTGCAGCAGAGACTTCCTGTTAGAAAAACAAACCCAACCCGTTTGTATACGGAACTCACCACCCCACTGTTTGGGGTCAGCGTCTGGTTAAACTGATGAGGTCTTCAGAGGTCAGAGGTCAAATTGGGGTTTAGGCTCCCATCGCAGGACGCCGTCAAAGTCTTGTACGGAAAGTTCCCTTTTTTCACCTTAGTGGTTCATGTTGCAGAAGAGCCAGGAGGTGGACAGCTTTGTGCCAACATGAAAGCCCAGCCATGCCTTCACTAATTTGACTTTGCATGACACTAGTTTGTAACGACAACATTGTACAGGCACACTCTTCAACCCTCTGGTGTAAAAGGTTTCAAGCGGCTCTGGATCGATTACAGACACAGAAAGACCACTGAAATCTCAGGTGGGTTTGGAGTTACATGTAATATATCCCGTCCTACAGGGGAGATGTAAAGAACGTACTGAATAATAACTGCTTTGACAGTAGTGTATTCTGTCAGAGCTGACTGACGTTACGGTAATCCGAGTAACTCAGCTTCTGCTTTCGATTTCCTCAAAGATGTACAGTGGTCTAGTGCCATATGTGTATCTGTGTGTGTGTGTGTGTGTGTGTGTGTGTGTGTGTGTGTGGGTGAGTGTGTGCGAGTGTTAGTGTGAGTGTGTGTGGGTGAGTGGGTGGGGGGGGGGGTGAGTGTGTGTGTGTGTGTGTGTGTGTGTGTGTGTGTGTGTGTGTGTGTGTGTGTGTTTCAGAACAGAATAGCAAGGCTTATGTTGTCCATCCTACTTTTTTAATGAACGGATAGATTTTCCAGAGGAAGAGAGAGAGAGAGAGAGAGAGAGAGAGAGAGAGATAGAGAGTTAGAGAGAGAGAGAGAGAGAGAGAGAGAGAGAGAGGGAGAGAGATAGAGACAGAGAGAGAGAGAGAGAGAGAGGGAGGGAGAGAGAGCAAAAAGGGAGGTGCGTGTAGTCTTATAGACGCCTTGACTTTCTGACACCGCTCACACTTTCCTCACCTCTGGGCTTCACGGTGTAGAAGCCCACAGCCTCGCCCTCCCACCAGGACAGTTTGCCCTGCTCTGTCCTGGAATGAGGGGAAAACAGCTTGGGCTCGGTAGATACCCTCTCCACCACCTGGCTGAGCAGAAACAGAACCACCCTCTCCATCACGGACAGCACCTGCATGGAAACAGAAAACCTCTGGAGAACTATAGGAAGACTTCAGCTGACCGCTAGGCCCATAACCTAAATACTGTTAGGTAATAATGCTTTTCCCCGGCAAATTAACAATTTAGGAATTACAAATCTTTGTATTTATTGGAATACCGTTACGAGGCCTGTTTTCGATTGGCAGGCTGTCTTTAGTGTGTCTTCCAGTGACCACCATTGCCCGTGTAGATACAGAGCCAACACTGGAGAAACACACAGCATTAGGTTAACATCATATTGACATGATACTGGAGATACACACAGCATTAGGTTAACATCATATTAACATGATACTGGAGATACACACAGCATTAGGTTAACATCATATTAACATGATACTGGAGTTACACACAGCATTAGGTTAACATCATATTAACATGACACTGGAGTTACACACAGCATTAGGTTAACATCATATTAACATGACACTGGAGTTACACACAGCATTAGGTTAACATCATATTAACATGATACTGGAGATACACACAGCATTAGGTTAACATCATATTAACATGACACTGGAGTTACACACAGCATTAGGTTAACATCATATTAACATGATACTGGAGATACACACAGCATTAGGTTAACATCATATTAACATGACACTGGAGATACACACAGCATTAGGTTAACATCATATTAACACGATACTGGAGATACACACAGCATTAGGTTAACAGTAGATTGACATGAGCCACATGTAGATTATGTGCGTGTACATGTGTGTAACATATGGACCTCGCTTGTCATCAGGAGAACGTAAGGCCAGCAAGGTGCAGGCGCTTTGTTCCTCTCCGAACACCTGGAGTCTAATGAGGTCACTTCCTTTCACCTCCACCTGGCCAAAGAAGAAAGAAAGGGCCAGGTCTTTTGAGTGAAACTAGATTTTCCTGAGTAAAATGCAACTTTGCCTGAGCCGTACTGTTATTTCAAAACACACAGGAAATGTTTTCATATCCATTATGCCACAATATAAGATAAGCCCATTCAAATCCAACATTTAGAGAGTATTTGGGTTGAAATCAGACATGTTCTTTGGGTTTTCAATTGGGCATCTTCCATCTTGGATGTTTCGTTAAACAACACCAGAACAGCAATAATGCCGCTCTCAGCAGGGCCAGATAATCAAAATGAAGGAAGAATATTTAGTAAGCTGAGAGATATCTCTATTTCCGCATGTTGAAGGGCTGCTTTTGCCTGCAGCACTGCTTCTTTTGGATTCCATTTCCGCCCTGTTGCCATGGTGGTTGCTGCTGTTCTTCCTACGCTATCATTTCTAATCTGGATTTAGTGCACTTGGATTCCTATGTAAGCCCGGCTAGCGTCAGCTCCAGAGCCCCTTTACCATTTTCTAGCGTAAAAGCGAATTCTTCTTTCCGGCGTTTCGACTTTAGCCATGGGTCTCTCGTTCACTGTCAATGGCCACATGAGCCGAGGGTAGGGGTCCAAAATGAAGAAGCCATAGTTTTAGCGTTCCTGGCAACCCTGCCTTCTCAATACTCTCTAGGCCTCTGTTCAGTTCTATCCTTGGTTCCTCACACCTTAAACCAACAACGGTGTACCTTGGAGCCGGTTAACGGGACAAACCACTCCTTCCCATGCAGGCTGTTCGATTCTACAGAGCTGGCATGTTGCTCCGAGGCCGAGCTCAGGACGCTGTACTCCAGTGCGGGGAAGTCGATGGGATACATCCTGGCCAAATAGAGAGAGAGATGTTTAGGGGGGCTCGGATAGTGATGGAAAATGTAAGCACATGACTCATTTGAAATCCTTTTAGCGATACAAAGCCCACGAGAGGCGACCAGTCTCCATTTATGATAGGCTTTGGGATTTGGGAACCCAACTCATCGAGAAAAACCTACCGCATCTTTTTCATTCAATTTGATTTGACTGAAAGGAAATCATCTCACACAATAAGTGAATCACTATTGAATCCATAGGCCCACTCATAAACTCAATTCTCTCCTGCCACCCCCACATCCGCCACAGCGTCAAAAACCTCACGAGTCCATCTTGCCAGAAAAAGGTCCTCCCTCGCCGTTGAACCCTTCTTTCCCTCCTTCATCTCCAGTCCACCTGACACCTGCAACTCCCTCCTCCCTGGCACCAGCTCACATTCCCTCCATAAACTCCACGTGGTGCAGAATTCGGCAGCTAGACACCCAGCTCTGGCATTCCATCGTCCTGCACTGGCTCCCGATTAAGCAGCGGATCACCGACAAAATCCTCCACCTAACCTACAAAGCACTCCCCGACCTTGCCCCCACCTACCTCGCAGACCTCCTTACCCCCCCCCCCCCCCCCCCCCCTCCAGAGCGTTGGCATCAGATCTATCTCCAGAGCGTATGCTCTGGAACTCACTCCATTCCGATCTGCCGGTCTCGTCTCTGACCTCACCTTCTCAGCTTGGCCTACGCCTCCCTCCATCAACCACCGTCTCCCACCCCACAGACCATCTACCACACACTCCTCCCTCTGCTATCCTCTTCAAGCTATAATTATTGTTATTATTACATACATACTACACATTGTTTGCCAAAAACGACATGTATAAAATGAATTATTATTATTATCTTATTTTTACAGTCCCCGCAGGACAACCTATATTTGGATTCAAAACTTCAGCAATCAATTGGATGAAAAGTTCTTTATCCAACCTATAACAGTGTGTTTTGTTTAATGGTACCCTGTCAAATATAACATCACTTCAATGTGAAATTCCAAAAGGGCAGCTGTCTAGGACCTCTCCTATATTCCGTGGTTATAAATGATCTCCCATACATATTAACAAAATGCATGCCTGGCTCTGTACGCTGATGACACTACAATGTAAGTATTTATGGAAAATACCAAGGAGCTTAACAATATGCTTCAAGAAGAGAGGATGCCAGTCTCTGATGGGTGTCTGAAAACAGGCTCAAGCTGAACACATCAAAAACCAAGTGTATTTTTCTGCTCCAGACTTGCTCTAAGGACAGATTTCTAGAGCTGAGTATATCTTTGCAAGGGGTAGCTATTGAGCAGGTCAAAATTATTGGGTGTCACACTTGAGGGTACGCTTTCATGGTCAACTCACGTTAATATTATGGTTGCCAAAATAGGTAGAGGCATTTATATCGCTAGAAGGTGTGCTTATTTATTTTTCACAGAAACGACAATTAAAAGTAATACAATCTTTACGTTTATTCCACCTCAATTAATGTCCTGCAATCTGGTCTGGTGCTTTGAAACAAGGACTTCATAAGATTCAGCTCACTCAAAACAGAACTGCCGCCTTGGTCTCCAGAAACAGAATCAGACATCCATTATTTGCCACACAGGGAAATTTACATTGCTACAGCAAATGGACAGTGCAGATAAAAGGTGAGATTAAAAGAGTAGACTAATATAATAAATAAAAAGGAAGTTAAGTTAAATTTATTAAATCGTTATAAAAAAAAAAAATTAAAAAAAATCATACACAACAGTGATGTTCTAATCTGTATTGGTATGTGTACACTGCTCACTGAGGGTCAGTGTGGAAGCGATGCATGTTAGGCTGTCATGGATGAAGGTGGAACAGAGACTGTCATACAGCCTGGACCAGTACATTGGCGCATTAAGAAAACATACATATTTATATTCGCAGCGAACACACACAAATGATTTACATTATTATAATACCAGACATGCCTTCGTGAGACGCTTCACGTTACTTGTACCTATAACCAATGCTTTAAAGACAACTGTAATGTATAGGGCTATGTCAAACTGGTACAGACTTCCACTATATTTAACACAGATTTCCAGTAAGATTAGTTTTAAAAAATACATTAAGAACAGCAATAATTCAGTAAGATATTCGCTTCGGATAAACATGATTAGGGTTTCTGTATGGGAAGGTTGATTATTTTTATGGTAAGTCACTGTGCCTAATATTGGTTTGTTCTGATCATTTACTAAGTTATGAATCATAGAAAACAACTCATTGTCTCTTAATTTTATTTTTAATTTTGTTTAGTTTAAATTGTGTATCGTACGTAATGTCATGTTTGAATGTTTTGTCTGGTCTTTTCTGTGGAGGAATAGTTGTTTCTGCGGTAACAACTAATAGAGATCCTTACAAAACTAAACTAAACTAAATCCACAACTTTCCTCAAGCACCCAGATATACAGTGCATACTTTTAAACTCAGACGTTCTCTTCATACTTATCCATAAATATTGTTGACATGCACATCCATAATCGGAGGTCTTGTTTAAAATATGAGTACTCACATATGGGCTAAGGCATTGGCATGGTCCGTAGGTAACACGTTTTTTTATCATATTGTCAGGTCAGCAGTTTCGACAAATTTACTTCATGACCAACCGCCACTAACCTTACTTGCATGATTTTTGCACTGTACTTTGACCAGTCAGGCCTGGACTGCCACTATTGGCAGATCACAGACACTGAAAAGTGAACATTGAATACCTCTTCACAACAAGAGATATGCTATATATCTCTCTATTTATTCATTGCTGAAGATACACTGTAAACTTGTATCATATTGGCCTATCATGTTGGCCAGTTAATTATTCAATTCACATTTGGTCGATTTGCTTACAATATTTCGAGGGAAACAGAGCCATCTACTGGCCACGCAGATGAATGGCACAGGACGTCCTTGTGCTGATCCGGAAATATATGACGGCACGCACAACACGGTTCACACCGAAGTCTAATAGTTTATCCGCTAAAAGCAGCAATAATGTCATTTGTGTGGACACCGATACGACGCGTATTTCACCCCCAGTCACCGTATCGTCTTGTGCTGTCTCGTACCATGAAAAATGAACGCACCGCAAAAGTAGGCTAAATAGTTTCCCCAAATCTGACAGGTCAGATAATTGCCATGCCATGTTGAGTAGTTGTCATGTGATTGTCGTGTTCCCAACTATATTTACAGTGTGTGTGGGGTGAATGGGTTTGTCTGTCTACCCTGCTTAGGGAAAGGGACTTGATCGCGTCACCTCTGCTTTCCGCTCTGTCTGTGGTGATGACGGCGTGTCACTGGGTGAAGCCGTCCGAGAACAACACGGCAAAGACGAGTCGGTGCACAGGTGAGTCATCTCTCTGCCCCCCCCCCCCCCCCCCCCCCCCCCCCCCCCCCCCCCGCACGCACGCACTGTCTAACTTTGCTTGCGGACGGTCCCCAGGTGCCGCCCCCCAGACGTGGTGGTGTGGCCGCGCTCCGTGGACGAGGTCAGCGCCCTCGCCAAAATCTGCCACCATCACCGCCTCCCCATCATCCCCTTTGGCACCGGCACGGGACTCGAGGGAGGGGTGGGGGCACTGCAGGTGAGAGTGACCCAAGACCAACGCTCCGGCTGTCTAGGAGACCATCCACAGCTCCTTGGAGACTCGGGACATAATTCTCTTCCTCCTAGAAATGGCCCAGGCTCATATCTCGCCAATGACAAAGCCACCTTCCTTTGAAATCCTGAATCACTGCTGCGGGATAAAAAACCCTTGCGTTTCCATAAAGACTGCCCCTCAGGAATTGAGAAAAGCATTTTCACATGAACAGTGAATCCCCTTCCTATTCCTACTGTTTTGTTTGCTTGCGTATGTATGTATGTATGCTATAATGTATGAACTTCCCACTTTCTCGCTGTCTTTCTCAGGGTGGAGTGTGTTTCAGCCTGATGAAGATGGCTCAGGTTTTGAACCTCCACCAGGAGGACTTTGATGTGATGGTGGAACCGGGGGTGACGCGCAAGGCCCTCAACTCCCACCTCCGAGAAACGGGCCTGTGGTTTCCTGTCGGTGAGTCACATGACCTGGGCCACTGGGCCAATCACAGGGACTTATTTATAAGTTGTAAGACTCCCAGAAGGCATGCCCTCCAGTTTAAAACATTACACCACCCCG
>CM030190.1:12568627-12573627 GCA_017639675.1 Aplochiton taeniatus
TGTGTGTCTATAGTTATATTATCATAGCGTGTGTGTGTCTATAGTTATATTATCATAGTGTTTGTGTGTGTGTGTGTGCGTCTATAGTTATATTATCATAGCGTGTATGTGTGTGTGTATCTATAGTTATATTATCATAGCGTGTGTGTGTCTATAGTTATATTATCATAGCGTGTGTGTGTGTGTGTGTCTATAGTTATATTATCATAGTTATATTATGTAAAAGACCCTTTCAAATAAATCATAATCTGTCTGTGTTTGCTTATAGTTATATTATCATAGTTTGACGTACTGTATATGAAACCATTATTTAAACTAATACAGCATAGTTTCTGTGTGTGTGGGTGCAGGGGCTCCCTATAGTTATATTATCATAGCGTATGTGTGTGTGTGTGTGTGTGTGTGTGTGTGTATTATTCAAACAAATAACTAACTAACTGTGGGTGCGCGTGTGTGTGTGCATGCGTGCGTGCGTGTGCATGTGTGTGTGTGCGGGGTCTGTAGAGGAGATCACCCAGTCCAATGGCGGCTCTGACTTTGCGTGGGCGAGGGACGCCGACACACGTCTTCGTCTGTGGAAGGCTCGCCATGACGCCTGGTACGCCGCCCTGGCCCTCCGCCCGGGCTGCAAGGTGAGACCCCCACACACACACACACACTCCTGTTACCTGGACTACAGCTCTGACGGTGTGTCTGTGTGTGTGTGTGTGTGCGTGTGTGTGTGTGTGGGGGCGCAGGCCTACTCCACCGACGTGTGCGTGCCCCTGTCCCGTCTGCCCCAGATCGTGGTGGAGACCAAGGAGGACCTGATTGAGCACGGGCTCACGGGTGAGAGAGACATATGCGGAAACGTCCGGCACCTCAACGCTGTGTTTGGAGGATACAACCGTATCTATGGTGATGGCTTTTTAGAAGTGTGTGTGTGTGCGTGTGTGTGATCACCGTCTTCCTGCAGGTCCCATAGCGGGTCACGTAGGCGACGGCAACTTTCACTGCATCATGGTGCTGGACCCAAACAACCCGGCCGAGGTGAAGGGAGTCCATGACTTCGCTGAGAGACTCGCCAGGTACAAAGGTGCTCAATGGAGTTCTCCTCTCTCTCTTACTGTTTGCTGCCTGTCTCTAACCCAGCAATGGCATGGCCCTCTGTCTCCCCCCCTCACCCCCATCTCTCCTTCTCTCCTCCCCCTCTCCTCACCCCCTTCTCTCCTTCTCTCCTCTCCTCTCCTCACCCCCTTCTCTCCTCTCCTCACCCCCTGCCCCCTCCTCACCCCCTGCCCCCTTGCCCTCCTCACCCCTGTAGGAGAGCCCTCGCCCTGGACGGGACGTGCACTGGGGAGCACGGCGTGGGTCTGGGGAAACGCTCCCTGCTCCGGGAGGAGATGGGCCCGCACGCCATGGAGCTCATGGAGGGCCTCAAGGCGACCCTTGACCCCAGGAACCTCATGAACCCTGGGAAAGTAGTGTAGTCTGGGGGCTGTGACCGCTCAGCAAGGCCTTGGTAGCTGCTTTGCCTCCTCATTGTGCCGCGTCATATAACTGCAATTACCAGAATCCTCGGGTGTAGCCATGGCTTGCTTGTTTTTAAACCAGCTGGACTTGTGTTAAAGATGTTGTATTATAGATAGTCTGCTTTGCGTTTTTAGTTGTGAACTTGCAACTCGATGTTCAGGGAAATCAAGCTATTTCTACGATTTGAAGGGAATTATCATTCTACCGTATTTGTAGATTTAAATGAGCCACTCCGTTGTTGAGGCAAACCAGAATAATCTATCCGTCAGTGAAGATGGACTTCAAGAAATGAATGCTGCATGGCTATTATGTATGTATTGTTTGCCATGGCTTTGTTTGAACAACAGCAACAGCACTTTGAGACACCTGCCTCTACCGGGTTGATGAGTCGATTTTATCTGTGGGTGAGGTGAGGACAACATAGATGAAGTTCTGAGTTCTAAAGTGCTGCCATGCCTATGCAGAACGTGATGATCCCTTTGGCATGCAAGATGGATTGCTTGAAGTAGCCCGTTAGCGTCACGTTGTGCACATGACATTCAGCATCATAAATCTGTCGCGGTTGTTATTGTTGGACCCCTCCGTGGTGGAAGTTATCACGCTACATTGAGCATGACTATTTGTTTAAAGCACTACTTGATTATCTAAATGGTGGTGTGTCACTTGGTGTGCTGAAATATTGTGCTAGCCTGACTGCAGTCCTGGTTAGTCCGCGAAAAGACGACGTGTGGGTGCAGTAACTATTTCGTCCACTAGGTGCCGCTAGTTAGTTGTGTTTCTGTGACTTCCGCGATCCTTATGAATGACTAACTCGTTCCTCAAAGCCACCATGCGATGTGATCACAATCTGGGGGATTAAAACGCTGCTAATTTAATTTCAAGGTTTGAAATTCATAGCCTAACGTAATTTATGGAGAGAATGTATTTATGAGGTATTGAATGAGGAACCTGAAGTGTTCTAATTAGCTTTTTCTATTATGCCCACCAGATTTTTGTGAAAAATAAGATCTGTATTTATGCCACAGAACACCTGTAGTGATTTGTTATAATATGTATTGCTGTGCACAGTTAACCCTCCTGTTGTGTTGGAAAATGTTTTACACCTTTAGTGTTAGCGGGTCAAATTTGACCCGGGTCTAAATTTATCATCAAGCACTGACACAAATACTGATTATCCTCCAGTAAAGTGTTGTACTTCATAAGTAACTTATTATTCATTCATAACCAAGAAATATATATTTACTAATAATAGTATTTTCTGGACTTTAGACTACATTGACCTTATTCTAGGCGTTTGTTTAAATATTGCACCATCCAATATTCATTGGATATAATGAAGAAAACAGGCAAACATACTGTACACTATAATAGAGTACTATTAAACAACGTGCTTAAAACATATATTTTCTGTAATGTTTTCCTGCTCATCACGAGTTAAAATGAGAAATTATAGTGACATCTGTTGTGTTATGGGTCAGAATTGACCCGTATACAACCCCTTATGAAACTATGAATAAAGTCAATTTAATTTCACAACAACGAGACTTTTTTTCCCCTCAATATATAAATGTGTGTGTGGGGGGTGGGGTGGGGGCATATTTGATGCTGCCTGCTGCATACCACTCTATGGATGACTGACATTCAAATTTGACCCGTAACACCACAGATGTGACAATATTGTTCCTAGGCTTTAATAAATACGAAACCCAAAAGGTTTGAGAACCACTTGTTTAAGCTATAGAACCTGAGATACATGAGTGTGGTGTTGGCTTGGACTCAATTAAGAAGGCGAAACAAAAAAGCATGTCCCTTGTCCTTATTTTGACCTTTTTATTATTACATATTTATTCATCGGTATCATTACTCATCCCACAGATTGCACATCAAAGTCATCACATTAAGTCGGCGCATTAAGTCTGCGCTTCCAAGAGCAAGAAGCTATTCACTCGCTGGGAAAATAAAAGTCTTCGTCGGAATCAAAACCCATCCGAGTAAATGAATCAAGAATTGAAGGTTGTTTAACGGTAATAATATGGCCCTCGTAGCAGAGAGCCGGCGGGCAGGTCCGCAAGTATAGTAAGCAGGAGACAGGGAGTAATGGTACTATAGTTGACTGCCTCTATTGACCTGTTCATAGCGCGGGGATTACACCGACTGTCGGCACTGCGGAACTCACTCTCACGGCTAGCTCCGAACGTTCCAGGGATCCATCCAGAGTCTGTCGGCGCGACCACTTAATCTTGAAGTCTGAACGCTCCCACGCACTCTTGCTGCTGACCACTGAAGTGCAGAACTTGCAGTATGGCAGCGGTGAGTAGCATTGACGTGTAAAGCTCACATTTATTTTTCAACGGTCCCTCCGACCCAAGCAGTTGCGCCACAATCCCTCCCGACCCTCTCGTGCCCCTGCAAGGCGTCAATGCTCTAGTCTCTGGTTGAGTCTCTGGTCCTCCCGCAAGTGGATCTGTAGCGGAGTGAGTCACTACGTTGGACTAGTTATGTCACGGACACCTATGGAGTACAAATGGAAATATCTACCATTTGTTTCCTTTACAGATTTGTTCTTTTGTTCGTTCCTTGTTTCCGACGGCGTCATACATCGGCGGCGCTGAGGAGAGCGTCTCATCTCGCACGAATTCCAAAAAACAAAACAAATCATTCAAATCAACGTGAATAATAAATGATTAGCCCCAGTTGGACAATTTTCGTTTCTGAGGTTCAGGGCGCGTTCTGTTCGGGCTCCGGTCTCTTTCAGGACTCTGTCACCGTCGCAAGAATGAAATGTTCTGCTAACAAAACGCGAGGGGAAAGCGACTCACAGTAGATAGGACCCAAGACAGGTCTGTCACATCTCGCACAAATACACACACATCTGCATGCTTCAGCACACGCACATTGACCCAGACCCCACCTGGCCACACACACACACACACACACACACACACACACACTTCCATAGACACTAAGTTATAGGCAAACACGCACACACTCAAGGCTCTAGCAGGGAAATGACTAAGAATAATCGGTGTCTCTGTCACAGCATAACATTGGCCAATAAAAACAAAGAGAGAGAGAGAGAGAGAGACAGAGAGAGAGAGACACAGAGAGAGAGAGAGAGAGAGAGAGAGACTATAAATTGTTGGAAGATGTGTCATGTCACTCCTCTATACCTGTAAACATTAGCAAAGGACAGCCGTTGAGCTCCCAAAGTCACCCAGAGGTGGAGTGATGGACATCTAAAGTGTAGACACGCACAGATTGACACCCAGCCCAGTCTACGCCACGCGGCCACCAATCATCCACTGGAACGTAACCCAACCGCAGCGGAACCCTCCTCGTCATTCCGAAACACACCGCTCTGGCGTCCTCCGTGTCAAAGACCACACACACACAGACACACACACACACACGCACACAGAAATATTATACACTGGACGTGTAAACTACATGGCTGGCCAATAGCTTCCACACGCGGTCACACGCTGACC
>CM030190.1:12578627-12588627 GCA_017639675.1 Aplochiton taeniatus
CCAACCCCCTGCTCCTCTGCCACACCCCAAAATACCCCCCATCCAACCCATCAACATTCCCAGAGTTTCCTCAAAGCCCTCTGGATCCGTCCAGATTCCCAAGCACCTCTGTCTCTTTTCAGTCTTTTTCCTTCATCATTTCCTGGGCCTCCCTAATCCCCTGCACTCCTGGCCCTCTCTTGTTTCCCTTGCTTTATCAAAAACATAAGATATCCCACCCCCGCTCCCCCATTCTCGTCTTCTCCCACCCCTCCATCCTTCCATCCCTCCTTCCCTCCATCCTTCCATCCCCTATCCCTCCATCCCTCCTTCCCTCCTCCTTCCCCCCCCTCAGTCCTTGGAGGCCCACAGCTAGTTATCCTCTTAGCAGCTATGACTTCAGGAGCTTTGCGTTATGACGGGTACCGGGAGGGGTACGTGTGTGTGTGTGTGTGTGTGTGTGTGTGTGTGTGTGTGTGTGTGTGTGTGTCTGTGTGTGTGTGTGTGATATTAGGAGGAGTCTGCTCGTCAACATCTGGCTCATCCGCCACATGATCGCATAGCGTACATTTAATATAATCATACTGGCTTGGGATGGGGCATGCCATCTAGTATAATAATGAGTGCATTTCTTTGATTATGAATATGTGTGTGTGTGTGTGTGAGCGTCTGTGTTTGAGAGTGAGTCCGGGCTGTAACGTTCATGTCTGCGGTGGTTGTGGTCAAGTGTGTGTTTGTGCGTGTGCAGGTCGTTAGGGAGCCAATGAGGGAGCATTAGGGCCATGTGAGGTGGCCACTTTATCTTTCCATGAGGATATATTAATACCTAGTACTAAATATAGTCCACTCAGAAAGAGAGAGGGAAAGAGAGAAAGAGAGAAAGAAAGATAGATGGGGGGTGAGATAGGGAGAGAAAGAAAAACACCGCAAGAGACGGAGATAGAGAGAGAAATGGATAAGGAAAGGGTGGGCCAATCAGAGCTGTTTTCTTCTTTAAAGAGAGAGGTGGGCCAATCAGAGCTGTTTTCTTTTTTAAAGAGAGAGAGGTGGGCCAATCAGAGCTGTTTTCTTTTTTAAAGAGAGAGAGAGGTGGGCCAATCAGAGCTGTTTTCTTTTTTAAAGAGAGAGGTGGGCCAGTCAGAGCTGTTTTCTTTTTTAAAGAGAGAGAGGTGGGCCAATCAGATCTGTTTTCTTTTTTAAAGAGAGAGAGGTGGGCCAATCAGAGCTGTTTTCTTCTTGAAAGAGAGAGGGGGGCCAATCAGAGCTGTTTTCTTTTTTAAAGAGAGAGAGGTGGGCCAGTCAGAGCTGTTTTCTTTTTTAAAGAGAGAGAGGTGGGCCAATCAGAACTGTTTTCTTTTTTAAAGAGAGAGAGGTGGGCCAATCAGAGCTGTTTTCTTCTTTAAAGAGAGAGGGGGGCCAATCAGAGCTGTTTTCTTTTTTAAAGAGAGAGAGGTGGGCCAATCAGAGCTGTTTTCTTTTTTAAAGAGAGAGAGGTGGGCCAATCAGAGCTGTTTTCTTTTTTAAAGAGAGAGGTGGGCCAGTCAGAGCTGTTTTCTTTTTTAAAGAGAGAGAGGTGGGCCAGTCAGAGCTGTTTTCTTTTTTAAAGAGAGAGAGGTGGGCCAATCAGAACTGTTTTCTTTTTTAAAGAGAGAGAGGTGGGCCAATCAGAGCTGTTTTCTTCTTTAAAGAGAGAGGGGGGCCAATCAGAGCTGTTTTCTTCTTTAAAGAGAGAGAGGTGGGCCAATCAGAGCTGTTTTCTTCTTGAAAGAGAGAGAGGTGAGCCAATCAAGGAGTGGGTTTTATAAATAGAACTGGAAGACGAACCAATCAGAGCCCAGCTTTCATAAGGGAATCTGGGATTTTAGCCAAGCAGATTTGAGCTTTGAAAAGACTGAGCCTCTGCGCTAACTCAATAAGATAATGGCTGGGAAAGGAACAGAATGCCAAATGAGGGGGGGGGGGGGGGGGGGGGGGGGGGGGGGGGGGGGGGGGGGGGGGGGGGGGGGGGGGGGGGGGGGGGCAGCAGTCAACTTAGTTTTTGTAAAGAAACAAAATGGCCTTCATGTCTAGCCCATTTTGTCCAGGCTTTCAGATTTGCTTTTGCTTTCTGGTTGTAACGTGCGTTTCACACGTGGAGGATGCTAGGACGACTTGCAGTTTAACAGTTTTTCGCCATTGCTTACACACTCTGACTGGGCCTATTACAGTAACTAAACATCCCAAACCATGACGCCATCTACCAAAAGACAGACCCATTCCCAAACTAAAAACACTGTTCCAGTTTCACACGAGTCAGATTTGTTGAACTTTTGATGCAAAACTCCACACACAACCCTCTTCATTTATCACTGGCTGCACCCTGTGCTCATTTAGAAAGCACAGTATCCAATATCGTTCACTCCAGTCATCACCGCTGGAACCCACAATTCCCCAGGTGGAAACACTGAAGTCAAAATTGTTCACACACCCATCAGATCCTCAGGCCTGGCTAGGGTTAGAGTAATTATTGCCTGTGATGTTGATGAGAATCCCTGGCCTGACCCAGACCAGAGATGGGATGCTGTGGCAGAATAAATGATTCATTTCTGTTTGTACAAACAGTTTTTTCTTTATAGGTTTGTTTATATTGGTACATGGATTTTATTTATTTGCTGTACTGTATTTGTATTGTACGTGGTACATTCAATCATTTTGGGGGGAAATATATATACATATACATGTATTTATTGTGTTCAATCCTAAAGAGGTTGTTCTATGAGAAAACCATAAGTGCCATTATTCATTGCAGTAACAGGTTTTTACCGTAGTGTTTGGAATGGATCACACCAGTGTGTAATGGCTCCTTGGTAGTGTGTGTGTATTTGATGGCTGGTGTGCAATGTGTGAAGGCAAAGGTTGGTTTAGCTGAATGATTACATGGTTTGGAGTGGAGAGCTGGGTTTTCACGACAAAGTTTGAAGTTTGTGAAAAGGAGTGTGCAGTTATGTATTTGTGTTTCATGTTTTGGAAAACGGAGCAGCCTTTCAAGTAATGTGTGTAAGCAATCGAGAAAAACTGTAAACTCTAGAATGAGCTGGGAGAAATTCTCGGGACAGCATTTGCAAGCTCCTGCAACATTTAATTGATGTGAGGGCGGGGTTGCCAAATGGCTTTTGGCAGGAATGGCATATGGAAATGAAATGGCTTGTGAAAGTCAGAAAGAGAAGGTCAGGCATGGAGTGGAGGAGACAGCATGTGTGAAACAAAGGAATCGGATATTCTGCACCAAAAAAACAAGATCATGGAGGTAAAACAGCAGCAGCTGGATAGCAAGTCCCCACATGGATACATGGAGGTTGTGTTTCTGATGCTTAAAAACAAGGATACATGGAGGTTGTGTTTCTGATGTTTAAAAAAAAGTCCCCACATGGATACATGGAGGTTGTGTTTCTGATGCTTAAAAACATGGATACATGGAGGTTGTGTTTCTGATGTTTAAAAACAAGTCCCCACATGGATACATGGATGTTGTGTTTCTGATGCTTAAAAACAAGTCCGCACATGGATACATGGAGGTTGTGTTTCTGATGCTTAAAAACAAGTCCCCACATGGATACATGGAGGTTGTGTTTCTGATGCTTAAAAACATGGATACATGGAGGTTGTGTTTCTGATGCTTAAAAACATGGATACATGGAGGTTGTTTTTCTGATGCTTAAAAACAAGTCCCCACATGGATACATGGAGGTTGTGTTTCTGATGCTTAAAAACAAGTCCCCACATGGATACATGGAGGTTGTGTTTCTGATGCTTAAAAACAAGTCCCCACATGGATACATGGAGGTTGTGTTTCTGATGCTTAAAAACAAGTCCCAACATGGATACATGGAGGTTGTGTTTCTGATGCTTAAAAACAAGTCCCCACATGGATACATGGAGGTTGTGTTTCTGATGCTTAAAAACAAGTCCCAACATGGATACATGGAGGTTGTGTTTCTGATGCTTAAAAACAAGTCCCCACATGGATACATGGAGGTTGTGTTTCTGATGCTTAAAAACAAGTCCCCACATGGATACATGGAGGTTGTGTTTCTGATGCTTAAAAACAAGTCCCCACATGGATACATGGATGTTGTGTTTCTGATGCTTAAAAACAAGTCCCCACATGGTTACATGGAGGTTGTGTTTCTGATGTTTAAAAACAAGTCCCCACATGGATACATGGAGGTTGTGTTTCTGATGTGGATTATGCTCATAAAGCTCTTAAAGGATACTCGGAGATATGACATTGTACAAAAGCCAAAAGCCAGGCTATCATTACCCACTCACATACAGTGAGAGACAGACAGACGTACGGACGTACGGACAGACGGACAGACAGACAGACAGACAGACAGACAGACAGACAGACAGACAGACAGACAGACAGACAGACAGACAGACAGACAGACAGACAGACAGACAGACAGACAGACAGACAGACAGACGCAACAGAAACCTCAAGTCGGAAGCCTAACATAATAAACCACTCAGCCGCAATCAGAGCCGTACACACACAATTAAACCCTGAGTGTTGTTGACAGTCTTCAGGCCAGCTCAGTGTCAACAAACCCACAGAGCCAAAGCCACCTAAGGAAGATTTGCGCCGTGTTTTTGACTTGTTGTGCGTCTTTCTACCTCCACCAGGGCCTGTGTTTACGACTGTCTGAGAACGTCATTCTTATGCCATCTGGGCAGTCACTTGTCAGTCTTTTTGATACCTGTACACTGCTGTGAGTAACCATTCAGGGTGAGATCTGTGTGTGTGTGTAGGTGCGGGCGGACTGTCTGTGGGGCCAGTGGATTGACAATGGAATACCAAGCATGCTGGGAAAAAAGATAAGCCGCAACGCAGTCCTGGGAGAGAGAGAGAGACAGAGAGAGAGAGACACAGAGAGCGAGCGAGAGAGAGACAGAGACAGAGAAGGAGAGCGAGAGAGACAGAGAGGGGGAGCGAGAGAGAGAGAGAGAGAGAGGGGCAGAGAGAGAGAGAGAGAGAGAGAGAGAGAGAGAGAGAGAGAGAGAGAGAGAGAGAGAGAGAGAAAGACAGAGAGAGACAGAGAAAGAGACAGAGAGAGAGAGAGAGAGAGAGAGACAGAGAGAGAGAGAGACAGAGAAAGAGACAAAGAGAGAGAGAGAGAGAGAGAGAGAGAGAGAGAGTAATGCACTGGAAATAAAGAGAGATGGGGCAGGCCATACTGAAAATCAAAAGTCAGAAATAGGAGAGACATCTCCTTTTCTCCTCTTCCCTCTCCTCCCCTCCCCTCTTCCCTCCTCGCTTCCCTCCTCTCTCCCCTCCCCTCTCCCCTCCCCTCTTCCCTTCTCTCTTCTCTTCCTCATCAGAGGCCGTTTCGCTCTCCTTTTCTCAGGCCGGCTTCTCCCACCAATCCCTCACCTCCTCTTCGGCAGCCCTTTGGCCACGGGGATGACACTAGGCAACACGGGGATGACACCAGGCAACACAGGGATGATACCAGGCAACACAGGGATGATACCAGGCAACACAGGGATGATACCAGGCAACACAGGGATGACACCAGGCAACACGGGGATGACACCAGGCAACACGGGGATGACACCAGGCAACACGGGGATGATACCAGGCAACACAGGGATGACACCAGGCAACACGGGGATGATACCAGGCAACACAGGGATGACAGCAGGCAACACGGGGATGATACCAGGCAACACAGGGATGACACCAGGCAACACAGGGATGATACCAGGCAACACAGGGATGATACCAGGCAACACGGGGATGATACCAGGCAACACGGGGATGACACCAGGTAACACAGGGATGATACCAGGCAACACAGGGATGATACCAGGCAACACAGGGATGATACCAGGCAACACAGGGATGACACCAGGTAACACAGGGATGATACCAGGCAACACAGGGATGATACCAGGTAACACGGGGATGACACCAGGCAACACGGGGATGATACCAGGCAACACGGGGATGATACCAGGCAACACAGGGATGATACCAGGCAACACAGGGATGATACCAGGCAACACAGGGATGATACCAGGCAACACGGGGATGACACCAGGCAACACAGGGATGATACCAGGTAACACAGGGATGATACCAGGCAACACGGGGATGACACCAGGTAACACGGGGATGATACCAGGTAACACAGGGATGATACCAGGCAACACAGGGATGATACCAGGCAACACGGGGATGATACCAGGCAACACGGGGATGATACCAGGCAACACAGGGATGATACCAGGCAACACAGGGATGATACCAGGTAACACAGGGATGATACCAGGCAACACAGGGATGATACCAGGCAACACGGGGATGATACCAGGCAACACGGGGATGACACCAGGCAACACGGGGATGATACCAGGCAACACAGGGATGATACCAGGTAACACAGGGATGACACCAGGCAACACGGGGATGATACCAGGCAACACGGGGATGACACCAGGCAACACGGGGATGATACCAGGTAACACAGGGATGATACCAGGTAACACAGGGATGATACCAGGTAACACAGGGATGATACCAGGCAACACAGGGATGATACCAGGCAACACAGGGATGATACCAGGTAACACGGGGATGACACCAGGTAACACAGGGATGATACCAGGCAACACAGGGATGACACCAGGCAACACAGGGATGATACCAGGCAACACGGGGATGACACCAGGCAACACAGGGATGATACCAGGTAACACAGGGATGATACCAGGTAACACAGGGATGATACCAGGCAACACGGGGATGATACCAGGCAACACAGGGATGATACCAGGCAACACAGGGATGATACCAGGCAACACGGGGATGATACCAGGTAACACAGGGATGATACCAGGCAACACGGGGATGACACCAGGCAACACGGGGGTGATACCAGGCAACACAGGGATGATACCAGGTAACACAGGGATGACACCAGGTAACACAGGGATGATACCAGGCAACACAGGGATGATACCAGGTAACACGGGGATGATACCAGGTAACACAGGGATGATACCAGGCAACACAGGGATGATACCAGGCAACACAGGGATGACACCAGGTAACACAGGGATGATACCAGGCAACACGGGGTGTGCACGATGCCGTGCACGCGCTCACTCTTGTGAGCGCGCACGTGCTGGGTGTCTGACGAAGGGGAGCGTTTGATTGCGACACCAGATCCTGTGAACGTAGGTCTTTGATGCTCTACGCGTGCGTGTGTGTGCGTATGTGTGTGCGCGTGCATGCGTGCGTGCGTGTGCGTGTGTGTGTGTGTGTGTGTGTGTGTGTGTGTGCTTCAGAGAGGTAAAGAACCAAACCCTCACCACTGACAACATCATCGACCCGTCCTCCACATTGCCCTTCAGACCGTGACAGACAGCTGCCACAGGCACCCATCCATCACAGGGTTGCTAGGGGGAACAGGCCTTACCACACCGCGTCTCCTGGGCTACCAGGGATACAGGCAGAGCAGCGGACATACCATAATAGTCACACTTTGCAGCCATGCAGCACACGAGTCTGGCTGAATCCAAACCCCACAGCAAAACGTACGCGAGGGTAGCATTAGCAGACAGACCATAATATCCGGCCAACGGCTGCTATGGGGCACACAGCGAGCCAATATGAAAGCCCAAGCCAGGACATATTATGATTATGTAGGCTGGGTATTGAGCACACAGCATGGCTGTGAGGCAATCATGGCTGAGCCATAAAGAGAGGTTCCACTGCTCCTCTGGAAAAGACACCTCATCTCCCTAGGACTCCTGCCCTGCCTTCAAAAGAATGAATAACAATAAACTGAGAACTGTGCGGCAACACAGAAATGCATTTGAACTGATCGATAGGCATACTGAAGGAGAGAGCGGGGAGTGTACAGGATCAGGAAAGAGAGTAGAGAAAAGTTGACAGGCCGGTGTGGAGTTCCTCTGAGTGGAGAGACCTTCCACAGTGAGACGTAGCCCACAATGGCCTCACCGGAACCTCCACTACATCAGGGCTAGGGTCAGGCCTAGTCCCGGCCTAGTTCCCCTACGGCAGAGCTAGGGTCGGGCCTAGTCCCCCTACGGCAGAGCTAGGGTCAGGCCTAGTCCCCCTAGAGTAGAGCTAGGGTCAGGCCTAGTCCCCCTACGGCAGAGCTAGGGTCAGGCCTAGTCCCCCTGCAGTAGAGCTAGGGTCAGGCCTAGTCCCCCTGCAGTAGAGCTAGGGTCAGGCCTAGTCCCCCTGCAGTAGAGCTAGGGTCAGGCCTAGTCCCCCTATGGCAGAGCTAGGGTCAGGCCTAGTCCCCCTATGGCAGAGCTAGGGTCAGGCCTAGTCCCCCTACGGCAGAGCTAGGGTCAGGCCTAGTCCCCCTACGGCAGAGCTAGGGTCAGGCCTAGTCCCCCTGCAGTAGAGCTAGGGTCAGGCCTAGTCCCCCTGCAGTAGAGCTAGGGTCAGGCCTAGTCCCCCTGCAGTAGAGCTAGGGTCAGGCCTAGTCCCCCTATGGCAGAGCTAGGGTCAGGCCTAGTCCCCCTATGGCAGAGCTAGGGTCAGGCCTAGTCCCCCTACGGCAGAGCTAGGGTCGGGCCTAGTCCCCCTACGGCAGAGCTAGGGTCAGGCCTAGTCCCCCTGCAGTAGAGCTAGGGTCAGGCCTAGTCCCCCTACGGCAGAGCTAGGGTCAGGCCTAGTCCCCCTGCAGTAGAGCTAGGGTCAGGCCTAGTCCCCCTGCAGTAGAGCTAGGGTCAGGCCTAGTCCCCCTATGGGGGGGGGGGGGGGGTGTAAACGTGTGGAGGCAGAGAGAGACTGAGAGGGGGAGGGAGAAAATAGGTGAGAAGAGGAAATCATATGAAAGGTAGGATGGCTCCCTAAAAGAAGAGAGGACGCAGAAGTAGCGTCCATGTTGTGTAACCTTTTATTTCCTTCCCTTCATTCTTGACCTCTGTTTTTACGGTTCCGCTGGAAAGTCAAAGGAACGTCTGATGGGTGATTATGATCAAGGTGATTATTTGATGCGGAGGAGCAACGTCCCAGGGTGAGGGAGGCCTTTCGGCTGTCTACACAGCAAATAGTTGGGGTTAGGAAAAGCAGAAGGTAGGAGAAAGTAGGAGAATAAATAAGGGAAGGAAGTGCAGAGAACATGATTGGATAGAGGAAGAGGGATTGTTGCCTCGTAGAGCGAGGCAGGACTCACCGTTGTAGGAGAGGCGGGGCTTGCTTAGACACATGATGAAGTGAACCTCCATCTCATTGGACGCCACCGACTTGGAGCAGACAGGACACTTGAACCCTGAGGAGACGGGAGCAGTGATTGGTTAAGAGGAGACACAGTGCAAACACTAGCCAGATCAAAGTAATGGAGTGACTTTGTTTTCCTTGGATTTCATTCTTAAATGATCATTTCATAAGGAGAATTTTGCAGCGACATGGACATCGAGAGAATGAATGGATGGATTGAACAAGGACAACAGAATGTTATAAAGACATTTTGTGGCCATCTATCAAAACATAATGATGATGTATACTGTGTGTGTGTGTGTGTGTGTGCGTGTATATGTATATGTATTGTGTCTGTTTCTGTCATCCATCAGGACAGCATCATTACATGTATCATCATGATCTCATAGCACAACAGATTAACCTTGAGAGTAGAGCCTGGAATTATGCATCAGGCCAAAGTAATCAAATTAGACACAGAGCCATGATTGGTCAGACCCCAGTAACAGCATTAGATACAGTTGATCAGATTTAGATTATGCGATGTATGCACGGGGTAGAGATGGTCAAACCAAAGGCTGACAGGCCACACATTTTCACTGTGGAATACAACTGGGCTACACCAATAGGTCAGACAGAACAGAATATAATCTCTGGAAACAAATATTGAACTGTTTTCTGTCACTCAGCGGTTTCAAATTGATTTCATTCTATTAACGCCGAACGTTGTTTTTGGCCAATCCATTAAAAATGTACTGAAGTTGTATGTATGACATAAACAAGTATATTATAAAATAA
>CM030190.1:12593627-12596127 GCA_017639675.1 Aplochiton taeniatus
AAAGTGTTGACTGTGTAAGCGACGGCGGAGGAGACAGAAGGGGGAAGCGGGTAAAATATGGATGAGGAGATATGAGAGAAAGAGAGAGAGCGGGAAAAACAGGTTGAGAGATACATGAGGGGGAAAGAGGAAATCTGGACTCCCTTAAGGAATGTGTTCTGACAGCAAGGAGCCTTAGAGTATACCCCTGTGTGTGTGTGTGTGTGTGTGTGTGTGTGTGTGTGTGTCTCTGTGTGGTTGTGTGTGTGTCTGTGTGTGTGTGTGCGTGTGCGTCTGTGTGTCAGTATGTGTGGTTGTGTGTGTGTGTGTGTGCGTGTGTGCGTCGCTGTGTGGTTGTGTGTGTCGCTGTGTGTGTGTGTGCGTGCATGTGTGTGTGTGTGTGTGTGTGTGTGTGTCGCTGTGTGTGTGTGGGGCTGTCGTGTCACAGAGCACTGTCAGACAGTCCGGCTGGAGAAGCCACTTCACATCCTCACATCCTCACATCTCTCTCTCTCTCTCTCTCTCTCTCTCTCTCTCTCTCTGTCTCTCTCTCTCTCTCTCTCTCTCTCTCTCTCTCTCTCTCTCTCTCTCTCTCTCTCTCTCTCTCTCTCTCTCTCTCTCTCTCTCTCTCTCTCTCTCTCTCTCTCTCGGTTTATTGCACTCCCCCTCCATCCTCAGTGTGCCATTCTACCTCCTTCTCTATGCAATTACTCTCCTCCTTCTTCTCCCTCCATCTGTCACTCAGCTTTCTCTCTCTATCACTCCTCTCTCTCTCTCCTCCCTCTCTCTCTCTCTCTATCCTTCCCCTCCTCTCTGTCTGTTCTCAGTGGGGCTGTTGACTGTCAGAGATTGTGGCTGCTCTCAGACATTTCATCAAGAGTATTAATGGTGTCGTTTTCTTCTGATTCCGCCTGGGTGTGCAGGGAATGTGTGTGTGTGTGTGCGCGCGTGTGTGTCTGTGTGTGTGCGTGTGTGTGTGCGTGCTTGTGTGAGTCAAGGTGTCCGTGCGGCTGCTGCTTTGTCAGTGTTTACTTCTAAAGGGGCTGCTACTCCTCCTCCTCTCTCCCTCCCTCTCTCCTCCTCCTCTCTCCCTCCCTCTCTCCTCCTCTTCCTCTCCCTCCCTCTCTCCCCCTCTCCCTCCCTCCCTCTCTCCCCCTCTTCCTCTCTCCCTCCCTCTCTCCTCCTCTTCCTCTCCCTCCCTCTCTCCCCTCTCCCTCCCTCCCTCTCTCCCCCTCTTCCTCCCTCCCTCCCTCTCTCCCCCTCTCCCTCCCTCCCTCTCTCCCCCTCTCCCTCCCTCCCTCTCTCCTCCTCTTCCTCTCCCTCCCTCTCTCCCCCTCTCCCTCCCTCCCTCTCTCCCCCTCTCTCTCCCTCCCTCTCTCCTCCTCTTCCACTCCCTCCCTCTCTCCTCCTCTTCCACTCACCATCCCTCTCCTCCTCCTCTTCCTCTCTCCCTGAAACGTATCTTTAGCCCTTTATCTCTCACTGCCTTCTTTCTTTTACAGTTTGTTCTTTTATAATCTCCCTGTTTCCTTCCTCCCTCTCTCCCTCCATGTCTATCGTCGCATTCTATCCATCGACGTTTATCTGCCATCCGCTCCTCCTTTCCACCTTCCCCCCCCCCCCCCCCCCCCCCCCCCATCTCCTCTCCTCCTCTGCTCCCCCCCCCCCCTCCTCCTCTCCTCCTCTGCTCCCCTCCTCCCCTCCTCCTCTCCTCCTCTGCTCCCCTCCTCCCCTCCTCCTCTCCTCCTCTGCTCCCCTCCTCCCCTCCTCCTTGACGTTTGAACACGCCATCCAGGCCTTGGCTGTATTTAGATGCATATTTAACTCCATGGCTTCATGGCTGGTGGAAACAATGACCAGACGTCGAAGGGTGTAAAACAAAGCTTTCATGCAACGACACACTCCCTGCACTGATGCTCCCTCGCTCATAGACTGTAGGAGCACTGTCCATCTGCCCGTGGTGAGAATAAGTTACTGTCTGTCTCGCGTAGAATCTCTCTCAGATCACCGTTGCAGGGGAGACTAAACCGATAGTCTGGCAACATCCGAACTAATCGGATCAGACTGGGCCTTTGAATTTTTCAAAGCAAGTCAAATTAAGATGATGCAGCATGTATTGCAGCCTTGTTGTCTTAATTGACCTGAGGAAAACAGCAATGTGCAGTTCAATCGTAAATAACCAACTGAATCAAAACGACATTCCAAAGTCAACTGACATCGGGCTATCGTTGGTGTTCCTTTTTTTTTAAATGGCAATATTTTGCTGGTAACTAACTGTATTTGGGGGATTTTTACATAGTTCTTTTGGCTTCTGTTTAGTCACTCCCCTGTAGCCTCTGGCTAGGGCTAGGCAGTCAGCAGCTGGCTTCTCCCGCACCGCCCTATTTCTACGACATGGCCTCACAAAACCTGTATTATTGTAGCATACACGGAAAGACGAACAGCTCCAGAATAGTACATGTTACTCCAGCCACCCATGGAGGCACAGCACTGGGAATCACAGACTCTCTCTCTCTCTCAC